>NNCF01127066.1:390174-480724 GCA_002313205.1 Laupala kohalensis | reverse complement strand
ATCTACGCTTAAAATGATGAAAAATGATACCAAACACGACCTTACTGGCATCAAATGTTCATTTGACTATTAGTCCAGTAATTAGGTGGCGAAAAGAAGCGTGTCAAAAGAAGTTTTTTCCCTTTTAATATTATTTTAGTTTTTCGCCTATAACTTTAAAACAACGCATTTTTAGAACAAAATATTATTGAACAGAAAAAATTTATATATAAAATTTCTAACAAATTACATTCTGTACCGTTTTCTCACCAGACGAACGAAAAATGTTAAAGAGCGTGATTAAATTGATAAAAATTCTACAATGGATCTAATTGAATTATAACTTGACAACTACAAACTTTTAAAGTAAATGTCTTCATACAAAAATGAAATACATTAAACGTCCTACAAAACGCGTTATCCTGGATTTTTTTCTGACAATCTGTTTATCCTCCTCTGTGCGTGGAAGTTTTGTGCACATATATATCGAAGAGTCGGTACGTATTATTTAATTGCACCAAATAGGGTAGTTCTGATTTGTTGATATGATGAACCGAAATTTTCGACCTCAACCGAAGTACCAGAAATAAACAAAAAAAATCATCTGTGAATTTACAACAGTTAAAGACCAGAACTCGAACCGTATTTGGACCACTGACACCATATAAGGGAAAAAGTACACGTTGACTCTACTATATAGATGTGTACTTAAGTTCAACGCCCACAAGCGGATAAAGCGTCAGAAAAAAACCCTCTGAAAAACACATTTTGTTGTACGTTCAATAAATTTCATTTTCGTATAAGGGCGTTTTCTCTAAAAGTATATAGTTCTCAAGTTATAAACAAAATATGGGGAAAATAAGTTATTTGATCCATTGTACAATCGCGCTCTTAAGCCTTATCCGTTCGTCTGCTGACAAAAAGTGACACAGAACATAATTTGTTGGAAATTTAATATTACATTATTTAGGTACAGCGATGTTTCGTCTTAAAATTGTATTATCAAGTTATAAGCGGAAAACTGAAGAAAGAGCATTTTAGAAAATCTTAGTAGTATATTGTTGAAATCTGAGCCTGCAGCTTCGTTCTTTCCCCTCCTTTCTTGTTTTCCTGGTATTTTTTAAATTAAAAATTATCCAACTTCTGCTAAAAAGAATAATTTTTATTTGAACATGAATGAATTCTTTATAATATTAGAGAAGCATGTGATATATTTTATACAAAATAGCTGACAACAATAAAAAATAACACATACTAGGAGATTTTCTCTCTAACTTAAATATATTATTCAGAGAATTGCTTGAGAATTCTAGAATTCTAAGTTCCCAAACATCAGTGGTGTAGAATTTTTATACAATTTGTTCTTATACATTATTCTTATATTATATATATTTTGTTCTTATATTTCTTAATTTTATGTGTCGATCTCCGAAAACATGTGGGCAATGGCTCTTGTAGTCAACACCCGCACATACATTATTAACAACAGAAATTGAACAATAAATGAGAAAACACCCTAATTATGAAGATAAAAGAAGACCTTTCATGGTTGAAAAAAAATATTTTGACGAAAAATCGAAGTTTTTTTGCTTTTTTAGCGGCTAAACCTTTTATTTTTTACATTCAGACGAATAACCAAACCTGTTGTTGCAAAGATCTGTCTTATTGTTTCATTCGTATCTTAAACTGCATAAAAATCATATTTCATGATTTAGAGGGAAATAAATATTGTGTCAGAAATAAAACTGGAGCCAAAAGGTTCTCCAAAACCTAAGTGTTTGGTTCTAAAACTCGAAGTGCCGAACGTAGGTGCTCTATCTAGAACCAACGCATTTACTGTAGTACGATACACAAAATAATTGTTTTCCTTTCAATCATATGTTTCATGAAAGCATCAAGAAAATTATAATTGGAATTCTACGCACATTGTTCTCGGAATCAGAGGCTCCCAAAACTGATGTATTCGTCAAAATTTCGCGACCGTTTATTTTTCACGATTACAATACTTTATATATACTATGTTAACAGAAATTAAAAACTCAGTAATGTCATAAATACGTCGTGTTTGGGTTCATTTTTATTGGAATTATGCGTAGAATTCAAAAAATGGAAGATAATGGGAATAAAAATAAAAATGTTTAATTCATAGCACATTAAATAACTCTCCACTCATGAAATCCATTGGCGGCAGGTCTGCGGGTCGGTAGGAGAGTGCGCGGTGGGCGGCAAGCCATTAGAGCAGGTAGAATCTGTCGAGTTTTATGGTACCCAAAATTTTTAATCCCTTGTCCGACTTTCTAGCCACAAGGAACTGTCGAGTTTAAGAACTCAAAGAAAAAAAAAGTTACTAACCAAACGAAGAGAAATTGCCGTAATTGCAAAATCAGATATCCCCACGAACATGAAACAAATCAGACATAATACAGTGGTAAATTATGGAATGCACAAGGATATCGAAGAAACATAGAAAAGGAAAAAACTTGAAGGAGAAGATGAATATTATTAGAAGAACTGTCAATGGCATATACCGGGTTTCTGAACGGGAGGATAGGGAGAAGGTAATGTAAATTAAAATTACGTTTTCTAATTGTTCTTAAATTTTATAAAACAATATATAAATACGTGAAAGATATAAAAACTGATATAGATGTTGAAAGACTGATATAGATACAGATCTTGTACTGCGAAGATATTCTTAATTATATAATCTAATAAGCATTCAAAAATAATGAGCAATAGAAAATAATTGCTAATACGGAAGAAATGTGTCTAATGGAACAATAAAATTTTCCTTATTATAATCTACGAGGTTTATGAGAATTCAGAGCAAATTAATAAAATCTAAAGTAGAAAGTGATATGGGTATGCACCAACTAACTTACCTAGTAACTTTTGAAAGAGAGAAAGTGGTGACGTAAAATAAGAAAGATGAGTCGGTTCATACATCCAAAATATCTAAATATAACGTATCCCTTCAAAATAAAATGACACTTCTGGCTTCCAATAGNAAAAACCGAAAAAAAACTACATATAGTTATTCACACATTCGGGGAAACTGTTTCGCTTTTCGCTTTCGTAAGTCACGGAGAATCGGTGTTGACTGACCCCAAATAAAAACATAATGCCGAATCTTAAATAAGAATAAACACAAAATATACGTTACGAAGCGGGCCGCGGATTGACTGACTCATGAACTAGAATCCGGAATGCATAACTTAATATACTTAGTTTGGACGTAACTTCTTTCCAACTTAAAACCCCATATACTATGCTTATAAGAATTATATATTAAACGTCCAGTTAAAAGACTTGAGTTCAAAGACATCGTAAACTAAGGAAGAATTATTAGAGCAAACTTAAATCCTTTCACCTTCCTCTCAAGTGCAAGGGCACGAGTAAAATAACCCTGATATAAGATCCCGTAAGTAGTGTGTGACATTGAACATGAACAACCCCCACGGAAACGCTTTGGAAGGGAAAAGCTAGTTAAGGGCGTCGCGTGGGCAAACCGGGACGATTGAAAGCTTGGAGGGGCGTAAGGAAAGCGTCGGCGAACGGCCGTGACAACGAGATCCCGCAGGTTAACGTAGGCGAACACGGTGCCATGTATCGCGCGTGCTGACATCAAGCGATGCAGGATAAAACATGATAACAGAGAAGCTGCACGATGGAGACGCATATACCATAATGTTCTTCTTCTCTACGATCTTCACCTTTATTATCATCATTTTCTTCCCCTTTTTCATTATATTCACATATTTTATCATCATATTCTTCTTCTCCACCTTTACATCATCATCCGCTTCTTTCACTTTGTGTTTGTATGACAAGTAACCGAATAGCACGGCATTCACAACAAATGGTAACACCATACATTAAGAGGAAATCCTGAAGTTGTAGTACGAAGAAAATGGCTTATGACATCTCATTATTGACCGTATTACTTAATAGTCAATATAAGAGGTTTTCAAAGCGGAAGTGCATTGGACACTGCATAATTACTGGTCACATTTAAAAAATTTATGAAACAACAAATATTAATTTATTTTGGTTATGTAAAACCTGTTAAATATATGCATAAAAGAGCGAGATTATAATAAACAAACATGACCAGAACTTTAATTTCGAAAAATAACATTCAACAGCTTATTTAAAATGATATTTCACACATGGTAAAAAAATAATATAAGAAGGGCATTTTAGAGGGAACAGTGTGGAGCATTGTCAGCTACAGCAACCAATGGACGAATATCCGCCTCTAGCTCTTCGTCACTAATCTTGAATGCAACAAAGGTTGGGGCTTTCCAGACTGTGTCGTGCATATCACTAGATTCGGATACGTAGGTCCTTGGAGGTCTTAATATATAAAATAATTTAAAAATATATAAATCGAAAAACAATGAATAAATTAAAAACTCCTCCCTGATTAAAGAGCTTGTAGCATGAGAACCAATTCACGTATCTCGAATTCTTATTCACCATTTTTGTTGGAAATTTAATACTTTGTCATATATATAACTTTCTCGAAAACCTAACCGTTTTGCAACAAAATGATAAAAAACCGCTAACGTGCACCGTAAGAGTGGCATTTAGGACTGGGTGGCTCCGAAAAACTTGGGGGAGAGTTAATAACCGTAAACAATACTACATTATAAACCTAATTACCAAGTTTCAAATATTCTTCCCCTATTTTTTTTCTAATATCAGTGTACATGCATTATTCCAATTCGTAGGTGATCCGTGTTGTTTTCATTTCACTAGTTGTGTAGTTGTAATGTGTACTATGTTCCTATTCTATTTTGTATTTTCATTTGGAGGTAGCTATGGATTTTCCCATTCCTAATTTCTTAATGTAAAAGTTTATATCCCATCATCTGTAAAATGTTTGGTTTAATGGAGTATCACCCCCAATAAAATTAACATCATAAAACACACATTAATATAAAGCTAATTTGACCTCTACAAATGGGGCATAAAGATATATTATTCATTTTTTACATAGTAAGTATTGTACACGGGACATTTTTCTGGTTTTATTTCTCATTGAAATGTGTCATATTAGCTTTCAAGTCTACAAATTCGTGAANTTTTGAGTTTCTCCTTTTTTTTTGTCTCACGATAGTGGAAAAAAAAAGACGTATGAAAAAGAATGTGCAATGGTTTTGTACCAGTAGTTCCTGCTGAGCAATGCTTTTTCACTAATTTTCCAAAGGAAAACGTTCCTAATTCTAACGTCGAGTCCTACTCCAGCAAAAAAGTTCTGGAACCGGAAACGTAAAGGTGAAAATACGGGTACAATGAAGATGAGATGTGGGTCGGAGAGAATGAAAGTGCTGACTAGCGAGAGATAATTTTAGGAGGAAGTTCTTAGGGATACCAACTTCAATGTGACAGAAATGTAGAACGACTCTCTCCTTTAGTAAAATAAGGTGTCTTTATTGTCTCGAATTAATCAAATAATTGGTAGCTAAAATAACAAATTACCAATTCAATAAATACACGAGGAATTTTAAGTATATTTATCGAATTTCAGCGAAGGAAATCACCTAACGTTACCGAAATATTTCAATTTCATCTCATGAACTATTAGTAAGAGTCCAGCATTTTTAAGTAAAATGAACATTATGTCGACAATATCAGAGAACATTTTAATCTGGATTGAATAATTTTTACAGATGCGTGACAAGACTTGTATATATTTTGCGACCTTTCGAGAGACAGTGTTCCAGAGACGTGTAAATGTTCAGAAAAAGCTGTGTACTACGTCCCGTGAAGTTGCAGATCAGTATGAGTTCTTAGTGCATGAATGCAACCGAAACAAGATTCGACGCGGCGGCAACCTGATAGCATGGCATCATACGACTCCGGCCGCGAAAGCATTCGAAAAAATTGTTCTCTGCGTCATTTTTCTCTTGATCATATTTAAGGACTAGTGTTGGACGCGTGTATTATTAATGATTTCGAAAGCTTAATTCATTCACAGGAGCATTGTACTCAAACAGTTACTCAGTATTTTTTTTGCAAAATGTTTTCGACTAACTTCTTTCGCAAAGTGTTTTGCCCCGTTCCCTCACCCATGTTCCCATTTAGGATTTCAACGCCATAAAAATTGTAAGAAAGTTTTTTTTAATCTCGGAAAACTTTCCTTCCTTTAGCTTGCAGTCAGAACGTTGACCTGTAGTATAAGGACAAAGCGGAAGCAAGCCCGCCATTATGATTCCGAACTCACGAGCGAGATGCGTGCATGAATTAAGAAGAAACAATAGCAGACGCTCCTGAGATCATTCGTTTGCATAGTCAATACGGAATGTCGATATTTATAGCTTGGGTTCCGTTCCCGCCCACTAAACCCTACATCCTTCACGAAAGAATTGATGTATAGTGTGTGTGAAAGATTGCAACAAGAAAACATCCCAATGATACCGCGTCACCGTAGTGGCGTTTACGGGTTCTAGGTCCCAATGCCACAACAACCAAGAACATTCCACCTCGACGGAAACTTAAATTAATTTTGACAAAACTTTCATTATTCGACCAACTTTCAATATACGCGTGGTACGCGTACACGTGACGAAACGTACTACGTACTTAATCCAAAATGTACACTAATGATATAATGTAGATTTTAGATAAGACAGTTATTACATTGTGATAATGAACATTTTGTCAATTTAATTGTTTCAGTTCGTTGTTCCTCAGCTTCGCCGACCACACATGTAGTGGGAAAAGGCTGGGTTAAAGAAGAAGTTGTTCCTCTGCCTAGTATCAACCGTATAATGACAACAAACGCTACCGTGCGAAGCCGGGCAGCATCGGCTGGTCGTATAATAATTGTTTTCATATCTATTTTATTTTAATCGGTCGAACAAATCCCAGAGCGCTCGTATTTCTTAACAGAATGAAACACCACCCAATTGTTATAGAACGTACGCTGTTTACTAATGAATTACTTTTGGAGACGCAATTTCCAAATTCTCCGTCAAGAGAGATGCTTCGTAACTAAGGGAAGTTAACTTAAACTCAAATTAATAATCCCCTATTTCATTCCTCCAGAACTTCATTGTTCTTTCAGAACTAATTTAGGGAGCAGTTAATATTTTTCTTTTACGTGCACGATATATCACACCTAAGAGTGATTTTCATTCTATTATTGAGAACGGAACAGAATAATGTTGACAGTCGGAACTTACTTGCTGAGCTGAAGTTAATTTAATTTTATTTCAGACCTTAATTAAGACCCTTATAGTAAGGTCTAAAGCCTTGAACAGCAATCTTCCCACTTTGTGGGGAGATGAGCCATAAAAAAGTAATTTCCGTTATTCACTTCATCACGAATGGCCGAATGGATATATTGATTCCATGACGCATTCTCTTCCGGTGCGTCGTGTTTTCCCTTCCACTCCACACACTGGGGAAGTGGTGTTATAATAGACTTAGGGGCGGTATTTATTCCCCACCTGAGTCATACTGACTTCCTTATATAACCATAGTTCAGGATGTTTCAAAATATTAAGACTTAACAGAGAACTAGTAGAGCAAGAATACAAAATGTGCCATTCTTTCAATTAGCGTGACAGATTGTCAATATTAATTTTATATACTTCGTCAAGAAATATTTCATATGATTTCAAAAAAAAAAATTCCACTTCATTCGAATTGTGGAACCCGTAGTTCCTAGGTTCCTTTTTCGGAAGGGATGAGAATGGCTGAAAGTAAGGTCAACTGGGGGTGGGGGTTAACCTATTTCTAGTTTTTACCTTGCACTAGCAAATGGAAATTCATAGATTTTTCGTGAAAGCTCTATGCTTTCACAAAGCAATTACGACGAAATATAGCAAGATTCAATTTGAAATGAAGGAGTTGTTTTACCAATACAATAATTGCACTCAATTGATGTACAAATATTTTTTTAGGACAATAAGGCTTTTTATACATTTATTAATAATCTTCTATATTATCACTATGACCCGAACAAAGTCGGGAAAATCAACTAGTATTATATATAACATGGATCTATCTCATTACACTATTGGCCGCCTCGAAATGATTAGGGTCCAGTCCCAATACTTCTGGGTACCCTTAAATATTTGGGTATGAACTCATAATTATGGACCTGACCCCAAATTTAAGGGTTCCGGGAACTTGCAAATATTGTTAAAATTAATAATAATAATAATACAAATAGTAATAATAATATGAAAAATAACAGGCCTCTACATCATTTAAGCCGTGTAAGAAGGGGTAATAATAATAATAATAATAATAATAATAATAATAGAAATAATGTAGTAATACTGTCAATATTACTCTGTTCTGTTCTCAACAACTGAATGAAAATTACTCTTAGGTTTGATATTATACCGTTCACATGAAAGAAAAATATTAACTGCTCTCTAAATTAGCACCGAAGTTCTGAAAGAAATGAAATAGTTTATTAATTTTGGGTTAAGCCAACTTCCCTTAATTACAAAACATCTCTCTTAACGGAAAATTTGGAAATTGCCTCTCCAAAAAGTAATTCGTTAGTAAACAGCGTGCGTTTTAGGTCCAAACAGTAGTGTTTCATTCTAAGTGAAATGAACGCTGTGGGATTTGCTCGAGCGATTATACAGCCGAGATTTTTCTGCGATATATTGTATTCGTTTCAGCAGAGATGGCGAGGCGCTAGAGGAGACTGACTATGCGATGTTGTCGCTTTCCCGCATGGCATGTGCCAGCTTCTCAATCCATAAGGGAGGCATCACTGCACAGCGCACACCCTCCTCCTGCTTTGTGGATACCCGAACTCCTGTTGTTATGTTGGTCTGCGAATAGTCCCCAGCAAATTCTTTGGGCGACCCACTTCACAGACTATATACCCACTTATTTACCTTACCACACCTAACCGATTGGATCATCAACATAGAGAACATAACATTAAAGAAGGAATTACGGAAACTTAAAAATTTGAGAAGATATTGCTTTTGTATTGTACGGACCCACAAAGCAGGGATTTTTAAATAATCGATATTACACTTTTAAATGAGTGAACAACGGTAAGTTTGCCCCTATCAGGATCGTGTTTAACCTAAAAATGTTGTTAAGGGTTCTACCGTTCACGCTAACGGCTTCGGAGTGTATCTGCACTCCTTACGCCATTCCTTTTAAAACTAATTAACTTTCGGGCACTCCACCGATTTTTAAAGGGATTTCACATTGAATCTTTTCCGTCTAGAATGTTATAATTTCAAAAAAAAATTATTTCTACAACATGTGTATAAAAAAAGGGACTACCGAAGCGAAGTGAATGATAAATGTTTATAGGGAGTAATGACTATCGCAAATCTCCAATTTAATGCAGTAGAAATGTAATTTACTGCTACGATGCATGTTGGTATGGTTGGTCATTGCGATGTACTAATTCACGCAATATACGTATAATAGAGTTTTGACCTACCTTTTACAGATAAGATTCTAATATTTTTCATTTCATTATTCAACTTACTGTCCATTGATTCAATATGCAATAGAACATGTGATGATTTTTCATTCGTTCATATGACACTCGAAAAAATATTGCTGTAAGTCAAAATATTTTTTTTTAAATGATTATTGTACGATTATTCTTCTGTTGGCAACGACTACAACGATATAATTATGTCTAGTAGATTCTCTTATACATAATTATATTATTATTATGCATTAAATAAGACAAAAACAAATGTTAAATGAAATACATCATCCTGTTTGCATCGGTTCAAGATCAAAACATGTTTAAAGAAATTGAAATAAATTTTCCTAATTTAAAGAATATTCTGGATGGATGTCTTTTAAAAAATGTGACTCAGCTGGCGTGCAAGCGACCGGAAGCGTGGTTCACCAGGCCCTTTCGCCCTCCCGACACTCCCTCTTCTTTACCCCTCGGTCTCTTCATTCTTCTCGCAATGCGTTCTTCTGAACCTCATTCGCTTTGGCTGCTACCGCCACCTCCGTCACCGTGACCATCGCCTCTGCCCACCAAGCCCACGCCACACCGCCAACTCGTGGCGACTGGATTTCCAGACCCATTTGCATTATCGATCCACTGAGTGAGTCATACTGCGTTCCAGAAAAAGGTAGAGTCACGAGAGAAAGTTCCATAAACGTCGCGTTGGCTCTTTAATTCCAGTCACTTCTCGCATCGTGAGACAAGACAACCACTGTGTACACATGTCTTCTGAAATAGACGCTCCGTAAACCAAATCCTCGTATCGCATTAAATGAGTATAGTTTCAAAAAATATTCATAGTCCCTTCCTTTAGAATGTTTTTGAGACTATGAGAAACATAGGTAATTGCAGTGTAAAAATATTACTTTTGAAGAAAAGGTTGATGGCGTTACTTAAGACGCTACTTAGGAGGATAAAAATAGAATATTTATGGTTAATTACTAAAACAAATAAAAGCTTAATATTTATTTCAAACCCCTGACAGAATGAATAATAATCTTTGTTTGTTATAATATTTTAATCGCTCGATGAACATGTATGACTAAAGAGTCATCCGTTACTATTATTCTCACACCCAATCTCGATCTTATTCCCTCGACTATCCAAATCTTTGCCAACATGATTTGGACCATCTAAGATATTTATAAAAATACATGTACAATTTTTCTTCTCGAGAAGATACGTAGAAAAAATATAGTTATAAATAAATCGAAGTTGCGACAACTTTTACTTCAGTATATACTCACACCAATGAGGTATATTTCAACACAAAAAGGGGGGGAAATCAATAGTAAGAAAAAGATAACATTAAGACAAAAATACTTTTTACAGCGTCACGAACCATTAAAACGTGTATTTTCATCAATATCATACAATTCATTTTTTTTCCTTTTTTTGTTTTTCGCTAACAATATTTTTCCTCGCCTGAGAAAGTAAAAAAGGAAATATGTAAAAAACAAATAAGCTATAATCAACAATAAAACTATCAAGATAAAAGAAACGAAATAATTGAAAAATATTTTGTTCTACAAATTCTATGTTTGATAGAATTTATTACGTATTACTCCGTTATGTTCCTAAAATAACTTCAAGATGAATGAAAGTAAAAGTAGCGAAGCGAACAGTTAAGTTCAAAACATTTTCCTCGTAACACTCCTAAGCTGTCAACCGATATTTGTAAACACAAAGGACGCGAGTTGTTCATGCCGTCAGGCAATGGTAAATGCTGTTACCTACATTAACGGATCTAATATTTATTCAAGGAGCACTTGTTACCGTGGTTGAATAAGATCCCAGTTGCTTTAATTTTAAAGTCATAAATATTAAAACCACCCGAGTTGTGAATTAATAACGAAACAATAACACCATGTAGATAAATATCACAATAAAAACTTAAGTAAAAGAAAAAGTAAAAACTATGTAAATTTTATGCAACCGAAAAAGAATATGAAATAGAAATAAGAATATGCTGAAGGATTAAGTCTGATGTAAGTTCGCTCACGAAAACACCTCCACCAGAGTTCAATTAATAACTTCACAGTATTATAAAAGTAGGATATCAAGCAGAAGCGGCATGTATTATGAATGCAATAAGTTTTCATGATTACGTAGTCAAATCCAAATGATATATAAATTTATAGAAATTTATTGTCAAAAAAACAGTACAAACTGCATATGACCACGAGGAGGACAATAAAACTAAGGCAGAGACGGATTGAAAAATTTCAGCAAACATTTCTAGACAAAAAGTTAGCTATGTGTTATAATACCAACATAATATCATCATGTTTGTAATTTAACACAAAAAATTTATTTTACATGTACGAATGATTATCGAACTATAGATTATTCTGAGTATAGTGTTTATAAATCATAAGAATTGAAATAACACTAAATTCACGATAGCTAACAAGTAGATCGAACTGAAACAGTTCCAGTACAACAAAATACATTTAACAAGAGATTTCACAATTTTTTAAATACGAAAAATGATGTAAAAAAATTTCCGTCTTACTCATCAAAATATTCTGGTTACATTTGATACAAAGATAATGAATCAAAATGTTGCCCTTGATGAGTGTGATTGGACATCTCTTTCCAAGGCCACTATGTTTGTAATTTTTTTTACAGCAAACTAACTATAAGAAGCACATTTAAATATATACTGTCTTTTAATTAACGTGTAGTTATAATGTATTATACATTAATTTGACATGCATTTATACATGCATTACTTGCACAGATAATTTACGTACAGTACTATTAAGAATATCGATTAGCTTAGCAAAAAAGCTAGGAATATCAAAGTAATTCCTAATTCAGATAGCCATGTGGTTTTATTACCAAAATTTTCGGAAATGATGAGCTCTCCACTTTCCACTGCTTGATCTACTACTTTCTCCGCCTCCGCGACTCGTTCAGTAGTCCATGTGGTTCATTTCCAACGTACAGATTTGCTGCCGGTTTGTTCACTACTCCTACGCAACCATAGTGTCAGCGTGACATGTACAAGACCATCTGCACTCTAGCGAAACTAATGCGAAGCAGTAAGCATCAGTAATTATTCTGTTGAAGGTATCGGAAAATAATGACCAATGAAAAAGGTATTATCCATGCACATCAACACGATCACATTTCTTTAGATGTGAGGAAGTCAAAATTATTTTGTACAATCTTGGGATTCCATACCGTTTTGACGTTGGGGTGGGGGTGGGGGAGTACAATACACTTTGACCAACCTTAGATATATTGAACCTTCCATCCTTAGTTATCTTGAAATCATTTATTAAAACATTGGAGAGAAAAGCATGCCCGAATCTCTCGTAAGGAAAAATATAAGCACACATAAAATCAAATAAATAAAATAATCTTGTCTTTATTCTAATAAAATGGATTAAAATGAGGAATGGAAATATTTGAGAACATTTCCTTGTGATAATCCCGATAATGAAACATAGCTTTTATTCAAACGTTTTTATTCGCCAAAAGTTATATCAATGATGCAAATTGAAAAACAAAAAAAACAAATCAACTATAATGTTGGTTATTTGGAGAAATTAACAAATAAACAAAAGACGATTGTAACATACACATGAACTAATGAGATTTCAATAGTTCCGATATTTCTCCACAAATTCTCTTTACGTGAACTATAATACCTCCTCTGTTGACTATACGCCAGTGGTCAAATACATATGAGTTACGATTTGTAAGTTTTGTAACTTATCATTAGCAGTTAATAGATCCAGTCACGATGGATTTCTCACGAATTGTTGGATGGAAATGGTGAAATCAACCGAATCAGAGATGAATTCAACGAGACCGACAAGGTCGTGACACAGAGGTCGCAGGTTTCATGCGGTCGCTGATTTGTGTGAGAGCGACACTGGAATTAGATAGAAGAGGGTTGTCGTTGCCTTCTCGATAACTTGAACGCAGTATAAGATTTATTATTATTATTATTACTATTATTATTATTGTACACATTTATTTAGAGGTTTGTTTTTGATATGTTGGATTTCAAACTATGAGACCATCTCGATTACTTGACTACATTTTTGTAAAAAGTTACACAAAGAGAGATGTTGGGTTGCAAGAAGAAATTTGCGAAACCACTAATGAACGAAAATGGAACGCTACCAACTTTTCCTTTTCACAATGTCTTAACAATTATTATGCAATAATTTTTGCAATAGCACAGTAATTAAAAAAATAATCCCATTAATTAGGGCGTGAAAGAAGCAACGCTTTGTGGCAAGCTGTTTTGCCCAGATCTCGTTCAAGATATTTTGTATTTGCGCGAACGCCGAAGTGGAAGTTTCATTCGGTGATTGAGAAAATGTGTTTATCCTCGACGAGTCGTGGTTATGTCATTACGGACAGTGACAGAATAGTAATGCCCACAACTTACGTATTTGAGTATATACACGTCCCGTTGTGAGTAAAAATTTGTGCCTTTGAGCGTTATGTATTCTTCACATTTAAAAATAATACTCCTTCAACACGTACAGACATATATACTTCAACGAGCAATAAAAGCCAAAAGAAATTTCAATGATCCTGAAATTATTTTAATCTCACAATCAGATGGAAGATATGACTCAATTCATACCCAAGAGAATCATTAAAATCACAACTAATTTTGTTTGTGTCAACGGATGGTTTGGAGAATCAAATGTAATTAATTCGACGTTGTAACTAGGTCGGCATAATCTTTCACGGAGAGAGAATTGATTGATATCCTAGGAAACTGATTGAGTATTAATGTAATTCTCTAATGACATAAAACACAGAACATAAATTTTCTTTCTTCACCAATCATTCACGTCGCAAATTCGACAAATAAGGATTAACCTTCTGCTACTGAGACCCGGGGATAGAGAGTCATATTGGAGGTCCCATGATCGAATACAAAATTGGAATTTGAGCTGTATTTCTTTTCTTCAGAATAAGCGCAGTAGCTATTGTTTATTTTACTCTTAAAAATAACTTAACGACCATGTATACGTTTAAATTTAGTTTTCTCTTATACTGATCACACATTTGGAGGTTCCTTATCGGACGAGACCCGAGGTGAACCGGATCGCACTTGGGTACGCCATTGATAGTAGGGTATTTTTAATTAGGTACAGATCGGGAAATGGTCACATTGTAGTCTGTAACAACAGTCTGGCTACAAAATAGTATCAATACTATAACAATAGAAATGGACATTCTTATGAAAATATTCTTTTACAATATTATTAATAAAATTTGTGTTATTTTGAGTTAGATATTTAACAAGAGTATATGATATTAAATTTAACGATTTTTCTTAATACTTCCAACATTGCAAAAAAATAAATAAAATTAATTTTCTCTCATTCAAATATAATTATTTCTGAGTACAATAATGATCATTTCGTGCGCTTTTAAGAACATGAACAATCATTCAATAAATAATTAAATATCAGGACACAGGACAAAAGTTATGTTCACAAATCGCGAAACTTCAAAATTTCAAACTTAGGATTCACCACGAAATCAAATTTTCTATGAAATCTTCTGTTCAATCTTCAAGTATTTAGACTCATTTAATATGATTTGTGTTGTATGCATGTGTGTGTCTGGAGAGGGGAGGCAGGATTTCCCTTTTTGAATACCTACTCCTCATAGAATGTTCTGATGTGATTCCTGAGATTATAAATTATTTAATCTCTCATTAAAACAATACAGAAAAACGATTATCAACTTTCAAGGAAAAAATTTATATTTCCTTTGAAGGAATTATTTCGAAAAACTTTCGAATGTACGGTCCATCGAGCCAATGCGAGTGAGGAGGAAGCATTTAAAAATCATGATTTATCTGAGACGTTCAAAAACACGACGTCAACATAAATCTTTGAGAGCGCGAAATCATCGCGTCTTGCGCTTAATTCCTCCTCGGGGGCATACGCGTATGCGTCACCGTGTCGCGCGCGGCAGGCCAGTGTCCTCCCGTTCCCAGCGTTGCCGTCGTCGCCAGCGGAGGAGAAGCGGTTTCGCAGGGAGCTTGCGCCGTGTATGGTATGTGGGCCAGAAGCTGCGCTACGCAGGAACGCCTCCCTGTCGCAGCGCTGGTGGCTGCAGTGTGGTCTGAGTGAGTCGGTGGAAGTGGTGTCGCCAGCACACTGATGGGATTTGTAAAAGAGGGAGGGAGGAGAGGTCATGAAAGGTTAGAGGTTATAGTGAAGGTGGACGCTTTCAAGTGACAGGTTACGGGAATGACTCAGACCTCTTTCACACTACGCGGTTGGGTTGAAAACAACACAGCAGTCGCTAGGAGACCAAAAAGTAGTAGCATGGACCCTTCCATACACGAGTTCCTACAGATCTCGCAACAAAAGAAATATATATCGATTTGTAACCAATGGATCAAAAGCGCGTTTTTTTATTTGTTGTATTTGTAAATGGGAAATGTAGCGTGCTATTGAAGCTTACCTACATGGAGCGATAGGAGTTAGAAGTTGGGTGGTAGGTCATTGTTAGTAGGTGGGCCGCTTATCTGGGTTTACCTACAACTTGGCCCACGTGGAGGGGTTAGTAGAAGTGATTAGTAATAGTTAGAGTTATTGATACTAGGAGGAAGTGGATAGAGGAAGGAAGGTTTGCTTTTCAGTAATCACAGCTATATGAACTGAGACATTAACTGTGAAAAGCTACAAAATTTTGTCGCGTCGTTTTGTCATATACCTTCTGCGGGGATAGCTTAGCCTAGCTCCAATTCCAGACTATATGCTACGGGACCCACACAAAGGTTGCTCTAACTCGTGGAAATGCTAACTTCAGGCACTGTGCTTTCGATCAAAGGTTAGCGATCAAGCTCTCGGTCCGTAACTGTTGGCGTATCAGTAAATATCGGATCTACAAATCGGCTGATTAAGGCGGCAGCATCCGAACATAACTCACGAAGATCCTGCTGACACGAGTAAAAACACCCTCGTGTCTAAACCGAGAGAAAGAGTCGGCAATCTCGCAATGCTGGTATTGGCTCCTCGACTTTCACATGGTCTTTAGACTCCTCCCTTATTCCCTCTCTTTCGTTGCGAGCATTGTATGAGACGAGGTTCGTGGATGATCACACGCGAACCACTATGATGCACAACAGTGGCGTAGGCTCGGTGAATTTGAGTATAATGTGTATACTCAAATTCATGCCTAAGAATTTCACCCTTTTTTTTTCAAAATTGAAGTTTCTCTTCCTCTTCCTTAAATACCTCTCTGTTCCAATATCTCTCGTTATTTCTGCACCCTTTCCAAATGGCGTTAGTCTCCTTGCTGAATGGGGCGGTTTAATAAGTATCCCTTCGACTGCATTGTTTCGCTACAGATCACTGAACTAGCGGACAAGAGCTGAATGGTCTGTGTTTATTTGGCCACCGGTAATGCGACCTAGGCTATCGCATTCCTGGCTGAAAGACGTACTTCTCCTTCTTCCAAGCGTTTTCCTCTCCCAAATACAACGCTCCAAGGGAATTCTCAAGGAGCATACAGTTGGTGTCTATTTGCGAAATAGAATACCTAGTAATAATAAACAAATAATTGGTAATATACGTCAAGTATCCTGAGTTGTGTCATCCGTTAAACCGATTAGCGAGGAGATGCTACTGAAGTAGAATCGATGAGAGGTTCGCTGATAATGAAGTAGTGTGGTTATGTGGTGCTCAAGGAGATAATGGTTGGGTATGGAAGATGGCTAAGGGATAGTTAAGACGGAAGTGGAGCAACATATTAGATAGTATTGTGATGGCAATGTAGGGAAGAGACAACAACAAGGATGATGACGCAATGAATGTAAGTGCACCCACTGCAATACCGTGGAAAATGTTTAGAAGCCGATGCTTCGGTCCCAGGTTTTGCGGCGACCATCTGCACTCACTTCCGCGTATGTCAAGTGTTACTTTCCATCGCTGTTTTATGGAGATATGTTCCCTTTTAAGTTAACTTCCGTTACTCGATCTTATGAACTGAAGTCTATCAAACAGAGAGTCTTGGATCATCATCAGGTCTAGTACAGAACATTTTGTTATAACTCACAACAAATGTTTGTTTATGAAAACAAAATATTCAGTCGTATAAGTAGTAGCGGAATAAATAAGTTTGCGTGTCTCTCCACATATTTTTTTTTCAAACATCCTCTTGGTGTATAATTGATAAACACCAGGCGACAGAACTTTTTTTTCTATTTATAATTAACCTAGAGTAAAAATGGATCGATTGATTTATGGATAAGCGTAAAGCCCCCAATGATTTTTGCACTATTGTAACTGGGATCATCGCATGTCTTAATGAACACATACACACTACATATTTTTATGATGTAACATTGGTATTAAAATGAGCATTTTTCCTTAATATTTGAACTTCTCGTACAACAATTTTTGCAACATTAGTCTTTAGTTGAGCGATGAACAATGACGGTGTTTTGGCACGGGTCTAGCGGGCACTGACCCAAGACCCCAAGATCTTCAGGATCTCGAAGTCTTCAAATGTTTAGTAATTCATAATTTTATAATAATTCTTTAAAATTATAATGTCTTCTTTTAAATAAACACACTTTTTTCTAACATAAACTTCCACAATATGTGAAAAAATATTGTTCTCAGCCACAAATTATTTGTCAATTAAGGTTTGAATTTATGTCTATTATCATTTAAAAACAAAAAAAGATTGAAACTTTTTCTGTGAGAAATTCCGTTTGAGAGTTGTAATTTTGTATGGGTCCCCAAAAATATTAAACGACTCTTCATGGATGGATGATAGTTCTCCAAGGTTTCATGTAATCTTTCTTAGTCAACTAGAGCCCAATTGCCGAACACAAAAATTAAATACGTACTTCAAACAAATACCTCAAAATAACTGGTAAGAAATCTAGCAGCTATCGATGCGTTTGTTGAAACCTTTAATTTTCTATTGCGTATTGTATTTATAATAGTGAACTTATCCCCAATTTTTTAAATATATTTGGACACACTTTACGAAATGATTTTGTATGAAAAAATTTATCACTCGTATTTTGTATGATGAAGAACATTATTTTAATTATTAAAAATCACGAAGATCAGAAAATTATCGTAAACAATGTAGATGAAAGCTCTATTAGTATTTTTATCTCATAAAAAATAAATGAATTTTTATTTTTCAGTAGCCTTTAACCAAGAATTACTACATACCGTTTTGTTATTAAGAAGGTGAAACACCCAGTATTACATATTACAAGTCTTTAAGATCATTAAGAAACACAAATAAATGCTCAGAATAATTTTACTCAAGTCGGCGATTACGTATTCAAAATCTGTTCCCAAAAACATTTTATGGAGCTTAGCAAGAAATCGTTCCCAACACCCAAGGCGATGACGTCTTTAAACTGATCTCCTTCACCGGTTAGGGAGGTGCCGCTGCTGCTACAACTACTTCCGAACAGGAGGCGTGGCACGACCTCGAGCGTCAGCGCCGCCGCCGCACCGTCAAGGCATCGAACCCCAGACCCACTGCGGGCGGGCGGGCGGCGCGGCGCAGAGCCGCATTGCGGAGCATTACGCGGACTCCGTCGTCTTCACCGCCTCCACCCAGGCACCGAGCAACGATCGTCTTTTTTTCTCCAGCGATTTATTAACGTCCCACGGGAGGAAGACTGGCGATGTGAATGTTTCATAATTACGAAGGGAAGGAGATAGAAACACAGGAGTATTCACGGGACGCTTCTTCTTTAGCCCATGGCGACAGAGGAGAAAGCAGAGCTATTCTAGGGGAGAGAGGGGAGGAGGAAATTATTACAGTTCATATTAACCCACTGTTCTAAAACGTACAGGGATAGACATTTACAGACATTTATAAATTGTTAAAATATTTGCCTATTATCATTATTATTTACTCACATTTTTTATTTTTATCCATGTACTCTTTTCATGATTTGATTTGGGGATAAGAAATAGGAGGGGTAATAGCTCCTTGAGACTCCCCTTCCTCGGATTTGGAAAGGTGCTGTTGTTGACAAAGTGTTATACTATGTTATACAATGCAACGTCAACAGCCAGGTGAAAATTGCGACGGACTGGGACTCGAACCCGGAACCACCGCCCTGGCCGCAGGTGTGCTATCCACTGCACCACCTGCCTCGACTCCCAGATCCGTACGCAACTTCCATCTGGCCTGATCCGGTGAACCTGGGTCATATTCCCATTCAGGGGATAAGTGACCACAGGCGGCTCCAATGCTGGTAGCTCTTAAGGCCGGTTTCGCGTACCTATGCGTCGGATGCATACAGGTGGAGTTAACAACGCGTTGGTAGGTACTCGGAAGTTGTGAATTAAAATATGTTTTACAATGTTGACATAGTTATCATAGTGTAATTAATTGAAGTTGTATCAACTATAACATATTCCCGGTCCCGAGTTCGAATCTCGGTCCCGTCTCCCATTTTCATTCAACATAACATAATTAATCTGTTACCTGGCGGAGGTTCACCGCATTTAAGATATTTCTATGTATATCATATTCATTATGAGTAAAGATTTTTTTAACAGTTAACAATTTAATACAGCACTTACATTAGTAAGAGATCAAAAAAGTTATTGATGTTCATGAATAGTGACGGATTTAGGGGATACCAGGCCCAAACCCCTCCAACAATTTTTTTATTTTCTTTTTGTATTTCAAAAAAATGTTCATTTTCGAATTAGTAAAAATAAATTATCTCAGTATCGTTAATTGCTGTAAAATTTTATCGTTTTGCGCAAAACTTTCCGAATTTTCCATACCACCACACCCTTACGAGATATAAAACAGTGCCAAAGTACAAATCCGAGATCCATCACTGATTCATAACAAATATGATCGATTAAAAATTTACTTGTACTCATTGATTTCTTCAATGTGAACGAGATGATGAACTGTCATAATAAATGTTCCGTACTTTTTCGGTTCTTCTGCTAAAGTGAAGATTAATTCCTCACGTAATAAGTGAACATACTTCCTTCCTTGAGATAAAGTCATTTGCTTTGAATAGCTGTAGATTAGTGCACTTCCCAAAATCCAACATCTTTCAAAGCGAATACATATTCGGAAGGTATTTGTTTAGTAAGTCATCAGTCATCAAATCGAGCTTCGTGAATGCATCATTATATCACATGTTCAATTACATGGTCACGCGTATTGGAAACACGGTCCCATATCGTTATAGCAGCTGCCAGACACGTAGTCCATAGGCTTGGCAGCTGAAAAATAGTCTCGCCATATTAAGGCTTCGCTGGCGAAATTCGTGAAAGCGTCATTGGGATACAGATTTTCTCTTGTGTAACACACGGTTGAAGTTGAGGATAAGATAGAACATCCTCCAGTTCGCGTTAGATATGTTTCAATGATAGTAATTTGTGATAAACATCACGTGTAAGAAGATTAATTTTCTAGGAAAAGCAGCGTATTCTATAAAAACAACACGTGTTATTTCATTCCGTAGTCATAATGAAATAAGACACAAACACCATATTTATGCTTAAAAGCATTTAAAATTAAAAAGAAGCTGCAGCAATAACAAACAGTGCATCATTTACTAAATAGGAAGGTTTTTCTCAGAGTTCTAAATTTCTCATTTTTCAGATTTGTAGTAGGGCCTATGTTTCTATTTGAAATAACGAATTAGTTCGTTTTAATTATTCATTCACAATTACTAGTTCAATTTTTGAATAGTCGTTGAAAATACTGCAGTTTCACATGCGAATTAATACGCGATGGTGGCGGTAGCAGGACTCGCAGAGATATCCGTAAATCGATGCTAAGAAATTAACGTAAAATGCACTCGCATCAGTACTTATAATATTTTCAAAAATATATGAAATTTGTAATAACAATAGCTTGCAAATATTTTCACCTCTCATTGGTTTTTGAAAGTTAACTTGTTTTACCTGACGGTAATAGGTTAGGAGGGCTTATTTCATTCATTCACTCTCAATTGCACATGTGGTCAGAATTCCATTACAAAAATCAGTTAGACATCTTGTGAAGAAAGCGTACACTTTTCAAAGGCACAATTTCTATTGAAAGGATTGAAGCACAGACTTATCAGTATATCACGGCAGAAACGCTATTTCTAAGATCGCAGGTTCATTGATAAACTAATCATAACCCGTCCTAGTCGAGACACGAAGTGTACTTATTATGAACCTTCAAAGGCAAGTAACATTATTACGCACCTTGAAAAGGAGAAACGAGGTCCACAAATCATGCATGGCGTTCACATAATTTGATCAGTTATCACAAAAGGTTACATCACAGGGTAGCTCAACAGGGTTCTCATAAGCGCACAAGATCACAAAATGAAGACAACACCAACTATTCCCTTCGTGCGAGCACTAACCACTAACAGACATTGCAGGTTTAGCAAAGTAGTCATCAGCGAGAAAGAATAGTTCCTAGATCGTAAGTTGTAAACATATCAATTCATAACTTTTATCTAATTCACTTTCTTCTCGTACGTATAAAATTAACTTCCGTAATTTATTGTTATTGATTAATTCTTAATTCTTAAATACATTTAATGGATGATATAAGTAGCGTAATATTCGCATTTCATCCGTTTTGAAGACACTAAATCCATTGTTACAAGGAAGAAGTTGGTAAGTCAACTTACACCGAAAATGAGACAATTCGTTTTACCGATTGAGTAAAGCCCTGTTTTTATCTGAAGTGGGCATATCTCTCAACCTTAGCCATTACAGTGCACTGGCTCCGGATGCGAGTTACCCACTTCTTCCAGATAAAGACATGGCTTTCCTCAATCGGTAAAACGAATTGTCTCGTTTTAGGTGTAAGTTGACTAACCAACTTCTTCCGTGTGAAATATAATATCCATTTATCTGATTGTGAAGAGACGTATGGAAAATGATTTCAGATACTTTCACACCAACAAATTTGTATTTAATAAAACACAAAATAGTTTTTTTTCAGAAGTACGTATTATTATCAAACTAGAGATAATTCAGAAAGTATTGTTCAAAAAATCATAACTATTAAATAACACTAAATTCGAGATTTATTATTTCATTAGATGCCTCCCCTAGGCAAGACCACTAAGTTAGAAGTAATACTTGCAATTCTTTCAATTAACCAGGGGGCTCACAAAAATACATTCCATTATTATTTTAAGAGTCCCAGAATAAAATAACTGGTACAGCTATTTTATTTAGCAAATAATAAGTTAATAATACATATAAACTAATAATATGTATGAGTGGTTTATAGGTTTATATTAGCTTTGTTAACCAAAGAAAGACATTAGATATCTATAGAGTACTACGACATCTGGAAAATTTCCAGTTTCTTGTCAACGAAAGCATTAAACTAATTATTCTTCAAAAAGCTGGATTTATTTTAATAATCCGAATGTATCGATTTTCAATTAATGATTGGCCCATTGGTTCATGGTCATATTATCCTTGGTCTTATTCCGATTTTCTCAATCTTTCTTGCACAGGTTCCAAAACCTCAACCTACTTGCTGAAATGCTAACTTTCATAACTTTAAACTATCAGTGGAGGAATAACTATAAATCAGGAATGCCCCTAAGACCAATCAATGTTTTGAACATCGTCTTTATTCNGAATGCCCCTAAGACCAATCAATGTTTTGAACATCGTCTTTATTCGGTTTAAAGAACTGAAAAAAAAACATTTTTTCAAATACACCTTCATTTGAATATTTGATTTCTTAAAAATGTTTTTTTTCCTCCAAAAGTTAAGATTTTAAATAATTATAAGCTCGAGTAAATACGCGAGTGAATTTAGTTTACCTTGAAACGTTTCTTGTGCCAGAGCCCGTCACAAAAATTATTAAGTTCGTATCTACTTTGGATTTGATACTGGAGAGAATGATTTCAAACATTTCCTCCGTTGCTCATCTTAATCTCTTCCTTCCCCTATCTCTTCATCCACCACCATCGTATTATCATTTCGATACCCATAGATGATTAAGACATCCATACCCGAGCAATCGATTGTCAAAGTTGACTTGACGGGTCTATTCGAAAAATGACATTATAAGATCGAAATCTGAGAGTTGGATACCATAGCGTCAAACTTCCTAAACAAAATTCATGTCCAACTATAGAATTTAGACTAGAAATGTATTAATTCAGGCAAAGACGATGCAGCGCAGCGGGTTTTTCATCATGAAGTGTTCAACTCTGTAATTACTTGGCTTGTGAATTTTGATGTGATAAGGCCAGCATCGTGTTCCGGAGGTTTTGATATTTGAGATGGATCTAGTACTCATTTTACAACATGTTGCGTAAACATGAGAGTTAGTTTGGACGTTAGGCATGAGACAGGATTCCCATGTTCCCACAGCGATTTAAACTCGCTCCGTCAAGCCAGGAGTTCCGAATTGTAAGCACTGCGTCAAGTTGACTTCGTCAGTCCCACACCACCATACGAAAAGTCAAAACGTACTTCATTCCGTTCGTCTTTCACTCTGTATTCTCAGTAACACGAGAAGAGCAAAAAAGAAAAAAGAAACACGAAATAAAATTCAGTAACGCAAATGAGGAAGTCCCAGAAAAGAGGAAATACTGTCAGAGCTATGGCCCCTTCTTCCTCACAGTCTATTATCATGGGAGCAAACTCCTCTGCGGTAAAGCTCCTTCTCTCGACGAGACACACAGTAGTCCTCTTGAGGACGCGTCCCAGCATCAGCGTCCCAGCGTCCCATGTTGACTGCGCATGAATAAATTAAGGTTTCACGGACACCAAAAGAACGGTAGAACTCAAAGAACGCATAAATTGGAATCACTCCTCAACATGCGAGAAATGGAGTCTTTGTACATTCCCTTAACATTAGTTTCAATGTAAACTTTTACAGAATATGTAAGGTTGAAAGAATGCAATTCAACTGCATTCTGCCATGAAGGTATACTATGACAATCGGCATGTTCCCAGAGCGTTAAATTTTAAAGAACAAATGGTCAGATGTGTTTTGAAAATTATGTATTAAAAAAATTAAAAGCTACCAAATTTTAAAATGTAGTAAAAGCGCTGTCTTGTACGTATGAAAAATATTTAGGAATACAAAGAAAACACGAAAATCGCTACTGTAACGTTAACACAATTTTTTTCCAAAAAATTAAAAGCTTTTACTTATAAGCCAGGTAAAATAGGATTATGGCACCAATTAATTCGCGGAAAGCTGGAAAATGTTTTAATCTCTTCTTGTAAATATGAAACGAGTAATATTAAGTTTGTCCTATTTTGCTCATGAGCTCAAGATAGGTAGCTCAAAAGCTTCGATAATTTCAGACTTCTCTTGTTTTTTCGTAAAGTATAAACGATGCATCTTAAAGAAAGTTTGCGTTTAATGAGTGTTTTACATGTGAAATTCCATCAACGCATTAAAATTCTGGGCATAACATGTTTTTTATTTTTCACAAAAATAGCACATTTATCTTCTTGTCCTCATTTTTTGTGGTGTTAAAATATATTATATGGACAATAATGAGTGTTTCACATTTTGAGTCCTCTAATACCGTGTCAAAAGTAACGTTTAAACGTTTTAAACTAAAGTTTAATTTTTTCGTTCACTCGCGAATAACTCTCATACGACGCATTTCTCAGATTCCACTAAGAAGTACTCTATGTTGTATATCGAATGAAGTTATATCATTATGCTTACCAGGATCATTATGGCATAACGTTTGCAGTTGTTTTGGAGGAATTCATAGACGGGTACACTCCCACAGAAGAAAGATACACATAAGGGATTGGAAGACATATCGAACGAAGGTAGCTCGTGAAAAACAGGGATGGGACGAAGAGGAAATAAATGAGTTCACGATGCTGGAATGCGTGGATAAGTTGCAGTTGACTCTTTTGCGCGTAGGGCATCTCTGAACACCACAGAAAGATGGACGGAAACCAAAGGGGCGTGGTTGGTGGAATCCAGAATTAACAACATTAAAACGTAAACTCTACTAGGCGCAGCGGGTGTATCAGATGTGCAAGAAGAAATACGGACAGTCGGACAAGGAGTTAGAAGATAACAGAAAGGTACGAAAACAATTTAAGATATTGGTCAAAAGATGTAAGGAGAAATACTGGAACGAGTTTCTGGAGAACTGTTTGAAGAAAACATGTTGGGGGATACCTTATGCAATAGCCAGAAACAAATTAAGGGAGGTAGCACATGGTATAATGTATATAACAGACTAGGCTCCACAACAACAAATTGGGAAACAATAGGAAGTGAATTGTTGGATAAATTGTTGCCGGATTATACAGAGGAGTACAGCTGGAAAAGAGAGGATATTCCTGTGAAGGAAGAGGAGTGTATGAAAATCGATGAGCTGCAGGAAATAGTCAGAGGGTTGAAAGTGAGAAAATCGCCAGGATATAATGGATTACTACACGAAATGGTAAAAGTATCTTTTGAAGAATATGAAAATATATTNATCAAAAAAAAAAAAAAAAAAAAAAAAAAAAAAAAAAAAAAAAAAAAAAAAATGGAAATTCCAGAGTACCTGATAAACATAATACATTCATATGTTATTGATAGATATACCATACTAAATTTGGGTGGAACAAGAACGATGAAACAGAACACAAAACGATCACTACTGGACCTCTCTACTGGAATGTAGTTACACATGAGACCTTAGTCAAGATGGATGGCGCAGGTATCTTAACGGGGCATATGCAGATGATATCTGCCTGACGGTTCATGGGAAATGCAGGAGAGAAATAGAAGAGAAGGGCAATGTGGCACTACGTATGTGTGGAAACATGAGGAAAAATAGAACAAAACCCGTAATCAAAGATATAACAAAAGAGAAAAATAGAACAAAACCCTAAGAGATATAACAAAACAAATTTACCAACAAAGAAATTGATACAGTTGTACAAGGGAGGAGTGCGTCCAGTAATGAGTTGTGCAGCGAGTGTGTGGCTGTCACGAGCTACAAGCATACACATAGAGCGGCGGTTGCATAGCGCCCAGAGAGTGTGCATACTGCATACTGTCTCAGTGGGTGATATGCAACTGTACCGACACAAGGGTTTGAGGTAATATTAGGAATAATTCCACTGGACGTATTTCTCCATAAAATGAGATTGCGGAACTGGTTGAAACGGAAAGGAAGAATTAAAATTGACTCAGACGAGTTTAAAGAGGGGGAGAAGAAGGTGAAGAGTCGTATAACGGGACATATGATATGGGCGTGGCAGATACGGTGGAGTAATTCTGAGAAAGGAAGAAACATTTATAGACTGTTACCTGACGTGACATACGCAGTACGCAATGGTTCAAACCAACAAAAGCTGCTTTAGAAATAATCACCGGACATGGAAATAACATGGAAGGTGGAGTAGAATCGGGAAGGTGGATAATTGAGTAGAATCGGGAAGGTGGATAATTGAGTAGAATCGGGAAGGTGGAGACGAAACAATGTTCTTGTGATCAAGAGGTGGGGAACGCAGAACACATACTATGGAATTGCCGTTTATACGATGAGGAAAAGATCACTACGTCTGTACACTACGTGATATAATAAAGGGAGATGTGAAACGATGTCTAAAAGCACTCCTATTTGGGAACTCGCGTAGCAAGGAGCTAGAGTTCAACGAGGAAGAAGAGGCGAAGAGGAAAATCCATACAATGACGACGTTCGAAATATGGATTTTAAAAAAAGTTCAAATAATGTTAGATGGTTTTTTATTGCATGTAAAATAATTGTACACTATGTCTAGTAATTATCAACAATAGTGTTGTTTTTTTGTTAAAATAGCATGCTTACCAGGTTTCCTACATGTTTACCAGCATGGGGACACAGTAGGTTCCAGTATTGTGTTTAAATACAGTATAAGTCGGAGAATTATGTTACAAACAAAAAAAACAGAATTAGAACATAAAAATTATTTCACTCTTGAATGAACTATTTAGTAAACTTATTTATTGTCCTCCACGTGGTCATACACAGTTTGTACTGCTTTTTTACAATAAATTTATTTATTTATTTATTCACAGTCCTTATTTGAAGAATAATGAAGAATTAGAAAATCTCGTAAATCTGTCGACTGGATCATGTTTTTGTCTTCAGTAAACCCTCCATCAAAGATTAAAAGCATTATGTGATTGATGGTGGGTTTTATCTAGTATAATAGGAGTTGAGAAAGATATTCTTATTAATTCTCAACAAATATAGGCATTGTGTAAAAAGATATTTTGGAGCACTTTGTTCTGTGATGTTTGACGGTTATCCGGACGAAACAAAAACTCAAACCACAAAAAGAGAGGAGCACAAAATTCGTGGAGCGTTTTGTAGAAGAAACAAGTATACAGCGCCTAACATTGAGTTTAGTAAGATAAAGTTGCTGCCAATGTCTATAGATAAATTTCTTTCCTCCGAAGGCAATAAAATAGCTCATCTCAATTCTGATCGACAAATTAGCTGAAGACTATTTCTGTCAACAAGCTGAAGAGGATGTTGACACAACTATCGCCAGTAAGATCATAGAAAGAACTCTTTCATTCTCTGTTGTAGTAGTGTGTCATAGATCTTCTAGATACCATAACTACATTAGCTCATGATCGTGAAAAATCGTTCTTGAATATCCAAATTTGCAAGATCCTGAAATAATTAGAGAGATTTCTAAATCACGGAATTGCGCGGAGTGATAGAAAACAACCAAACAAAATACATGGTCTGAGCAACGAAAACAGACTCATTCGTTGTGTATGAGGGATTACTGGGCTAAAAAGAAGGCCAATGAGTGTTGATTCCGCGTGGTCCTAAGCGACTTATTCGCGAAGAAGAAGAAGGAGAAGAAGAAGAAAAAACAAAAATGCAAAACCACTGCACATACTTTCTCACATACGTTTCTCCGTCTATAGCATAGAGTGAAAAAAAATCTATAGTGAAAGGGTCATTTCTGGCGTGGTCCTCTATATTATGGTCGTCTTCGAGTGCTCCATTCATGCTCAAAGTCGCTAGATCAGCTTATTGCTGTCTTTTATTTGAAATTTGAAAATAAAATAAATATTCAGAATATAATTTCAAAACATATAGCGACATATCAGTCTTATAAATATCGTAAAATAGTTATGTACATGTAATTTTGTTGTGGACATAAATTGACGTATTTTCGTATCTGCAGTACGTTTGCTGTCCTCCTATGTATTTTATCATTATCATACCTTTCATCTGTGTTTACGAAAAGTGTATTCTACGTCTGCTTGGTCCATTTACACTGCTAAATATTATTCAAGCTTCTTGAAACAGTAAACTAATGTGTAAGTGTAGCAGACAAATTATTTTACTGCGTCTATACCAAACTTTCAAGCGAATACCACTAAAGCGGATGTGATGCATACTAATAGTACTTTACGTACAGAACATTTAAGCAAAATCGTTGGAGCCGTTTTTGAGGAACATTCAAAAGAGTACTTTGACCTTCATGTGAAGTACCCTTTGTTTTAAAGAAAAGCACGTGCATCGACAACAAATAAATTCGACAGTAAATACAAAATGTGAATTAAATTGATTCATCCGTGCGCACAGACGGACGGACGTTATGCCAAAATCCACTTTTTTTAAATCAGGGACCGCCAAAACGGTTATTTCCGTCGAAATCTTGCTTTCAACATAGTTACCACATTGTATAAATTTTAAGTGAAGTATGCTTATTTGATATAGGGCATAGAGTACTTATTAGTGTAATCTAAAAGTTGTTTTGAAAGAACGAAAAAATAAAATTTTAGCTTAAAATCACTTAAATGTTACTTTCGACACGGTATTAGAGGAACTAAAACGTAAAACAAACTTCAAATTACTCTTTTTTCCATTAAAAAATAGATTAACACGATTTCCAGATATTCGCGATTAATCGGTGACACTGCCATTTTTTGACCTATTTTTCCTGGACGTGAACGTGTTCATTATATCACTCTTTCCAAAGACATCAAAGATCATCTCGTCACCACAGCAACGCCACTACAAGGCATATAAATTTTGTAGGTTAGTGAATCGTCAGAGGAGTGCTTAGTTCCCACCATAATAATTATAGTGAGAAACGTTGTACTAGCCATTAACCATAATTAAGGAATTAATCAAATTGAAAAGCGTGTTTTCACCTCCGTGATTACAAGACTGAACAAAATAAGTCCTTCACAGCGTATATGTTAAGTCAGTGAGGTAATAAAAAATTACAATGACGCAAGTACAAAAATTAAATGCATCTCGGATTGCCCTGCATGAAGCGAATGATTCAAACGGATTCCAAGTTCGAAAGTGAATAGTTTCCCCAGCGGTGGCTCAGGTGGTAGTGTTGTCGCTCATCACCAAGTTCCCGATGGGAGCCAGAAATTTTGTAGCTTTTCACATTAATGTCCCAGTTTATATAGCTGTGATTACTGAAAAGCAAACCTTCCTTCCTCTATCCAGCTCCTATTATTAATAACTCTAACTATTACTGACTACTTCTACTAACTCCTCCACGTGGACCAAGTTGTTGGTAAACCCAGCTAACCGGCCCACCTACTAACAATGACCTACCACCCAACTCCTAACTCCTATCGCTCCGTATAGATAAGCTTCAATAGCAAGCTACATTTCCCATTTACAAATACAACAACAACAACAACAACATAAAAGAAAAAAAAGGTGAATATTGAAAATGCTCAACGCGAATTATAACACAAACTTTTAAGACAAATTGCATCGTCGGAACAGCTTCTACCCGTCGCCTAGGCAAGGGCTCGTTTCGTCTTTTTACTGTTATGAACGAAAATTCCCTTTACAGCTGGGACCGAATCCTCATATGCTTGCGAAGTAAGAGCAAGATGGAGAACACGCACCATGTATAACTCAGGGGAGCGAGAGAGAGCGTGAGGGTCGGAGGGGAGAAAAAGAACACAGGGAGTTCGAAGGTCGTATCAGCTATGAGCACCTGGCTGAAACACCACACCACCCTATTCCCCATTCTTCCTTACTCCGCCATCATCTTTCGTCGCTCAACGTTGCCGACGCGGCGACGTCTTCTCCCGCGTTCATTTCCCGCGCATCGTCCCCACCACCTCCCCCGCCACTGTAAAGCAACAACAAGAGCCTATAGAGAAAGAGAGAAAACTATGGGTGAACTCTCGGTATCGCTGCCTGCAAACATTCGTTTGCTCATCAGCGATTAGTGTAACGGGCATGAATTAAAAGCATATGCACTTCTCTGAATAGTCAATTTGACTTTCAGGGAAGTTAGATAATAATTATCAGAAAAAAATATAAGAATGTAAGCCGAAATAAGATGAAAATTTTGGAATTTCACCGAGAAGGCATTGTAACCGATAGTTTTCCCTTTGTCTCCCATTTATTTATTTTTTCTTTCAATCAAACATTATAATCTCATTTGATCAATGAATGTACAATCACAAATATTTTAAATAGTGAAGTAAATTATATAAATTTACCACACAATTAAATAACAATATTGGTACATACAAAATAACCTAGAAATACAATAATATGAAATAAAACAATGAGATGAAAATAAAGTTAACAAGAGCCGGTAAATACACGAAAGCATGATCTGCTGAAATGCGTTCGCTTACCACCACCATATGGTGGTGGAACTATAGGGGAAGGGGGTGTCTGGCGTACACAAACGAGGCAAAGGGCTCGACTCACCCTCAGCAAGGAGGGGGTCTCGGCAAGGTCAAGCTGGTTGCGTAGGGAGCGTTTGGAAATACACACACTGCCTGCCCAGCTGATGTGCTACGCTCTCAAATACGATACTCTTTCAGCGTATATTACTCCTTTAGAATAATTTGAATTAAAAGTAATTTTTTTAATTTGCAACAATAGTGTATTTCTGAATCTTATTAACTAGTTTACATTAAAATATTAACTAATGAAAGTTAATAATAATTTTGATAGACACTATGAAACTTAGTCATTTAACAATAGTTCACAAGTATAGAAAATATTATTTCTGATCTTCGTATTGCGAAGTATAAGTGTTAACCCAAGGTAATTGATATCATGTTGATAATATTAAACGAAGTAATCTAAGTAGTTAATATAGCGACGGAAGTATACTGAAATACGATGCTAGAAGAAGAAAGACATAAAATACGCTAGTAACTATATCAACATAAAAATCGAATTATATGAATGTCGAAATGAAAATTCAATTGATGAGGTAGTTGACTCGCAAAGGAGCACAATTTGTTTAACGCGATGCTCTCCCAAGGTCATTTCCTCTCCCGCGACCTGCGATACAAATTCACAACTCAAAACGGTCAAGTTCATACACAAGTTATTGTGTCATACAAATGATTTGTTTTGTTTTGTCCTCTCTTTAAGTCCTGAAGACACCTGGGAAGAATCAAAGGGTTATTTTTAATTCAATTTTACTGTGTTATATGTTACTAACCATTCATTATTTCTTGTGGAATACGTATTAAGTTTACAAATACTATAAAGTTATTGACAATGAAATTAGACATGATAGTTAATCAAACAGGAAGTGGATTAGCTTCATATGGTTTTAATAATNATACGTATTAAGTTTACAAATACTATAAAGTTATTGACAATGAAATTAGACATGATAGTTAATCAAACAGGAAGTGGATTAGCTTCATGATATGGTTTTAATAATAACAAGACTCACGCTAGAGAGAAATTGATGTTTCTATAAAAAAATGTTCACATAAATAATTTCTAGGTATCAGGTGACTCCTGACCGGAAAAATTACTTGGACAACTTACATAAATATATGTAAGTTGAAAACATATTTACAAGGAGTACGAAGTTATGTACGCTGAATACCAGTTTACGAAGAAATAAGTGAATAAGGGAAGAAGAGAGAGAATATTTATTCCGAGAAAAAACAACAACCATGTTTTCAATACTATACTTAGTTAAAAACCCACCCTTACAAAAGTAATAAAAGTCGAATCAGCAACTTGTTTGAAGTCAAATAAGTCTCGGCACAGATCCTGTCCAACCTACGCTAAGATTTTACTACGTGGGTAATGCAAGTGCGTAGGAGAGACGAGGGATTGTATTTATTTCTCCATATACGTACGAGTTGATGTATCAAACTCGAACGAGGCGAGCCCCCACTCATGTACCAACCTACTGCATAATTTATTCTTTGGCCTTGTATTGGGTGGGGATTCATATAGCCAACGTCTTGCATTGGAAACTTATAGTTCAAATTAGTTCGGAATATAAATCTCACGGGAAAATAAAAAGTCATATCATAAGAAATACACAGATTACATCATTTGGTTGAATGCAATTACGTTTGAAACAAGTTTATAATACCACGAACCAGTGTATTTAGACCGATATTTACACATATCCGTAAAATATGGAATGTTATGAGGAATTAATATTATTTTTTGATGTTGATTATAATATTATTCGAACAGAATGTTCGCTACAAGGAAAATGCGTGCAAACGCCCATTTGATTTTACGATCGCGCCTTTCGTTCCGTGAGCTGAAGTTGGTACGTATGTATCGCGTTGGCTCGCGTTCAAACGCCACCAATGAGAAGCGAGGAGTGCCCCCACCGTGCTTCCGCTGGCCGCCTTCAAAAATCCGTTACATAGCCAGGGAACGACCGCAAACGGTTCACTTGAGCTGCGGCTGTTGCGTGAGTTTGACGTATCTTACAGACGCAGGTCTCGCTAGTTCAAAATGAGGGAAATTGTTCACATCCAGGCTGGTCAATGCGGAAACCAGATTGGTGCTAAGGTGAGTACACAAGTGACCAAATTAACTGCGTTGCGTATGTGTGGATTAGCATTGTGTTTCACAAGTGTTGTGATAGAATGAATGTTTCATGATTTAAGTGATCAGTGCCTTGACTAATTTCGAAGTGAGTCGAATGTAGCTTTTACGAATCATTGTTCCTAAAAAAAACCTTGGTCCATTATTGTTAAAGTATTTAATCTATTTGAAACAAATCTGAAATTTGGACAGGCATGGCTTCCATGTTTGAGATTCTCGACCTTGTGGTATGAGTAACCGTTGCGAACGTATTAAACAGTTTTTATAGTGAAGTTTTAAAATGTATCCCATACTTATTCGCTTCATCAAATTTCATTTGTGTAACTGACAGATGTAGTAGGTGCAACTGATAGATGTGAAGAGTCACGAGTTATTTTTAGCATTCTTCGTTGAACTTAATAAACCAAACACAAAGCGAAGTAGAAGTGAAGCAAGCTTAAATTCGTTCGTTACATACCGTGCGTTGATTTATTCGAAGTCGTGTGTTTCTGCTCTTCGGGCCGTCTGATGGCTCTACGCAATGCACCTCGCCGGGGTCTCGCGTTCAGCTCCGTTGTTCCGTGCCCTGCCGCTATTCTCCCGCCATGCGCTCGCCTGCTCCAACGAACGGAGGGGCTATCAAACATGGCGTCTAATCGCGCGCTTCCACGCTCGGATCATCCATCTTCAACTTGCAATTTTTTAAGAAGTAAATTTATGGTTTAAATAGTTTTGGTTCTATTCCACAGGAATAAGTATGTAAAATAATTCTTTGCTTAAACAATCTNTAATAGCAATTTTTCACCAGTAAAGGGAATAAAACTTCATAAATTTAATCACTTGCAAAGAAATGAATTTAAAAGTTATAATTTCTTTCTGGCTGCAACCTTTCAATTCGGTTTCCGCGTGCGGCGTGGCGCAGGGTCTTCCCCTGCCCCTCCACTGAGTCTTCGTGCAGGAGGGGTAGGGCGTTGGCCGAGGTCGGGCGATCGATCGCGGATGGTACTCGGACATGCGAGATTTAGAATTGGGTCGTCATGAATTTTCTCATGAAACTTTCGTGTATTTTAGATCGTCAATTGAGCGTGGTTTAAAAATCGGCAATTTTTTAAATGACTTTATTTCGGATTAATGATTTGGATATTGGATAATTATTTCTTTCTAGAAATCTTTTAATTCAGATTTCTAAATTGGTCTTCTTTTTTTTTTTTCAGTTCTGGGAGATTATCTCTGACGAGCATGGTATTGACCCTACCGGAGCCTACCATGGTGACTCAGACCTTCAGTTGGAGAGAATCAACGTGTACTACAATGAAGCATCTGGTGGCAAATACGTTCCCCGTGCCATTTTGGTCGACTTGGAGCCCGGCACCATGGACTCTGTTCGGTCCGGTCCTTTCGGCCAGATCTTTCGCCCGGACAACTTCGTGTTCGGTCATAGCGGCGCGGGAAATAACTGGGCGAAGGGTCACTACACAGAAGGCGCGGAGTTGGTTGACTCCGTCCTTGATGTCGTCCGGAAAGAAGCAGAGAGCTGCGATTGCCTGCAGGGCTTCCAGCTGACACACTCCCTTGGCGGCGGCACCGGTTCCGGCATGGGCACCCTTCTCATCTCGAAGATTCGCGAAGAATACCCCGACAGAATCATGAACACCTACTCCGTCGTCCCCTCGCCCAAAGTATCAGACACCGTTGTAGAACCTTACAACGCGACTCTGTCGGTTCACCAGCTTGTGGAAAACACAGACGAGACATACTGCATCGATAACGAAGCCCTGTACGACATTTGCTTCAGAACCTTGAAACTCACCACCCCCACATATGGCGACCTTAACCACCTCGTATCCCTCACAATGTCTGGAGTCACCACCTGCCTTAGGTTCCCTGGCCAGCTTAATGCTGATCTTAGGAAACTGGCTGTCAATATGGTTCCTTTCCCCCGTCTCCACTTCTTCATGCCCGGATTTGCCCCTCTGACGTCACGAGGTAGCCAACAGTACCGCGCTCTCACTGTTCCTGAACTTACCCAGCAGATGTTTGATGCCAAGAACATGATGGCTGCTTGTGATCCACGACACGGCAGGTACCTGACTGTTGCAGCGGTCTTCAGAGGTCGCATGTCGATGAAGGAAGTTGATGAACAGATGCTCAATATCCAGAACAAGAACAGCAGCTACTTTGTTGAATGGATCCCCAATAACGTTAAGACTGCCGTTTGCGACATCCCACCCAGAGGACTCAAAATGTCCGCCACATTCATTGGAAACTCCACTGCCATTCAGGAGCTATTCAAGCGAATCTCTGAACAATTTACTGCCATGTTTAGGCGCAAGGCTTTCTTGCATTGGTACACTGGTGAGGGTATGGATGAGATGGAATTTACTGAAGCTGAGTCGAACATGAACGACTTGGTGTCAGAGTACCAACAGTACCAAGAGGCGACAGCTGATGAGGATGCTGAATTTGATGAGGAACAAGAAGCTGAAGTTGATGAAAACTAAATGTAAAATATGAACTGATTTCTCCTTCTTACTGTTCTTTTCTCGAAATGTTATTTTCTATTTTTCAGAACATTCCCAAGTGAAGTGTAAAGACTGATGAAGATTTTTCAAAGTTTCTATTATCTTGTAATTTAAATTTCAATGTAAGATTTTTTTTCAGAAGTTTCTATTTTGCATGTAATTTAAAATTTCTTGAATGTTTTCCTTTTGGAATTGTGCCATTTGTTTCTTATTAAATTGGCTGTCAACTTACATGTTTTAATCATTTCAAAATCCTTCCAATCCTTTATTTCTTACTGTTAGATAGTTCTGTATTGTAATAAAATTCATATAAGATTGTTTCCTAGAGTTATAAATTCAAATCTCAATATTTTTTCCTTTGGTCAATTAGAAGTTGAATATCTTAGTCTTATTGAATAGTATGAATCAGTTCTCAGAAGTTAAATCTAGTGATAGTAATTTTTTTGCTTGGGGCTATTTGATATGTAATCAAATGTCTTTAAGTTATGGTTCAAGTTAGTGAATTTCTTGCAAGTTTGAGGGGGTGTGAAATGTGATGTTGCATATTTATTAACTCGATGGTGACCATGGTTCAAAAATGTGTAGCTGGAATCCTGAAGTTTATTCCTTAGAAAAGGAATAAACTTGATACAATCACTTTTATATCCTGGGTAAAGTCATTGTAGGAACAGAATCTTAGTATTTCAGATTGATGTAACACTGCTGTCTTGTGACATGTAAGGCAGTTAAGAAAAATTAGTTACCAAACATGTTCCTTGATTATATCAAAAGCTCGAGAATACGAAAAAAATTTTTAATACTTTTCTTAAAATTGTAATCTGGGTTTAATGGAGGGAGAGTCCATAGTAATCAGTCTGTGTAGTATATCGTTTGTTTGACAAATTATTCGAAATTTGGACATAAATGTGGAATTAGAGGAACAAGTTAAATATAGATCTACGAAGTATTGAGAATTCTTTCCAAATCAGGTATAAGTTTCTCTACACCACCCACCAATATTGTCTGTCCGCCACCCTTAATCACCGCCACTGCCCTCTTGAGGCTTCCGGAGGATTAGCATATCACTTTCCGACATGCCAGTTGCGGCGGCAGGGGCGGGGAACAGCAACATTGCCAGCGAAGTGAATGTGGGTCGGCGATTGCTGGCGTGTGCAGGGCATCCACCTGCGAGTGCTGGACGGCAGAGGCGACGTCTTTCTGTTTCGAGCGTCAGAATACCCGCACGGGCGCCAATCCCAACATCATTGGGCGATTTCATGAGATGTTACAAGTGTCAGTTCCAGGATTTGATTTTTGTGGGCTTTAATCTTCAGGGAGTCCGGAAAATTCGTAAAGTTTGGAGCAAATAATGGAAATTTTAGCAGATTTACGATAACATAAGATAATTGTACTATCCAATAGAATAATAGACATAATTACAACAATTTATTTTTTGACGATATATAAGAAATGTTTTTTACTACTTTTGGAGGAGGACTTTGGTCTGAAAGCCCCTCCCCTAGATCCATAATTGAATGTACTTGTTGATCGTATCATAAATGAAGGGGTGAGTGGGTGAAGGGGCTATGTAACAGCAAGTGTGTTTTGAGATGTTTAGCCTTAAAGTTGTCATTGCGGTACTTTTTTTTGTTATTATTTTATTAAGTTCTTACTAAAATATACTATTCCTATAAGTGGTAAAAAATTTATTCAGTATGAATTTTTGTTTAAATAGGAGTTAAAATATATATTGTACATACCACCTTCCACTCGCAAAGTTAGTGTTTTTATCTTTTTATGAAATGAATGGGGTTATGACCGTGCAACAAAAGTTTTATATAAGTATCGTTTATATTAATTATAAATATAGTTTATATTTATATAAGTATTGTTTGTACGTACATTAGAAAGAAATGTTATTCTATTATATAATATCTAGCATATTCTAAAATAACACAGTAGAAAATTGTTCTATTTTTAAAATAAAAGTAATAGTTTGTATTATACGAGAAACTTATGAATATTATCTCATTATACCCTATTTTAACGAAAAACCTGCTCATAGAACCACTTGTTCGTCTGGAATAAAGCGCAGGTTTATTCCAGACGTTCCTTAAGGTTTTCAAATTTTCCCTTGGACTGCACACCAGTTTTTCTGAGTCTTAGGCTATCGAAGTCATTGGTAAGAGAAGATTTTCTTCACAAATTTTTATGAATGTTTACCCCTTTAAAGGGAATATAGCGATCAAAGTATGACCCAATAGTGTCCACACGAATCCATTTAATTCCATCTCTAAAATGTACTATTTCATTCAGATCGATTGTTCTGTTCAAAAGTCTCACCTTTTTGGGAAGATCCTCAATATCTCTGAAATGGTGTACCGTATCAATAACCATATTTTTTCTACTAGAATAGGCAATGATTTCATGATATTGTTGAGTACAAATAGTCTGGTGTTTTCTTAAATTTTTCCAAAATCACGATTCGAATCCAAGTACAAATGGCCTAATTCTGGGAACTTGTGGTCGATTGTCTTAAATTGACCTTTTTGTACAAGATACAAATGATGTAATGATACAAAGAAATCTTAAGAAATATTATTTTGACCTGAACAGGAGTCTGTCCAAATGATTAATTGATTTTGTTTAAGCAAAACATCAGTCTCGATGGCTCTCTGTCATAAATCATATTAAATTCAGCAAAACTATCAGAATTAAGAACTAAGTTGAACATTAATTGTCCCCTAGAAATCATTTCAAATCTTATTTCTATCAGTATTAGTTTTAAAAACTCAGACTTAAAAATGTCTTAAACACAAGGACTTTTCTTTCCACCTGTCGCAAACATCTGTTGAGTACATGAAGGAAGTACCGTATTGGCCCAAATATACGAATTTCTTTACTAAACGATGGCAAGATCGTGTCAAATCCTCAGGACATCGCAAGTTTGTTTAATTCTCACTTCTCAGAAGTTGGTAAAATAACGAACTCAATATATCCAAATCAATGTCCTCCAATTATTACCACCCACATACCCAATTCTATGTTCACTTCCGAAACTAACGCCAGTGAAGTCATGGGAATCATCAGCTCCTTAAAAAACAAATTTTCACGAGGCATAGATGATATACCTGAGTTTATTGTTAAATCTTCGTCCCACGCTATATTAAATCCACTCGTAAATATTTTTAATAGTTCTTTATCGGAAGGGGTGTTTCCCAATATATTTAAGAGAGCTAAAGTGAAACCTTTACACAAGAAAGGAAACAAACTTAATATTGGAAATTACCGACCAATATCTCTACTACCCACTTTCTCAAAAATCCTAGAAAAATTGTTCTATAAGCGTCTTCTAGATTTTTTATCAAAATATAACATTCTCTCTGACGATCAACACGGTTTTAGGAAATCCTTTTCCACTACAAGCGCCATATTTTCCTTCTTAAACGATGTTACCACATCTCTAGACAGTGGAGAAAATCCTCAGGGTGTTTTTCTTGACTTATCCAAAGCATTCGATGTCATCGATCACGGAATTCTCCTTACCAAATTGCATTCTTTAGGCATTCGTGGACTTCCACATCAATGGCTAACTTCTTATTTAAAAGATAGATATCAACAAGTAGAAATATCCTATACTAAAAATAAAATACTTGAGCGTTGTCTTTCAGAAACAAAGCCACTTACTTGCGGAGTACCCCAAGGATCAATTCTCGGCCCTATACTCTTTTTATTGTATGTGAACGACATGTCATCATCCACATCAGATTGCAAAATGGTTCTTTTTGCTGATGACACTAATTTACTATGTAAACACGCCAATGCTCAAAAAGTTTTGTCTAACCTTTCGACTTGGTTCCATGCAAATCGTCTCATTGTAAACACTGACAAAACAGTGTCTATGTCATTTCACAATAGTATCACAAAATCTTTACCCCAGGTTTCTCTTTCTTTAAACGGAACACAATTAAAAACTGTTACAAATACAAAATTCTTAGGTCTCCATATTCAAGACAACCTCAAATGGAATTGTCACATTGACAATCTTAATTCCCAATTAAGCAAATTGTGTTACGCATTCCGAATCTTAGTTAACGCAGTTAGTCCACGTATTTCCCGTTGCGTATATTTTGCAAACGTTTACTCCCATTTACGTTACGGCATTACCTTCTGGGGTAATTCCGGTCAGAGTATTCAAACTTTCAGAATTCAGAAGAGGATAGTTCGGATAATTTGTAAATCTCACCCCCGAAACTCTTGTAAACCTTTATTCAAGGAATTAAATATCTTAACACTTCCCTGCATTTATATTTATGAAACGGTCGTGTTTGTTAAGACCGAATTACTGAAGTGCCACCCTTGCTTTATACGAAACAGTCTCGTTCACGAACACTATACACGCAATAGTAGTAATATTCATCGCCCTAGAGTGTCAACCACTCTTTGCCAAAAGGGACCATACCATTCGGGAATCGTTCTATATAATTCCCTGCCCAAGAATATAAAAGATATTATGAAATTGAATATCTTCAAATCCGCGGTTAAAAACTACCTCCTGCACCAGTGCTTCTACACTGTAAAAGAATTTATTGATTTTAACAAAAGTTAAATTCGTCTTGTGCTTTATCACGCCATTGCTGTAGTACTTTTTAAACAACTTATAACAATTTCAAAAACTATTTTCTTGCATGATTGTGTTGTCTTATGGCTCATATTAATTTAGTTTTATGTGTACTCAACATTGGCACGTTTGTGTACATAAATTCTGTAGCCCCATCCTGGCCCGGGTTTTTCTCCGGTTTTCCTTCGGGTAGAGGCGGATTTATCATACAGGTTCTCTAGGCTTTGTCTAGGGGCGGGTCTATTGTAACAATAAATCGTGAATTTAGTGTTATTTCAATTTTTAAGCACTATACTCAGAATAATCTATAGTTCGATAATAACTTACATGTAATTTTTTGCTTAAAATTACAAACATATTGACATTCTATTAGTATTATAACTCGCAGCTAACTTTTTATCTTATCTAGGAATTTTTGCTGAATTTTTTGAATCCGCCTCTGCCTTAGGGCCCTTGATCGGAATTGATGGGATGGTCCCTTGCTTGCTTCCGGAGCGTAAATTAGTTTTTTCCCCTCCACGTGGTCATACGCAGTTTGTACTGTTTTTTGACAATAAATTTATTTATTTATTTATTATAGCTTTTTCCAATATGTACGTTCCAAAGTTGTATTCGCATTATATTCGAGTACTTCAAGATTAGCAACAATAAGTTAGGTATTGTGCACCTCAAAAAGCATTTTAGCGCATCTATTGATAGATGCATTTTAGCGCAATCACTAATCGAGAATTCGCGGTGTTCCAAGAATATTATGATGCAGCATAGTTGACTGGCCGGTAGTCGTCTTACACACACTCACGCTGTGTTGCGATCGCTATATAGCGGTAGCCAGTGCTTCTGGTCTCGGTAGCTCTTATGCCAAGACCCTTTTACTATTTATCATTTCATAACATTTGCCATTCATGGATGCTCAGAAAAATAGTGACCAAGTTTGAAAAAAGTTTTGAATAAAAGGTGCATGCATTGTTCATGAGTTAGAAGAAAATTTGTAATTAAAAATGATAAAATAAAATGGTTATTTCCCCTTTGTGATTTTTCCTTTAAAATACTTAGGATCGCATTATTTTGGGGGTCGTATTATATTCGGGCCAATACGGTAGGTTTTCTGCTCTGTGGAAGACCGGGGTATGTGTTATTTTGCTATCCATGCTTCCCTAACGCTATCTCACCAAGTTGAAAGCACCTGTTTACTCGATGAAGGAGGTATATTACATTGTTGATTCTTTGAACTAGGGGAAGAAGGAGGTATGTGGTAATTTATGTTACTTACTCCTTCTTCCATCAGAAATGTACTTTGTTGCTGTCACATACCTCCTTCATTACACTAGTATCAAACTTAATAAGACTTCTAGAGAGTTGTTTCAAGAGCCCCCAAAAAACAGGTCAACTCACACCTTTTTCATTCCTGACAATAACTCAATTTTTTTAAAAAATGTTACATACTTCCTTCATCCAATTACCCCTTCAATTTTTTTACGTAACGCTAAAATGTTTAAGATAGTCGAAGAAGGGTCAAATTGTTGTCGTGGCGTAAGTATTATTTAAGGGGAGGACAATGAAAATCAGTACTTGCGTGTAAAAATTATAATAAATGATATACGCCTGTAATAACCCAAAAAATATTTTACGCAGCCCAAATTACAATAATATAGTTATACCAATGAACAATTATCATATCTGGCCTCTTGTTTATTCCGATTTTCCTCCCACACATATAAAGAAAATAGTATTTACCTTGCTACTTTTTCACGCTCGAACTGCAAAGGCGTCTACTGAATGGGTTTTGATAAAAAATAGATTTTTGTAAATAAAGCAGGGCAAACGGAATAAAAATTGTTTATCTTTCTTAACAACCAATCAGTAGGTTTTTCAAGTATACCATTCAAATTTACAATGTTACTACTGCAACCGGAAAGCAGGCATTTTTATGCAGTTATTATTTCATTTAATTAAAAATAATACAAACATAAAATAGAATTGAAGGATATGTTCAGTGCAATTAACAAACAGCAATATTTTTGCAGTGCATTTAACAAACTTAATTTTATTAAATATATTTTCTTTTTACATGTATATTCGATTACGGAAGTATAATTACTAGAAATTCCGTTTTATTCGTTAATTTAAGATAATGGATTTCATTATATTGGGGTAAGTGGGGTAAGTAAAATGGCCGAGAAAGTATTGTACAGTAATTTAAAAAAGCTATTTACACGAGCACGGAAACACGCATGCATTAATGGATCTACGATTTTTTACGGCAATTAATTAGTAAAATTTTCTAAACGTTCTCTTCTTGTAGTATTCATATCATGTACCAGTATTTTCGTCAATATTCAAACATATAATTTTTGTGGAGGAATTATTTTTGATTATATATTTAATATTCTCATTAAGATAAATTATTCAAGTGATTTGGTGTTAGAAATCAAAAATGAAAAAGAAATAGAAAATGGAAGAAACTATTTGAGTAATAAATAAATAATCTCTCCACGTTTATAGCTAATTACCTCGGAGTGAATGAATTTTCGCTTAAGTCGACATTTCGCCGGTATAGAAGTTTCTGTATACTTGGCGACTTCAGCAATGTTTATGGGTCGTAAACTGAATGAGTCAGTCTCGTAATCGTAGGCCATGACACATAAAGACACCACATGCGACATTGTCTTAACTTCATGAACAGGAATGATTGTTCGTCATGAAATCAGTTATTTTGTTTCATTAAGGAATGTGCATAGATCACAGACGCATTCTCTGTACATGAACACTAATTTAATAAATATGTAAAATCTTGAAGTGCTTCAAACTTGCAAGTTATTTATGATACAGGAAATGATTTGTATATAAACGATACTATTCAGAAATATTATTCATGCTGAGAAGTAGAACCGGCTGTTTTAAGTTCAGATTATTTGCAAAAAAAAAATAAATCTGCCAACAATTCAACAGACATTTTTATTTATTTAAATTTTGAGACATTATTTCACTCTGAATAAGACTACAAGAAACATTTTTAATGCGTTTAAAAGTATGTAGTATGTTTTATTTCGCCCACGAGGAAAAAATATGTGCATTAAAAATATTGAAACAATAAAATTAAACAAATAAATTATATACTTACGACCCTTAACGGACGAATAGTATAAATTTTGTTATTAGAAGCTCATAACATTTTGACTTTATGTTGAAGTTGTCGTCAGGTGGTACTAATAAATTATAACTAATAACAATTAATTTGTTATAATTTGTACTACCTGACTACGACTNTGAGCTTCTAATAACAAAATTTATACTATTCGTCCGTTAAGGGTCGTAAGCATATAATTTATTTGTTTAATTTGATTATATAAGGGTTAATTGTAGTAGATTGAAACAAAAACTCACTGAGCATTCATAAATCAAAAGTGGAATGAGGACACAAGTATATCAAAAGCGTTTCGTCATCTCAACTACTAGGGAACATAAGGGAAGACACGTTTCTTTCCTGAAACACGATTCGGAAGGATAAAGATATGACCTTTGAAATTTTCAATTGAAACACTGTTACACAAAAAGAATGCAACTGTTATTTAAATACTGGTCCAATTAACCATAAATAATAACATAACAATGCGAATTACTTGCAAGGTTTCATCCTGTCTTCTATTGTTATAAATAATATTATAAAACGAAGTCCCTCATAAATTTCTCTACGACGAGATCGATAGAAGAGGACTGCGCTCAGCAGAGAACAATTTCTGCTTAGAGAGTGCAACGCGCAAGTTGCTCAATTACTTCAGACAATAAGTAAAATACTTTTCTCATCATTTAATATCAGAACTAAATGTAAAAGAAAACATATTCAGTTTCTTTTAGACTTGAAAATTGTTTATCGACGGGTAGGGAATAGTTTTCATTGGAGGGGGTGCATTAAGTGCAATAGGTAATTAAGTTATAATTTTGACATTTATAAAAAAAGAAAACTGAAATTATGATACGCAAGTTAATTCTTCACAAATACACTTTTCCTATATGACACTTCTGGTTTTGCCAACTGCATAAATCATTTGACCAAATGAATCAACTGCTCGTGTTGGAATTTTATGTTGAATGGATTAAGAACGTATGAATTGCCATAAAGATAGATTGTCTACAATTATTTTTAAAGTAAGATACAATTATTAATTCATACTAATATATAAACGCGTAATGCGAAAGCGTGTCTATCTGTTTGTTACTCAATCACGACTAAACCGCAGAACCGATCGTGATGAAATTTAGCAAAGAGACAGTTTAGATGTTCAGGATGAACATAGATTAACTTTTATTTTTGATTGTGTGAAAAAAATAGAAAATGATGTTGAAGATAATTATCGATGAAATCGAGGTGAAAAATCAGCCATATTCATTTTGTCTGCATATACGGTTGGAGATAGATGACAACTATGAGTGGCAATATTGTTCACCTCGAAGAGTTCTACAAAAATGTCCGCGGCAGAATATGTCTATCTGCTAAGGTTAACGTAAATTATCGAAAAAACGGTATGAAAAATAGAAGTATTGAAATACTTCAACTTAAGTGAGTAAGTTTAGATTTTACAAGAATTTAAAGGTATGGCATCTCTGAATCGACGGCATGATGTCGGCGTGCCCGTTCCAATAGCTGCTTTGAGAGCGCTCGATTCAATTGACTATGAAATCCTCTAAAGAAAACAACAACAACTGTACTTGCAGTTTAAGTAAACACCATCGGATAGTAACTGTATGCAATTAAATAATCTCTCTTTATATAAAGGTGAAAAAACAATGACTGACTGACTGACAGACTAATCACAAAATATCATAAACTACAAAACCTACAAACTTGAAATTTGACAGGTAGATTCCTTTTAGGATGTAGACGTCCCCCAAGAAAGGATTTTACGAAACTCATCCCTGATAGGGTGAAATGGGGGTTAAAATATTTTATGTGTGCATCTTATGTATCCCTCCATAACTCTTGATTGTCTCGTGCAATTTCAACTTAACTTTATACACATATGATTGACTATCTTACAAGATACACTGTGAGGGTAAGATATTTCTTGGGAGGGGGTGGGAAGAGGGTAACGGAAAAAAATAATGAAAAAATTCCTATAACATTTTTGAAACCATAGTTATCGGTGCCGTTGAGATGGATAAAGACGCCCCCAATGCTTCGTAAGTTCACAATTAGTCCAAATTAGAGACATTAAGCCCCTAGCATCCCTTGGGGTAGGGATGGGAACGGGTAACAGTTTTTAAAATTATCAAAAACGTCCGATATTGGTGTTGAATAGATCCGTTTTGTGGTCGCAGAAGAGAAGAGTCACACTCTCAATGTCGCTTAGGTCCGCGATCACCCCCAATGAGGGAATATACTCCGTTTGTTTAAGGGAAGAAATGTAAAAATAATCGAGAATGACTTATAGTGTTGATATCATATTTTTCTGGGTCGAAGAGATTATTAATGACATTTTCGAAGACCCTAAATTCAATCAACCCATATACACCCTTTGCACTCCAAGTGTAGGGGATGCTATATACATATATCACTGAAGCGTACACAGTTGACAGCATTACTGTGTTGAGAGTACCATCCTGCAATCGTGTAAGGCTTTATTCAGCCCCCATGGGAAATAAGAACTCCTAGCACCCCCATGGTAAGGGATGGGAATGGGTAGATATGTACGAATCGAATGTTTCCAATATAAGTGTAAAGATCAAAGGTTAGGGGTCGCTGACATTTTTAATGACTTTTCCGATGCTGCTTAAATCCACGATCAGCCTTATATACCCCAGCAATTCGGGGAAGGGTATGACACATTATAATTGTGACACCTCAGGGAAGGACGTGAGTTCAGAATTTTCGGTGTCGCTGTGATGAATGGTATCACCCCTATGAGAAGGAATAAAGCTGCAGACATTACAGAATTCACGCGAGCAAAGCGCGAATAAAGCTAGTTATATATAAATTATAAAAGATTAATTTTCATCATCTAAACCTTGAAATTTCATGTCGGGGCAAGAAGTTCAGTTTAAATCAGAAAAAGTTTGAGGGAGGAGCTATGGCTAAACTATCATCCATATATCTACTTTCACTATCCTATCCTCAACAAAACTTTCGAATGTTAGATGTTATACACCAATTACGGGCAAAAAATTGAAATAATGATTTTTTTTTGAACTTTTGGGGTCCTCAAGAACATGGTGCCCGATTGATCCGTGCGTAATGCCAACACTGTATATTACACTGGATAGTGATTGAATTTGAGAATCATCAACAACTTTAATAAATGTGGCGATTTCCATTATTTCACTGAATCAAATGTTTATATTTAGCGTTTCGTGTCGTAAAATGAAAGCGAAAGAATGCGATGACGTCATGCGTCATTGATCCATCTTGTTAGCCCCCTTTAACGAAGTTCCGGGACCACCAACACGGCTTGTGTGCAGATGTAACTCTGAAGAAAGCTTCCCATTCGTTCCTAAATATTTACGATTCAAAGCATCGCTACACCGCTCGCGTTGTATCTGCCTTTCACGAATGTTGTTTCCCGAAGAAATCCCCAGCGAAGCGATTCTCTTCTTTCGAGAAATGCGTAACTGTTGTAATGAAGGGCGAGTCCCTCGTCCCGATTGTGTATTGATTAAAGAGTTTCTTGAAGGCAGTTATTTCTCTGGTTTACGCAAGTTCCTCCATGCTCTGAGGGAGATACATTGTTATTCTCGCCTGATGTATTTAGTTTTGAGAATATAGATGTAAACATCGCAGAATGCAGAATTGTACAAATAAAGATGAGAACTAATGGAGTTAATGAAAAGACGCGCATTACGTGAGTCGGATGGTAAATCAGGATTACTTGATTTCCACTGTTAGTTAAACGTGTACTAAAATGTGGGGAAGAACTATTAAAAGAAGCTCAGCTTCGTTCAGAATATTTAAATTGAAATATCAAAGCAATGAGAGGCGACTTTCGTTTTGGGGTTATATTATATTTTGGAATTTCCTCTTAAGACAGTGATTGGCGAACTACGGTATGCGTAAACAGATGAGTCACAATTTCTATCCGACCCAGACCAAAGTCCGCAGATGAAACCACTAAAATATACATACTATTTGTTTTATATTTAAGTTGAAAGAATATTTGAATATACCACTTACGAGTTTAAAAACTTCAAAAGCGCTAATATTCCTCTGTAGATACGAGCAAGGATTTTGAAAACATACATTTTTTAGTCTTATTGAGTTGTAAAATACATTTTTTCAGCTATTTTCTGAAAAAGATTGCCCATCATTTTCTTAGAATATAAAAATCGGTTTCATGCAAAGTCAGAAAGGAGATATTATTGAAGTAAAATTTCTATCAGGCGAGAAAGTCAAATTGTAGAGTTACATTCAATTACATGTCAAACCATGAAAAAACCCATCAACAAACAGTCTTGGGAATGTTCAGCTAATCTGAATAATCCTAAATATTGTGTAAACTCGTTTACAGATTAGATAAAAATGATTTTGGTACCAGTCCAGAATCTGATTTTAAGATAATTTGATATTACAGTTCCGTTCCAAGAAAAATAAAGATTATGAATCGGTTCTGGTCTGATTTGAGTCAATAGTTACACAAGTAATCTGAAAAATAAATACAGATATCAGCTACCTCTGCTTAACGCAAATGACACTATCGCTGGCAACTCTTCCGGAGACTTACATTACCAGAGATAACTGCATTTACTTAGTATTAACATTGTTTCTCTTTAGCGATGTAATGTCTCCGAGGAAACTTGTAGCGTTTGTTTGGTGTTTAGATATCTGTGCGATAATTTTTATGCAGTTCCCACGAGTTGCTGGCTACAGGTGTATTCAGTTTGTTTTTAGGTGAAACTGAGAAAAACATAACTTTTTTCTTTATTAGGATCCCAAATATTTTAAAATATTTGAATTAAAAATACTGAAAATCTGCAAATAGTGGCAGAAGAGTAAACATACAAAAAATTGGTACGAATCACACATTTTTTTGTGAATAAGAACAAAACACGTCCACCTACATGGCCCCATCCTTCGATTTAAATTATTCCCCTTAAAAATTCATCGTTTGTAAGAAAATTTTCGGAAATTACCTCTTTCAACCTTTCAAAATTTTAATAAACAACAAAAATAGTACTATTCAACCGACAACACTTGCTAAAGCAATGAAGCTCCGTAAGTAAGAAGAATTTCAATGTAACATATATGTTTTCGAAAAACAATACTACCGAATAGTATTATTTCTCTACACTCACAACTAGACTCGCGTTTGCTTAGAGAAATTCATTAGTATCTTACGATCAATAATACATAAATGAAACCAAAATATGCCTTTTTATCTGTACAGCATATTTAAAAAGGGGAAAGGCATTGAGAGAACGTGCATCTAAATAAACATTTTTTGAGGGAAGACGGGAGTAGAATAGGTATTTACTTTCTGAAAATATCAACTATCGGACATTTAACTCCAAAAATTCCTAAATTTCTCCCTTGATTATAATTTTAAGTCAATCGGTTAGTGGTTTCAAAAAGCGAAAGNTTGAAGTAAGCTTTTATATGTAATTTTTGTATTTCTTGAAAATCGACCTTTACCGGCGCAAAAGAGGGAATAAGGTGCGCGGAAGGACGTTGAAACATGGTTCCAGTAATTAGATGTTCTTTGTAAAAAATCAATTTGGTAGTTTGTTTCACTAATTTGTAAAAAATCAATTTACTCATGTTGTTTGTAACAATAACAATATTTCAAATATTGTATTTTTATTTCATACCGAAACTTGCAATAAATTCCACTTAATTCAATTTTTTTCTTTTTCTTCCATTTGTTATAGTTCCAGAAAGAAGATGTGAGACGTACCAATATGTTTACTTTGCATGCAGTTATTTCAACAAACAACAATTTGATTCATAAAATTTACCACAAAAAATTCTATTTTTTTGTCAATATAACCCTTCACGTGAAAAATGAATATTAGAAAAAATATTTCAATTTCTTTTATCTCAAAATAACAACTAAAACGGTTTTTTTTTTCGTAGATTCAACTATTCCGATAATAAATAAATAATAAATTTATTGTCAAAAAACAGTACAAACTGCGTATGACCACGTGGAGGGAAAAAAAACTAATTTACTCACTGGAAGCAAGCAAGGGACCATCCCATCAATTACGATCAAGGGCCCTAAGGCAGAGGCGGATTCAAAAAATTCAGCAAAAATTCCTAGATAAGATAAAAAGTTAGCTGCGAGTTATAATACTAATAGAATGTCAATATGTTTGTAATTTTAAGCAAAAAATTACATGTAAGTTATTATCGAACTATAGATTATTCTGAGTATAGTGCTTAAAAATTGAAATAACACTAAATTCACGATTTATTGTTACAATAGACCCGCCCCTAGACAAAGCCTAGAGAACCTGTATGATAAATCCGCCTCTACCCGAAGGAAAACCGGAGAAAAACCCGGGCCAGGATGGGGCTACAGAATTTATGTACACAAACGTGCCAATGTTGAGTACACATAAAACTAAATTAATATGAGCCATAAGACAACACAATCATGCAAGAAAATAGTTTTTGAAATTGTTATAAGTTGTTTAAAAAGTACTACAGCAATGGCGTGATAAAGCACAAGACGAATTTAACTTTTGTTAAAATCAATAAATTCTTTTACAGTGTAGAAGCACTGGTGCAGGAGGTAGTTTTTAACCGCGGATTTGAAGATATTCAATTTCATAATATCTTTTATATTCTTGGGCAGGGAATTATATAGAACGATTCCCGAATGGTATGGTCCCTTTTGGCAAAGAGTGGTTGACACTCTAGGGCGATGAATATTACTACTATTGCGTGTATAGTGTTCGTGAACGAGACTGTTTCGTATAAAGAAAGGATGGCACTTCAGTAATTCGGACTTAACAAACACGACTGTTTCATAAATATAAATGCAGGGAAGTATTAAGATATTTAATTCCTTGAATACAGGTTTACAGATGAAGTTTCCTGACTGGTATGAGAGGAAATAACATTTAAGCAATTTATCATTCGTTTTTCATGAGAACTTACGGTACTGAAAAAACTTTTGTTTAATAAAAGATATTAGCATACGAAGAGATTTTTCCATGCATAATAACTATTTCACATTTTTTCCCTTTACGACTGACGAGATGAAAAACAATCTACAAATGTTTGTAGTTCAAGAAATAAGATGAAAATTTATTTTAAAACGTAAACAAATGTAAATACAAATGTTCGTAAATCTGAATCGTTTCATACACATCAGAATTGTTAATCATAAACATTAAAAACGATATGCTTAAATGTGCAATTATACATTCAAGTTATATAATTTGTTCGCAACCAGTCAAGTTTAAACCTATTTACGATGGCATCACCGGTCTATACGCAAATATTCTTCCATCGTTTATAATAAGATTGCGTTAAGATCTACTGCAATCACCTAAATAATGTTAGCAACCCCCCCCTCCCAATTATCAAAACAAAATTTAGCTTATAATTTAGTACTAATTAAGTACAATTTGCACCAAAAAAGATTTTTTTTGGTACACGCCTGATACACCCATAATGCTGGTTTGATATCAAGCTAGCACCCTCACCCCAATTGACGTAATAGTATAACTTTCAGATTTTTCAAATGTTTGAATTTGGTACAATTTAGTACAGACAGAACAAAAATTTTTAATTTGTAAGAAAAGTTTTTTTTATAAAACAAATATCAAAAAGTTAACAGTTTCGCAGAAACAATGAATGGAATATATTCACCGTCCAAAAATATGAAACTTGAGTGGTATTTCGTTTTTAAATGAACTAAACACTACTTAGATGCAATTTTTTACTGATGTTTTTCATATTTTTATTTACTCTTCTCCAGTATTATATGTATTCTTAAAACGTCAGTGTATCAAAATATGCATTATAATGTTTTTTAAATAAATAATTTATTCATAAATATTCAAAAAAATGCAATAAATTAAAAATTCATTAAAAGTATTCGATTTTTAACGCACGAATAAAAAACAATATATGTTTTGCATTTCAATGTATTCACTTATAAGCGCATTCAATACAGTTCTTAAGATGTATTTCGGAAATCAAATTTTGGCTTGTAATATAATAATATTTTAGATTTTGTTTTTTTATCAAAGAATAAATTAGTTCTAAAAACTATATTTTTACTTTCTCGTATACGTAGTATATAGAAAGTATTGTAATCGTGAAAAAATTCGTTAACGAGATTTTTGCGGAAATATACGTTTTGGAGCCCCTGATTCCGAAAATGTGCCTTTGGCATAACGTCCGTCTGTCTGGCCGTCTGCGCGCAGCGATTCTGAGTAAATGGATGAATCAATTTAATTCACATTTCGTATTTACGATAGATTTTACTTGTTGTCGATGCACGTGCTCTGATATTTTGTTTGCTTTTAAAGAAGGGTACTTCACATGAAGGTCAAAGTACTCTTCACATGAAGGTCAATGTTTCTCAAAAACGGCTCCAATGATTTTGGTTAAATTTTCTGTACGTAAAGTACTATTTGTATGCATTACATCCGCATTAGCGGTATTAAAGTAATAAAGTACAAGTTTCATATTTTTGGACGGTTAATTGATACCATTCATTGTTGTCGCAAAACTTAACTTTTTGGTAATTTGTTTATACAAAAATCTTTTGTTACTAATTAAAATTTTTTGTTTTGCCTGTACTAAATTGTACCAAATGCAAACATTTGAAAAATGTGCAAATAATACTATTACGTCAATGTGTGGGTGCAAGCTTTAGGTCTATCAAGCACATAATATTTATAAACATTTTTCAATAAAACTACAATTTTCGGAAAAAAGTAATAGAGTAAAAGTTTCATATTTTTGGACGGAGAATTGATTCCATACATTGTTTTCGCAAAACTGTTAACGTTTTCGTAATTTGTTTATACAAAAATCATATGTTACTAATTAAATAAATGTATTTTGCCTGTACTAAGTTGTACCAAATTCAAATATTTGAAAAATATGCAAATAATTTTATTACGTCAATAGGCGGGTGCTAGCTTGATATCAAGTCAGCACCCTCACTGTTTAAATTGCATCTGTTACGGCACACCGCAAGCTCAGATGCGATGTGGGTATTCTTTGGGTAGAAGCGGGATTCAACCATATACCACAACCTTTATGGTAGAGTTCGCTGCCACCAGCTCGGTTTCCCCAAGCAATCAAACACACGTGAAATAACAATAAAATATTCCTTTAATACAAGTTAAATTGCAATCTGCAAATTTACAAATTTGAACGAACTCTCAAATCATAAATACAAGTTTGAATCTGTTATTACAGAGTTCTTGCTATCTGAAAGCAACAATTACACACAGATATAAATACTGGTGTTATCAATTAACTCGGAAATCTACCCAGATTATCCGAATCTCAAAAAATTTACAAGATGCTATCCCGAAATAACTAACTGTTCCAAGTTACGTCATTCGCGCCTAATAGCAATGTAATTGAATTACCGCAGCAATTCTCAGTGGTCTGACGACCAAAACTAATCAAGTCATAGCTCAAATAACCTGGGTACTTCCATGCTCTCCGCAGAGTCTCTACTCTGAAAGTCACTTAGGATCTTCAATCCTCCCAATATATACCGAAGCGGAGGTCACGTGATCACGCCCTCGCTAACGCACTGAGCACTCTACATCATCTTGGTCACCCCTCAGCTTCTGAGAACACTGCGTCTTTTCCGATCTGCCAGTGTCCTTTTTGGGCTGACCATTATTTTTGGCAACCGCTAGAAATATTCCATTCAGTTGCCACGCGCTTCTGCAACATTCTTCTGTGGGAGTTCCTACTCAATTTTCAGAAGTAGGTGGGAACTGTTCAGCCTCTACACAATGAACGGGAAGTCTTAGTAAAATTCCTTATTTGGCGGTGACTGGCCCAACCCTTAATCTGCTTAGGCATTTCCGGCTAGTAAAATGCTTGAAAATGTTACCATTTCAAAAATCTATAGATTCCTGATCTATAGTGTCCTGATGTTACAGCAACTATGGGTGTATATGCGTGTGCCAAAAAAATCTTTTTCGGTGCAAATTTTATTTAATTAGTACTAAATTATAGGCTAACTTTTGTTTTGTTTTGATAAATGGGGATGCTAACTTTATTCAGGTATTGCAATCGTAATGTTTGGGCGTAATTGCGCAGAATATTTTTCTTTCGCCTTTATTTAATGTCACCTTCCCTACCCTCATACTCATTTGGAATGCGGAATATTTCCCTTTCGTTTGTTTTTCAAGGGCAGAACCAGATGCGGATAATAGCTCCTTTTCTTTTCTCTGTGGACGCAATGTCAAGACGAGGGAGCAATTATCTTGTTGCGTGTTGTGTGATTTTCTAGAGCTTGGCATCTGTCTTGAGGTTCTTTTACCGAGAGTAGTGATTTTCATTTCGACTGTAACATAGTGATTACACACAAATAATTACACATTGTATTACAATGTTCAAGATGGCAATCATTATACTCCATCGTTTGTTCCCCTTTACGATGAAGTTTCCAAGTTTTCTCTTTTCTAAGAACAATTTCCATGTAAACAAAAACTCAGAGAACATATAAACTATTCAGTGGTGTAATATTTTTCGGGTATCGCCGCTACATTCAATGCTGGATATACCCGCAGTTATAATAAAAACGAAAAAAAAATATTCACAACTCTCTCGTCTCGTTAATCATATACTATAACATCCATGAGTAACTAGTTAAAAATTCTTAGATTTGACGTGCATAACAATTAAGAAAAGTCATAATGTAAGGTTTTGTCAAGACATCAGAGACCACTGCATGTTGCACCACATGGAGCTTCTCATGATCGCTTACACTGTTAATATCGCACTCGCCACGGATGATGGCATGTGACTTCGAGTGCTCACTAACCCTAAGAACACGTGACCGTGAACAGTCAATCGAGTCATTTCTCTCCCTTTTCTTCAATGATAGGACAATCAGTTATTGTTCGACGGTGCCTTGACATTTGCGAAACACATGTAGATTTGGTGCAAGCAAGTCAGAGATTTAGTTTTCCGAGTTACCAACTACATCCAGTGAGAAAGGGAATTGGGCTTGCCGTTTCTGAACGTTGCTTAAGCGCAGGAGCTGACAGCCGATGAGTCGTGAAAACTGTTGCTAGAGATAAGAAATTGGTCAGCAATGAGAAACCATCTCTGTTCTCGCCTGCGCGGTAAGATGTCATTACCAATAGCGACGACAGCATCCAGGAATTTCAGAAAATTTATTTCGTCTGAGTCTTATCTACTGAGATTCCCCGCCCCCTTCGACAATTATCTAAAAGAAGATACAGGATTAATTTAAGTATTTAAAATACAACATTAAATTTAACGAAAACGCAAATATTGCACCACTGAAACAGAACGTGAAGTCATACAAATTGGTACGCAAATGAAATGTGTTGTGCTTCAATTTCTCATCCAAGTTTCTACAATTATAAAACACGTGTTTCTAGATTTTTTTATTTATTTTATTCTTCAACAATTGTAAAGCTATAGAAACAGTAGTCAAAGTAAAAAATCTGGAGTATACCCCACTCAATTTCATAACAAAACTCATGGTACTAAACACGCAACAAAACACAAAAATTCAAGCAAAAATAAAAAATTCAAAGTACAAATAATAATAATAATAATAAAATCAAAATATTATATAAAGTGATATATTTCTTAGATCAATCGGATGCAAAACATTTATCATCACAATACATGGTACCCTAAAATCCAAAGTATCACATTCAAGTAAAGATTGCGTGAACTATCTTCCAAATTGAACTCTTTGAAATTATAAAATTCGCAGATTCAAATAAAGCGCCTCCAACGTACAGGAATGCGGTTTAGCATTCTGTACGCAGAATTAACTGACCAATCAAAATGCTCCTATGCATATTTTCAAAATTTTTAATATTAAGAAACCAGAAGTGGAGCGCGGTGTGTAAGTGAAGTCGGAATGAACTGTCCAGAAATAGGCTTCTCTTCCCAACGTATTCAAAGTCAAATCTCTAGTTTGGTTTCGATATATATCGATTCGTAAGTTATCGGGGGAACAAAATTCTTAACATACATACATACATACATACAAACATACACATACTACATTGGACATCATCGCCAAAAATTGAAAATAGACTGTCCCTGGATCCAATTCGCAAGATCCAAAAAGATCTCAATTTTTTTTCGACCGATTACAATACTTCCCTTATACTCTCTGTGTAATTGGAAGGTAAAAATATATTTAAACGAAAATTGAAATCTTGGCTGCCTGACAATTCCTCGTAGTTCAAAAGAATTGAGCGGGTGACGTTTTAGAGCAAAACTAGACTACAAAAAATTCACTGCAGGAACTTAGAGAAATAATTCAAAAATATGCCGATTTCTTAGTTTGTTGGTTTATTTTGGCTATTTTTTGATTTTTTTGGTAACATTTTACTAAATTATTGCTGTTTTACTCATCAATGTGTATAGGACTTATTTTTATATATGTTTTTAAAATTTTTAGTACGTTATGTAAATCACTTTTGAAACTTGCAATGCAAGCCCGTTTTCCTCTGTCACGACCCCTGTTAATTATTTTTCTTTAAGAAATAGTTTTACAGAATCAGTTTCCGGTCATAATGCTCCGAAGCATGCCATTATTTCATTCTCGAAAGTTAATCAACTTTATATATAAACACGTTAAATAAGAATTCTTCAGAAAATAGGGCAAAGATAAAGAAAAAAATGTTCGTGTTGATCGGTGCAAGAGTTTCGTGAAATCTCCGTCTTCTATTCCGGCGCTTCAGCAATCTATGAAGTACATACTCTACCAAGCACATTAACTAAAGGATACAAAACAGAACAAATTACTCACATCATGTATGATCAACTTCTTTCCTGTACCACCTCCCGATGAATAAATAATTCCTCGAACAAACACTACCGTTTACACAGACATTCAAGGGACTCGCAGTAAGAGGTCTTCACTGCAAATGAGGCGACTCACGAATAAACTTCCCATCTGCTCTGTTTTGTCCGTTGGAAAGGTTGTATCTTTGGAGATATACGTGCCTCAAATTGTTAATATTCTCGGAAGAGTACAGCAGACCCGCGTCTTAGAACATCCTATCTACCACCCTCTGATTTTCATCATCGTGCGGTAGAGGAATAAGGGACAGTTCACCCCGGGCCCATCCGTAAATGAATAAATCAAATCTCTAAGACTTTGTAGGTCATATTGCAAGGTCACGTCCTATGCGTTTTTTATTTCCTTTTTAATCGTGTTCCCATATTTCATCCTTTTTGAAATATTCGAAAGTGAGCAAGTTCATCTAAAATTACCGCAACAGAACATAACGAGGTAAAGGATCTTTTACATATTCTTGGTACAAGATGGTCGTTAAAAGACACATCACGAACATCAACTACAACGAGGCTTTAATGTACTTTGTTTCTTCCAATAACTTTTTAGTGTAATTTTGGGTAGTAAGTAGTTGGACATTATCTAACATATTCCATTTTTTTGTTTTTTGACAATATAATTATTTTGCTACTGTAAATGAATGTGTTAAACTATACATTTATATGTTGTATGATTAATGTTGTATATTTGTTGGGTCGTACCGATTTCGATTCCGCATACCTCAAGATATCACGTTATCGAAAACATTTTCTTCTCGATATTTTTCGGTTATGACGCTGTCCAAAAATAAAATAATAATTTACTTCTGTGTTTCACAAGATTACATCATTATTTACAATTTCATTTTGTGTCAATGGAGCCATTTTTAATTTAATTACTGCTCGTGTTTGATGAAATTAAACTCTAAAGAGGTGGTTCTGAAACAATGCTGAACAGAGTGGATAGAATACTTGTAGGTGAATACAATACGAAATACGAAGGGCAGGATAGTAGTAGGATAAAAGAAGGAAAGAAAAGCAATAATCTGAAAGCTTTCTGCCTGTTTACACTTTGTATTTCATCTTCTTGAATTTAAATAAAGTCTGAAGAGTATGAAAACAATGAATTTGACATAATATAGTTGAAGATATTAATTACAAAAAACTTAACTTAATAGATATCGCAAAAATGTGCAGCTGAGACAACAACATATATTTTTTCATAGGTGAGTGTGAATATAGATTATGAGTCTTAACTTCAAAGAATTTAAAATTGAGAACCGAAATGAAAATCGGAATTGGAATCGAAAAATTGTTTTGTTTGTGTGTTTTAGTAAACATTAGTAATTTTGGAAGGGGCGATATTGAATCTGAAAAACCTTTTTGTCAATTTCTTAATGGGTATGTTTCCTCCTGTTTGTAATAAAAAATCTCCGACTCTTATATTTTCCGACCTTAATAGAAATTCTTTATGAAATTAGGTTACATTGATTTTGTTTAGTTATTTCCTTTGATCGAGCTATTTCATACTATACATTTCAGGTTGTTTGTAACGTACTTATTACGTACGATGTTAGTTACGCACATCTTTAAATTAGGTACCATAAATTATTATAATAATAATCAGGAAAAATGTTTAAAACTCCGTAGAGCGCAACATATAAACCTATTAAGTAATTTTCTTATGCATGAATTCAGAGTTTTCTCATGTTTGTTTCGTCTTACCGCAAATATCAAGCAAGAAGAATATTATATATTTCTCTATCATGTGTGGCCATAAAATTCAAAATTGCATCCCAGTTAGCGTTTCGAATAAGTACAAGGGACATGAACCAAATCTTTCTGTAGTAATTTTATGTTTTGAATTCATTTTTTTGACAACATGATGCACTTGGTATTGATAGAGGTCCATGGCCAGAAATTTATTCGGAGAGAAACCAGACACAAATTACTTATGCTAACCCATAAGTTATGGTCTCTAAGACAATAATTAATTGTTCAATTATTTTATGCATATTATTAATTAATTAATTAGTTATAATGGTAAATTATAATGTAGTGATTTTAATTTTTTATCGATTAACGAATTTTGTTTTAACGTCATATCATTGCCACTAAAGCTCGGTCATCCAGATATTTTTACTAATATTGAACAATTATTGTATATTATAATATTAATGTCTCATTTCTCATTTGTACATTATCACATGTAATCATATTTGCCCATTAAATCAAAGGTGTGTATAAATAAATCATTTTTACCCCCGTTAGAAATACATAAATACATTCAAATTCTCTTAATATTTTTCATTTTTTTAATATGTGTGTGAATTATGCTCATCGGCTAAGTTATTTAAACATAAATTCTTCTGTAAAATTATGGGGAAGGGAGATTGTTTAGTAGTTCGGCAACCTCTTTTCTGCTAGAAGTTATTAAAAAGCTGAGAAATGAATTTTAAGACCCATTATGGATAATTCTGAGCTCACCATAGGCACTTGAGTAAAGTGCTCTCTTAAGTTTCTGGAACTATGGCTCTCTTGGGTAAACTTGGTAAGAATCTCTTAGGAATTAACCCGATATGCAAGCTGGTCTTCAAAATTCCACAAAAATTGGATAATGCGGTGTAAGGGAATGGAAATACCATAAAATTTTATGACATGAGGTACAATTGAAGACATGAGACATGAGGTACAATATTATCTATACTGAAGTGTTAGTAATATTTTAGGGACATACCAATTTTCGTATTTTTTATGTTTTATTTTTAATGTTTTCCAATGGTACATGTAAACACAGAGCTTATGTAAAAATTTGACTGCAGTAGCTAAAATAGATTCGTCGTAGTAAATTATTTACTTTTTTTTAATATGGGTAAAATTTTAACTAACAAAATTGTTAGTTATTTAACTAACAAAATTTTATATTTCCTAAACTGTTAACAACAATATTAAAATTATTGGAGTGTTGCCAGATTATTATGTGGAGAGTTTAGATACAATTATTAAATCTCTATAAAAATTGTCACTCAGAGTATTGTAATTATATCTTTCAACAGTACAGCTTTTTCGAGGTCGATTTCGTCTTAGCGTACCCTACCTATCAAAGTACGAAGTATCATTCTATGTATACACACAATTTTATTTCATCCAACATAAGTATTTATAAAGTAATTTAGGTCATTTGAAATAAAAGTATCCGAATCGATTTTGAAAAAGAATGGTGAATGTACAACGAAATCATCTAAGCAACTCGCCCTTGGAGATGTTTCACGTAAAATATTGCGAGTACCGTACTTTATTTAATTCAATCAATAATCTTCAATTTGTACATAGCCTATAACTATTTCGTACTGCCTCCATACATAGCATTTTATACTTCACTTATCAGAATGATTAAAAGTAACTAGCATACCATATTTACAATACTCGTATATGACATACAGTAGTCCTATGGATGTACCCGTACATTCATGTTCATCAATAAGTCACAAATTTATGAGCTGAAGATTCAATCGTGTGAAGTGTCACGTATCCGAATTCACTCGATTCCCACTTAATTCGGGTAATTATATTCTGTTCTTCATTAATTTTCCCAAAGTATTTTGCAAAGATGAAGATGTCGAATGTGAAATTTGGCGTAGATCTTAGTCTCATCGTCCATTTCCTCCTTTCATCCCCCCCTCTGACCTTGAAACTTCCAACGGTCGCTCTAATGTCCACCTTTTTTCCCCTTCTTGGCAGACGCGTCATGATTCAACCGTCGCTTGACGCACAGGTGCTGGCATGCTTCACTGGAAGTCCTCGTGAATGTGTTTTGAAAGTTAACTTTGACCTTATTACCCACTCGAAATGAATGGTGGAGGTATTTGTTGAAAACTTGTCTCACACATAAGTATTGAAATGATCAAGTACTAATAATTCGTGTTAAATTTTTTACGAACATATGTCATTACTTTATGTTTTCCCTAAATATATTAAATTTAATATTAGTATATAAATATTTTATCGATGAATGTTTGGCCCCGAGAGTCATATATAATTTTTACATCATATATTTGAGTAATGTGAGACAATTGTTTCTTGACTAGAAAAGATATACTGAATTAATATCCGCCCAGTCTGTAAAAATTCAGAGATTTTGAAACGGTCTTATTATTTTGAAATGTTTTCATTAAGTGATGTTATCTACAATCTCTAACGGACCTGGTATTTCTGAAGTTGCCTCGTGTTCAATTATTTCACCCGTAGCATGACGGTCTTTCTCTTAGCATTGCTTGTAATTGCTGTGCCGTACTTGGCTGTAATATCTCATTTTTCTAAAGAATGTCTCTTTAGACACACACAACACACATTAAGTTCCACAGATCTTTCACATTCCCGAGAACGTATGTCAGATTGTTTGTTTACTCGAAAAAACTTTCTCATCAAATATTATGAGTGTGTCTCCTCAAGTGGGCTAGAACAACTCGCTACCAATTTCTTTGAGAGAAGAATGGAAAATATGAAATCACGATTCCAAATAGTCAACACAAATGAGGTGTTAATCGTTTTCTTATCTTTACATTTCTGTTAGTGATATAATTCATCATAACATTCGTTGAAATTTATGTTTTAAAAACTTTAAGGTATTTACGACACTTTAAATGACAATGTAAGTACTAAGCATTATTTTGAACATTTTAATCCATTGTCAAAATTTGTATGGAAAATTTTAATTAATATCTTACGTATTCTTTTTGGCGAGTAGAACAGTAGCATGTTTGTATTGAATTGAATGTGTTATCAAATCCTTCTGGAGGGGAGTCTGTCGGCAAACATGATGAATTACAAATCTTTGTTGCTCTTTATTCCTCAGAATGAATATACAACAGAACCTCTCAGGTTAATTTGAGACCAGTAGAATTTTCTATGTCCATACAAGAAAATTTACGTTTAAAATTGTTATTGAGGACTAAAGAAAATGCGTTTTAATTTAAATTTTAAAACGACGAAAACATTCCAAAACCATACGGATATAAGTTTTTAAAATGTAATTTTCATGGAATGAATTTTATTCTCACATTTCAAACTCCGAAGAATGTTCTCTAGTTCATTATTCGGTCTTGCCAGAACCAGTGGTTTTCGGCAAAATTGTTTGCGGCACAATTTACAAATAAACGTTGGGAAGGATTCCAAGATGCCATGAAATTATTTACATCTTTTGTTGTAAGATGTTTGTTCTGCACCACGTTGAAAAAATCGCAGATGTCAGTTGAGTGAGCGAAAGTATTAAGGTTCATAGTATAATATAGAGAAAGGTTCACTTAATCAGAAGAGAATCATTACTTCTTCCCTTCATTTATTGATTGAATGTGCGTAAGTGAAATTATGAGGGTGACCCTTACTTCCAGTGGGCGCCTAAATAACTCGTTCCAACGGTTTCTGCTCTAGTACTTGAAGATCTTCGTATGTGTAATTTTCACGAATTCTATTTCCTATGAATGACACCGCTACGAACTTCTGGTGTAGAACAAGGAATGAATGTTCTCAAGTGTTGTTGTACGTTTGAGGAACATGAAAAAAGAACCACTTTCAATCGGACCGATTTAAATTCAGACCGAGATGTCTCAATTTAAATTTCAATCCAGCATGTTAGTGCAAAAAATCTAGATATGAATTAATGAAAATATTATGAAGTTAGTTAAAATGGTTATTTCGGTTGTTTTTTTCCCAACATTGCCTCTAATCGTAGGTAATATTCACAAATATTTTTCTCTCACAGTCAAGGCATTTCTTTTCAAGCATGCTCAACTGTTTATCTCTTTTTAAAGTTTTCACATATTTGGCCATTGAAGCTGATGTAGGGAAGAGTTAGCGCAAAATAACTCATTGTTCCGCAGTCAAGGCTCTTTGAAGAATCTTTTGTAATCTCCATTCAATGTTTTGTCCAGCCCCGGGCAACGAGGGAGTTGAGACAAAGGGACGAGGGCAACATGCCGTCTACAGCCCTGTGTTCATTCGTCTCTCCGCCTCCGATGCGTGTCTGAACAGCTGCCACCCACTAACCCACCCACACGGCCATCACTACCGCAGCCAACGGTGTTTTCACATTCATAAACCGGTCTCACCAACCGGGGTTTGCACCATCATTTACACTACATCGGCATAATCAAACATATTGTTTCTTTCAGAAAATTTATTCCGAGGAGGAGAAATTTGTTAGATGAAGGAAAAATAAATTCGTCAAAGTACGTTGTAACGTTTTAAAATGAACTACATTTTAAAATGAAAAAGTACACAGTATTAAAATACATTTTAATATCCGTTACCAAATGTTTTAAAACAAAATAGCCTAAGAAGTTAATTTGACTTTTCCCAAATTTCTCATTTGAAATATAATTCCCGGAACTGAGCATCATATTGACTGCTTTAATAGCACAATTTATCTTTGTAACTAATTGATAATGTTTGCAGCGGTGAATGATCTTTCGGTAAATTCTATTGTGATTTAAATGGCAACAAGTATATTTCAGAGTTACGATCTTCGCAAGAGAGGGGGGTGGGGTCGGATACAAGTGTACCGGGTCCCGAGCGTGTAGAAGGACCCGCCAGCTACTCGTACTACTTTACTGTTGTGTCCAGTTTGGCAATCGGAGACCTGGTTTGCTCATGTAATAAATTCCATTGAACAAATAATGGATACAGGAAGCACTGATAAGAGGGAGATTTGTATGAAATAAAATATTTATTATATTAGCAATACATGAAACTTACCCCATTGTTCGCATCGTTCCAACCACCCTCGTCAATGCTTCCACGAAGCGAACTCCTCCGTTCCGCGAGAGCTCACAACTTCCTTTCGCTTCATTTCCTGCCGGGTCAGATTCACTAAGGGAGTCTCCTTCGTGAACCGTTTTCGTATTCCCAGTGATAACTCTTGAATGTATTCACATACGCGCAGTTGGCCGTCTTCGAATATTAGAGCAAAAGTAATGAAAATGAAACAAGCAGAACAAAATAAATTGCGATGCCAAGCATCCAATTTCAAAGTTGTGTTAAATTATTTAATGCCTATCAATATTAATCAGTGTAATCTTACATCAATGCTATTGATTCTGTATAGGTACTTAATTTGATACCTAACTTCTACGACAGTTTTCAGACATTTATTCACTCAACGATTAGTCTAGTTTGCGACTTCATTAGGTGAAGGTGCAAAAATATTGCGGTATGCAAGTAACATGTCACGAAGAAAATGTTACAGAAGAACAATGAAACAACGTTTCATTCTTAATATTCTAATAGGATACAGTGGTATCACATGATGGAGTATCGAAATAGTGACGAAACATGAGTAAAAATTGAAGTCTGGAAAAAATGGGTGGCGGTCATATAAGTTTATAATTTTCGTAGTAGTTATGACAGACGTTAAAAGCACAATGAAATGAATATACATTACATCGGGCTTTATTGTGGCTTTAAAGAGCATCTTAGTACTAAGTAAGTTCGTAGACAGCAATATTGTCTTATTAATCAAGGGTGAAATGCTAATTTTACGTTTGAAGGGGAGGAAAAAACATTGCATTGTACCACCCATTAACAATCAGGAACGTTCGTTGTCACCGCCACAGGAGAAGTTCCGATGAATCAGGAATTTGTGAAATTGATCGTAGACAGCAATATTGTCTTATTAATCAAGGGTGAAATGCTAATTTTACGTTTGAAGGGGAGGAAAAAACATTGCATTGTACCACCCATTAACAATCAGGAACGTTTGTTGTCACCGCCACAGGAGAAGTTCCGATGAATCAGGAATTTGTGAAATTGAAGAAGGTTAGACTTTCAAGGAAATGTTACATAAAGTTTACCAAAAAAAAGTTACAAATTGTGTTGTACTTCATATTTATTATAACATAATTTAAAAACTTTAAAAAGTGAAATGTAAAAGAAGAAATTTACAGGTACGAAAAAGTTACACATTGCCAGAATCATTTAAGACTGAACACATTCCTTTAATTTAGAACAGAGGTTTGACGATGCACCATACACTGTTCTTGGGACGAAGCAAATGCAGTTTGTCGCGCATGTGTTGACCTTCTGACAGACCTGAAAAGAAGAGGAAAACAAAGTATAAAAAGGGTGTACACATAAGATTAGAGAATACAACTTATTGTTCCAACCTTGGTAGGAGGCATAGTGATACAAGGAAATACGGTCTCAGCAGCATCTAAGGTCTTGCACATGACCCAGTCCATGCCTCTGATTGGTGTATTACAGAGAGTGAAGAACGGAGCGCAAAAGAAGAACGCAGGTGCAGCCGAAAGCAGTACAACCAATTCGACTGTAGAAGCTGCTGCACCAATAACCACATTGTTCTTGGCCGTGGAGTAGAGTCCGGCAATCGACTGCGTTACTGGAAGGTTCTGAATCCTATAGACGATCTTCAGCCCTTGACGATTGTCGTCACCATCATGTTCAGAGACTTGAGCGTACGTCAAGACAGTTTCAGCACTTGAATCGTCGCTAGTGCTCGAATCATCGTTTGAATTTGACGTCTGTTGAGTTGGAGACTGTTCTGCAGGAGTCTGATCCGTGACAGTTTCCTCGATAAGAGACTTAGACTGTTCATTTTGAAGATCAGTAGGAGAAACGTTCGAACCAACAGGAGTCTGAGTTGACGAAGCCTCGCCAGGCCCATAAAGTAGAGATGCAGAGTTGCTGGCCATCACGAAAACTAGGACGGAAAATCAAAATTACCATATTTAAGTATAAGTTACAAAATATTAAATTCTTCTATAATATACCTGTGAAGATTTTACAAGATTTAATGAAAGAATGTCATCGCATCATCGCTTAAACAAAAGAAAATCTACACATCCACTGCATTCTTAATGTACGATTACAAGTAATCTTTAAACACTGAAAATTGTACTCAAGATTTGAACCAATTACTGAGCATCTCACATTCTTAGTACGATAATGCGAAATAATCAAACCCTTAACGTATTTCACAAATTACCGCAAGTATCACAACGAAACCTATACTTACTTATTTCCTCTTTACACACTACACAGATGAACTCCTAAATTCTACTGATTACCGACTCTCTTCCGCTCCCTTTTATAGTCGTTATTCGCTATCATGTAGGTTGAGTTCGAGTCTACTTAGCCTAGACTCACATTCGGACCTAAGAATCAGCCAATGAGAAGTTCTCTGTCGCTGACAAGGGACATTTTAGGGAAGATGTTCTCTGTCGCTGACAAGTAAATGATTGTGGTTCGAAAATATTAAAGAGAATATAATGGGGTAAAAATTAATTTTATCTGCAGAAGTTTTTGTACAAAGATATTCATTGCATATATCGTGTGCACGGCTAAATAGACAATATAAGTAATTAAAATTGTTAATATTATATGTTTATTACTTTCTTTACTAACGGTTGTTCTAATGGTATCTGTGGAAATTATTTAATGATTGCATGTGGATATATCTTCACGTGGATCTGATATTATCAATTAATTCTTTTGTCGTATACCATACCCATTTCACAAGACTCACATTTGGACCTACGAACCAGCCAATGAGACATATTTAATTTGTATTGTAGAGGTTCATAACGAATAATAATAACACATAATAACTTACATGTAATTTTTGCTTAAAATTACAAACATATTGACATTCTATTAGTATTATAACTCGCAGCTAACTTTTTATCTTATCTAGGAATTTTTGCTGAATTTTTTGAATCCGCCTCTGCCTTAGGGCCCTTGATCGGAATTGATGGGATGGTCCCTTGCTTGCTTCCGGAGAGTAAATTAGTTTTTTTTCCCTCCACGTGGTCATACGCAGTTTGTACTGTTTTTTGACAATAAATTTATTTATTTATTAAAGTGTAATAAATTTCGATTATAATGGTGTAAATTAATTTCTTCAATAGTTTTGATACCATATTAAAAAGTACGACCTATTTTAGGGATATTTGTATGCTTTTAATCTAAATTACACGACATATCATGGAAATGTGTACATGAATTTTCGTTTTAGATGAAACGCGTGACTAAGCCAAATAAATGTTGACGAAACGATGATTGATTAAGATTAAAAACATACAAATCCACAAATACACTTTTTTTAAGGTCGAAGGGTTTTCCTAATTAATGTTGAGTCTCACGAACTAGTTAAGTTATCATNTTCTTCAATAATTTTGATACCATATTAAAAATACGGCCTTTTTTGCAATATTTGTATGCGTTTAATCTAAATCTCACGACGTGTCAAGGAAATATGTTCGTTTTTTATGAAATGCGTGACTATGCCAAATAAATGTTGACGAAACGATGATTGATTAAGATTAAAAACATAAAATCCACCAAAAAAAGTATTTTTAAGGGGTAGTTTGGGTGAAATGTTTTTCTAATTAATGCTATACCTCACGAACTAGTTAATTTATCATAACAAATCTCATGAGCATAGTCTGGTCACGTTGGTTAGTTTATTGATGTACCTACGTCTATTATAATTACAATTGTAAGCATGCTTTGAGACATGAGAGGCAAAGCAAAATAGCGACGCACTAAAAGTTCGATCTCTAATTACGAGTATCACTTAACCACAGTCAATAGTTAAACAAAATCAGTTGAACAATAAAAATCAACTTCCGTCATCTATCAGTTTCCCGATCCCAATTATTATTGCCTACAAGCGATCCCGCAACATGTGAGACATAAAAGCGTTAGGAAATGAACAACAACGGTGGCTAATTAACACACACCTATATTCGGAATGTCATCAAAGATAAATTAAAAATTAAAATAGAAAGACTTATCTTTCTTCAATTTATCGAGATATTTGTCTCTTATTTTTACGAAACAAGTTATTTTCTTTCATACAATTTTTGAAAATTCTTGCGAATAATTTAAAAAATCGATGGAGGTAAATCTTCCGCAAAGAAAATATAGGAATTCAAGAAGAATGATGTGAGAGTTTTATAGAAGTGTTGATGCACACCATTTTCGGAATTAACATTGTATTCGTGCAAAACCATATTAATATAAGTTTTATAATATTATATATTCTACAAATTCCGAGTACACTCTTTAAACTTGACATATTTATAAAAAGTATTTGCAAAAATTACGTGATTCGCATATCTGAGATAATTTAACTTCGCTACCCATTCCTCAAATATAACAATACAAATATAATGCTTACTACTGAAAAGGCGGAAGTTTGAACATCGACGGGAAAATGTAATAATTCTGTCCACAAAATACACGTATTTAACAAAACATAAAAAATTTATCTAAGAAATTTAATAACTCTCTTTTCGACGATGTACACTATAGTTTCTTTCTTGTGGCTCTTATTTATTAATTGTTAGGGTACTTTGGGGCAAAGAGTCACACTTTCCAGTTTATTAGGCTTGAAAATGGTTGGAGACCACGAATAATATTGCAAATTGATACAGTATATTCTTTTACCAGACATCTTACCATGCGTATACAAAAGAAAAATACAATTTCCTAACACTTCACATTCTCATATTTTCGCTAACATGATATTTCGGACTCGTACCCCACTGGCGGAAAAAAGATTTTCTCAACAACAAAAATTTTATGACATGTTTTTGCAGGAAAAGAAAATATTTTGCAGAGTAAAAGCTTAGAACTGTTATTGTAAAATAATATTATGTGATTTTGTCACTGAGTTATTAATGCAAAAGTGAATACTGACAACCGAACTTAAAGAATGGAGAGAGTTCGGAAACTTCTTTGACAAGTATTCGCAATTTCGAACTTTTAATGGAATCATACTCCTTCGTGCTTTTTCCTTAACTTTTAGAAGGACTTTAGTGAGAGGGTGATTTCTTTTGCGCTTATATAATTACCCTCCCTCTCGAAAAAACACTAAATTTTACCATTGATTTGTTCCTTCATTTAATTGACATTATTAAAGTAATAAGGAAATAATTCAGTTAAGAGAAACATGGAGATTAGGTGGATACGTTGCATAGATGTTTAACCAAATGTACTTCAAAATGTTTATGAATAATAAACACTTATCTATTACCGATTTGAAACGATAGAATAAAATATAAGAGAAAATGTAGCGAAGAGGAATAATGGTATGTATTGTGGGTCAAGGTATAAAGTAGGCGTTCGGAGATTTGTCCCATCACTGTGTGGATTTTCGCCCCATTTCGCGGTGGCGGAATAAAATTTTCATTCTTAGTCACCTCGTACTGCAGAAGCAGAACTTGTCACATAATTGTAAAGCTGAATCAACGTACTTAAAAGCAATAAGATTATATTGCATTTTGAATGACAGAGAGGGTACTAAGGCGCTCTAAAAACAGCATAACGATGTCATCAAATCAGTAAAATAGACTTATCTCATTATATCTGTACCATATGTGAATACCGAAGGGATATCCCAGTTAACATAAGAGATATCATTATAATTGAACACCATATTGTGAAAATGTTGATAAACATCACAAAAAAGTGACTGCGACGAATCTTCTCTCTGCGCCCCAGTACCTCACGCTACCCTGTGTGTTCATTACCCCCGTTTTACTGTTGTTCTCGAGGCACCTATTTCGGCTACACGGCCGTCTCGACGTCAATATTTTAGATATTCTAATTCTCCTACTGTACCAAAAGAACGTTGTGACCTTTACTATCGATATGCAAATAGTTTCGCCGCTGCTAAATTACTTCGGCGCTTCTCAGAAATGACCTTCTGTTGTATGTCGTGATAAATTGCTATCAATGAGTTTTTATTCACCTTGGGAAGGCAAAACTGACTACTATTAGATTGAATTTTGCACAGAAGATCGTTAAGTTCCATGGATTGAGTGGAGAGAGAGCTAGAGGTAAACCGTATTTCAGAAATGTATTATGGACCAGGAAGATAATTTTATATTGGTGCACGAACTTCATGTATCATGTATATCCCATATTATATGTGATTACCGAGATAGTAAAATTTACGTTAATTTTAACAATGTGTTTAAGTCACAAATAATAAAATTAATGTCAATTTCATCATTGCCTTTCATGAGTCCTATCTATAACATGTAATTTTGAAAAGCACCTTTTTTTAAAATAGATTTGTAGTAGATGATTCCTTGAAGTTTAAGGCTTAAACAATATGTGAATGATCTAAATACTTATGGAAAAACGAACATGAAAATTATAAGATTATTTCTGTCTTAGATCTGTACTGTTTTTTCAATAAATTAATTCTTTGGCATCAACATTAACGCAACATTATTGTACCCAACTATCTTATTTGGAAACTTAGTTCATTGCCTGTTACAAAAATGAACGTGCGCTTAAGATCCTTAAAAGTAATAAAATACGAAATGAGATCAACTTGTCACGAGAAATAATTTTATGAAACAATGTTCTATCATAAAATCATGAAGTAAGGAATGTACTAGTATTTATATCCCCATGAAGAGCGTGAAAACAATCCAGACAGAGGACGAAATTTGCTTTGTTATTCTGCACATTATCCATGAAAGAATTTATGATGTAAAATTTGAATTGTATCGCGAACTTTAATTAAGGCCTCATTCATTCTTACAAACTTCACAATATTCAAACAGAACCTCATTCTGTGTTGTTTCCCGGAGAGTAAATGAGAACCTCTGAGGATAGAGAAATTTCGGGAACCTTGACATTGACATCAGTATTTGATTACACTTATTAATTTGATTCAACTTTCAAGCAAATACTTTTTATTAATATGAATGGAGTTAAATGATTGCAACTACAAACTGAACGAATATTGAGACCAGGTAGAAGTGATATTAAATGAATGAACACAAATAACAAGATAATGTGTTGGGCATCAATAACCAGTGCTCACATTTTCTCTGCAACTAGAGCAATTTCTGTTTCGGGAGCCCACTGAGCAAATGCAAAAAATGACCTATTGGACTATTATGAATGAGCATGGGACAAAAGCTCGAAAACTGAACATTTTTTTGAAACGGATGGAAAAAGACATGATACTACCCATTTAGAAAGTAAATTAACACATTTTTATAATATCGTCAGAATTCCTTATTACAGATTTATTAATCTTCAAACAATTGGATGACCTACAGTTTGTACAATTCATGTGACAAACGCAATTTAGAGTAAGTTTTAACGTAGAAAAAGATCAGATAATTAAAATTCTCCGAATAATTAGTCCGTGACCAATATTTTTTGAGTTAAATAAATGTTTAAAGACACTTTTACATATATCTGAACCTTGTTATTTATTTAAGTATATAATTTTTAGAATACTAAATAAAACATTTTATTTGCGATATCGTTCAGTCAGATGTAAACCACTCCAACCTTTAACTTCCTGCTTTGACAGAAGGGACACTCTGCATGTAATCTGAGGAACAGGGTTCGAGTCCAAGTGAGTCATTTTCATCTCACTGAAACATATCAAATTACCTCCACGTGTAAATACACGAAAAATATTAAAACATTTTTTATTAGAAATTTTAGAGTCTTCTCTCTACAAGAAACAAAATATTACGTGAGTACGGGGCTATTTTAGACCCTGTAAAATTAACTATTTCAAGGAAATTTTAATAAATTCAGTAATATTTAAAAAGACAATGGAAATATTTGTGAAATTATTACAAAATTACTATACTTATATCTTAAAAACATCAATCTCTGAAAGAGAAATAGAAACTGCTTGGACGTTAGCTTGCGAAGTATGGAACTCGAAATACCATTTTCTCCAGAGATAAACGCGCACCTCTTAGACCGTTACGTTCTCGGTCGTCAGTTATTGCTCTTATCAGTGCAGCGCTGACTTGCTGTGGTGGCGATGGGAGATGTCTGGAACAGATGAAGGCGACGCAGCGTGAAAGTAAAGGAGAATGCATAACGCTGGGAATCGCGTGATGGACGCGGGAAGAAGGTTCGTCCCTGACATTTACTGGGAAGTGGGTTAGAGAAATGCGCCACGCGACCGAAACGAATGGGGAGGGAAACATTATCATAAGGAAATGAGGTGAATGTGTAGAAGCTTTATCTACTTTCCTTAACGAGATGAGATAAGGAGAACATCCGACGGTCCTTATGCAGTTACTTAAATAGTTTGTTGAATAATTTTTTAGGATTACCGCATTACATTTTGTTTAGGGAAGTATTGGAACGCAATTTAAACCATTTTTCATTAACACTTGCCAGAGACTGTTCAGTTTCTAATGTTCTATGAGTAGTTCCAACAAAAAGTAAGTCGAATGAGTGGATCATATAAATTTAATAGATACATATAAAGAATTCCCCCCTCCCCATATTTCTGCATAACCTTGTTAATAAACAAAAAACTTAATACTAAATACTAAATTTAGAGTGATGATATCTCTTTTTTTAAATTAAATAAATGGATTTGCATGAGTAATATGTGTGAAAACATCTTCGAGTGTTATTTGAAGGGTTTCCTCAAGTTTTCCACGTTTGGTTGTCTGAGAGACGAAATCGGACTATTTTCTAGACGTTTCAGGCAGCTGGCAATTGCAATTATCACTATATTTATTTAAAATCAGGTGAACACACTTCCTGACTTCTACTAGCACAAGAAAAATAATTAAGAATATAACTCAAAACTGAAGCATAATTTACAATCCAAACACGAATTTTGAACAATTTTGTTTGAGTTATTTTGCTCACTATCCACACTTTGCTACATAAGTTGCGATGCCGTAAGATTTCAACATGTTTCTTAGATACTTGTTAATATTAAACGATGTATCTATCATGGATAGACGTCGTATGTGATATGAGATGTTGATAACGACAAATAACAAATACACAAAATCTTGTGGGAAATCAATAATGCCAACTCTTTCATTGATGCCAATATCTTTCATAAAAATTACACAATATTTTACGGTTATCAATTTAGTGATAACGTTCTCATGCATCCGTCTGTTTAGATAATTGTTACGTAGTATGACCCACTTTGTTTAGACCCCATATTTCATAAATTAACTAGTTTACATGAAATAAAAGTTTCGACGTCTTGACCAGTTATTATCAGGTATACGTTTTTGAAAACAAATAGTCCGTGTCATCATATACGTAAACTGTGCAAGAAAAATTGCTCTGGTAAAGCATAGTATTTATAAAAACAAACATAATCTGACTATTTGAAATAATACGTTACAATAAAATATGTTCCCCGCAGGAGACTTACATCTAGTAAGTACGTGTTTGGCAAACACGGGGTCCCGAGCTGAGTCGGGGCTCCTTCCTTTCTCTTTCCTGACCTTCCTTGGTCGCCTCTTGTTCTTTTCGATCCCGGCGCTATTAGGGCTAGGGTGTCTTTCATTTCATTTTTTGTCCCCCACTCATTTTTTGTCCTCAATGTTTTGATTTTTGGTTTTGAGATGGGTTTTGGTATGTTGTAATTCAGGAGGGTTTTTAGTGGGTGTGGTTGAGTCGTTCGGCGGGTCCCACACGCGGGGAGAGTCATATTGGCTCTCCTTAGTGCGTGGCTGTATTTTCCCTACCTGTACAAGTTTTTAACGCTCCAATGACCTCGATGTCGACGAACCGTAAAGCCCCACAAAAAAGAAGATAAAATATGTTATATTATGAGTTGGAAAACAAAGAAACTCATTTTCAACCCAAACGAAGAAGTTCTTTGAAGATTTGATAGTATTGGTATTGATTGTTCCTGTGGAATAAACTTAGCTGATTCTTTCTTTTTACTTATGAAAGAAAAAGTTTTTGTTAAATGAAATCACTAACTGATCGATATGAAATGTATAATCGATAGCCAGTTTTCATGAATACACTTTGTTATTAATAACGAAGTTAATTCAAAATTCAATAGAAAGATTAGGGGTTGAACCCGTTTAAATAAATGTGACGAACGAAATTCAATTTTGTTAATTTTTTGTTTCGTGAGGGAATAAAAAAAACACCCAAGAAAAACGCATTTAAAGACCATGAACCGTTTCGGAGGAGATTGCGTTCAAATACTTCGAGTTCTGTTGTGTAGCAAATATTCTGTTGTGGTGATGTCATTCAAAGCGAGGTAATACTAGAAGTAGTGAGACGAACTTGTTAAGAACAGTTCAACGTCGGATGTACTCGTACATACTGCATTCAATTGTTCAGATATGTTTTGATTTGGGTCAGTTTTATAAGGGATAATGAATGAAATGAGTACATGGCGTGACTGAGAGAAAATACATGGTAGTCACGAGTTCCTTCAACTCATTTACTATGCAGCTACGTTTTGCTCCAAGGCTATGTCATTTACTGTCTTGGCCTTCAGAGAAAAAGATGAATGAAGAAAACCTGGAAGTTTTATAACACGAATAAAAGATTTGATGTCTACTATTTCAAAGTATCATTCCCGATCTAATGATTGAATGAAGAGTTGATGACAATTGCAGTATGAAACATGTCTAACTCTAATAAATAAGTTCAGAAGATTTTTTATCGATACATTTGATGCGAATATTTCGATTTTTCGGAATGAGATGTTTTTCAATACCAATTAAAAGAATTTCGCTTCCAGTTATCATATCTTTACTTGAATGATGTGTTTGGTAAAACCGACTTATATTATGCTGAATTTTCCAAATCAATTTGATTATTCTGGGATTCAACAATACTGACCATATGACGTGAAGCATGGCGTTCGAATGATGTCCATGGGAACTTATAATATTTAATTTATTATAAAATTATGTCACATATGTTTGATGATTTGAAGGAATTAAGTTGATTGGCACATGAAAATGCACGATCATTTGAATGGACCTCGACATTCACTTTTCCGTAAAATATCAACTCTAACTTTATAACACCCTACATCTTAAAATCAATGGGTTCATACAACACTGTCGCTTTATGGAGAATATACCGCTAAAAAGTTAGGTTCTCCATTATATAAAACGCAAAGAGTTATTATGCTAATATTAGTTATTATACAGATGGAAAACCAACAAGATAAGCAGTTACTGTTAAGCTTCCAATTAGCATTGGGACTAGGTAAACTGAACGCAATAATTTGTAATCGGCACAGATGCATTATTTAGTACGATACGATACATGGTCTATAGAATACGATCCACCAAATAGACACATTTTCTTTAACATCTGTCGTCAACTTCCTTAAAAGACACCAATATTTTGTCACCCCAAAAAAGCTGCTTTCGGCATCATCTAGAGGAGATTCTGCAAAGTCCATCCACAAACTATACAACATTCTCAATTATAAAAAATGCAATAAAATCAGCTCTATACATCATACCGACTAACGGCAATCAATTCGTTACAATCATATCCACTATTTAATTTTTCAACTAAAAGAGATCATATAAACGTAGGCTTCCGCGGCCGGAGTCAGTATAAACTTACAAATTCATAGAAGAGATCATAATTTCCGAGCATTTTGGGAAAACTTTGAGACAAGAAAATGCTTTACGAAGTCAGTCTTCTTGTATTTGAAACATCTCATCGGCTATTGAGAAATAGACTAGTATTGAGTTACGTTAACAAATCCAGTTCAAAATCTGAAATAAATCAAAAACCCACCCCCAAGGGCTTAAATGCTTAGTAAAAGTTTTCTATACGTACTAGAGATTTGTTGTTTGTTTGTAATAGATACTTTTCGTCCATATTGACACGTTAAATTTCAAATTCTTCTATAAAATACATAAATGCATTGATATCCAATTTAGAAATATGGTATCTACGAATAGCTCGTTAAGTTCTTGAGCATATAAACTGTTAAGTAAGGAAATAACTTTCTGTAGTTCTTAAATCGTGAAAAGAACTTTGGAATAATGAGTAATGATCGAACCGAAAACTGATTATTGAATAGGACACTTTTTTTTCTTGTTTTACTATATTTAATTGATTCACTTTATACTATATATTTCATACAGCTATATTAATTAAGATTTTGTTGATACTTCGGTTCGTAAAAAATAAAAATTGACTTCAGGTTTTTCCCAAATGTGGGAGGAAAATACACAATTACACTAAAGTGAAGTCTGATGCACTTACAAAATGGGTTTAATTAGACAGGCTAGGTTTAAGCTCGTGGGTTACTTTCACATTACTTTTATGAAAAACGTTTTATACTCAAATTACTCTGGTTCAAAAAAAGTCGTAGGTATAACAGTCTCTACGACTCTCTTTAGAGTGGCTCGCGTGCCCCTAAATTGTGTGAATAAAGCTGAAAGAGACCGTAAGCTATTTATAAATTTTACCCAGCACTCGCGAATGGAAATTCGTGGGATTTATGTGAAAGACCTTTGCTTTTACGACACAAGAAGAAGTATAACGAAAGATCGTTAGATAAAGATTGTGTTTATGAGAGTAAAATTATTTTCGCAATGCAATAACTGTTCCCAAATATCCAAACAAGCTACTTATTAATACAAGTATTTGCTTACAAATTTACTTGAGCGGAGTCGGGAAAAACATATCTCTCAAATAATCCTCGCTTGATGTGAAAAACGGTTTCGAATAGTACAAATAATTTGGTTAAAATCTATGAATTCTTTTTCATTTATAAAGTCAACCAAAATAACTCAAAATTAATTATTAAATTAAATCTATGATGAAGTGTATAATTGATATATTTATTAATTCGTGTATTTATCAATTATAAATTGATACCTATTAAAATAAAAGCATTATGTAATTTTTAAAAAGTCAAGTAAAATTAGTATACTTATTATTTCACTAGAACATCTATACAGAACGAATCCAGTTGTCCGAATTATACGGATATGAAGAAATTCGTATGATTATATCTAACTCAGAAATTAAGAAAAAAAGGCTTTACACACTTAAAACGTTACACTTTTTGATGAACTTAAATGTTCATACGTGTGAATACATACGTGTGAAAGGCTACCGTATGTCAAACATAGGTACTGTAAGAATCTAATGCAATTTAGTTTAAATAATTCCGAAAACAAATATGATATGCCCTCTCCAGTTCAATAAAGAAATTACAAATAACAAGAGTGTGATTGATGGGGTAAATAGAGTAGGATTCTCACAATATTAAATTTTCGTTATTTCTTCGACATAATATTTTTCGTTGCCCATTTATTCCTTCTCCTAAATAAATTCGGGTATTTCGTTATACAGATCATTGGGAATTTGAAAGATAGGTATTCTGATAATTAGATTTCTACTATATTTATTTTATTACAAGCTTGTGCCTTACCTTTGCATTAATTTCTTTCATTTACACCAATATTATTTCTCAAGTCACCATTGATATCAAGAAAAAATGATTGTTCATTAATGTTTGTTGTTTGGTTGTGGTGGTGTAACGTACGTACATAAGAAGGTCCTTAATCCTTAAGAAGGCAACTTTATGACGTTTGCAGAAAAAACTTCCATCACGTGAAAACTGTGTACTAATAGGACAAAACTTTCACGATTGTTTTTTTAAGGTTGATAAGATGATATAAGCCAAGTTGGAGTCAGAAACTACGTTTTAAAAAGGAACAGTTTTATGTTAAGTGTAGATTAATTTTGACCAATACTTACTATAATTCTATAAATTTCGAACCGGAAAGAATCTATATAAACCCGAAGCTAAATATGATTTGGATCCGATGTATAAAATTATATAGATTGCAGACATAAATGCAGAACTCTAAGTCTATTCTCTAAGGAGACCCTTACATGGTCATCTTTAATCCACATCTCGAGATAATGTAGATGAATTTTTAATTGTTATTGGAAGTTTTGCCATTAATGTGTTACATAATTTGTTGAAAAACAGTTATTTCCGCATCCAATCAAAGTTGTAATGAGATTAACGAATGAAACGAATACAGAGATGACCTTGAGTTGATAAAATACACAAAAATTGTTATGGTTTCATGTTTCTTCATGTATTACAGGTTACATAAATATTGATCGATAAAAACCTTCCTTAAACATAGCCAACATCAGCCACCATATTCAATCTTCATCAGGAGTGTCTGGTATTAAAAATATACATGTTTATCAACGTGAAGTTTCCCTGATATCAACGCCAAATAACATAGGTTACTTGATATTTTGGCTTTAACTCATCAGGGTTTTATTAATCAACAAACATGAAACTTAAGTGAATACTATTTATTTTGCTGTTGTATTCATGTTGTGATAAATACAGACGGATCCATAGTCGAAAATTGGAGGAGGTGAAAGATTGGGGAGGGAGACTTTTCGTCAAAAGTTAGGTGATGTTCATTGTCCACTTTGTCTTTATTTGTCTATATTTAAAACTTGTTTTTATTTAAAATTTGTTTAGTTCCTTACTTTGGTATTGCTAGAGCAGTCGAGAAGTGTCTGCGTCATAGTTTGAGGTTGAGACCTTCCAACACTCCTGTCCTACAAAGTCCTTCATCCCGCTCTGCTATTAGTGCTCATATCGTAAATAAACGTAAAAACTATTTCTGTAATTTTAGAACATTAATTCTTATATTTTCAACAAACAAATAAGATAATATTTAAATAATGTATAGTTTTATTCACGAACAAACCTAAACCTTATTCGGTTACTGAATTTTAACAAGTGCCGACAATAAGCCATCAACAATTATTTATCGTCAATGAACCGTCAACAATAATTTATGTTTGTGGGACCCTTCGCGTGATACGAAAACATGGCATTTTTTCGATTACAACATTTCGATTGTTGTAAACGTTGTTTATTTAATAAACTTTGTTTAAAAAAATGTTATTCATCTATTACTGGAGTCTCTCCTAAGGACCCTTTTTCTTGGGGTCCGAGGTAAACTACCTCGTCAATTAACATTGGATGTTGTTATTAACTAAGCAATGGTAAACTATATAATATAAAATAATTTTAACGCAACTTGCACAATAAATAAAATTTAGGAGGGAAAAGGGGGTGAGATCTTCTTCCTGCATGCGCGTCTAAATACAGAATTCCACAACAATTCACAGCAACCACCTTCATCCTATTCCGTAAGAAGTGTTCTCCTTATAAAGCCAAGAAGAGTTTCCGTGTGTGGCAGAAGCATTGAGATCCCTGGAAAACGCTGATCGCCACGCGAGATGTGACGTCATCGGCGCCCTTCGACGACATGTAGTGTGGGCGCATGGTGAGTCACTGACTGCTATGTCGCCGTCCATTACCAGACACGGCAGCCAACTACAATGCCATCGTCTACCAGGGCTTGGTCGTCTACACTGCATGCCCAGGCACCACCATTTAAATGGATGTATGATGTGTTTAAATGAATATTTGTTGCACAGAACTGTAATATTGAGGTTTACATATATGTGAGAAGGTATTTTGTGACAGAGCGATGGTGATAGGTAAATGATATAAAATCTTTGAAGATCCGATGATATAATCAAAGCTGGACTAGCCACACATTCATTTCAGCAATACCCTTTGAGCCGTCCTTCATTTCGTTGAATCCAGGAATTATTCTTTTAGACACTAAAAAACAGTCAAATGCTTGACAGCTGTACGTACTGCATTGAAATGGCGGCTCAGTGATTTCAGTACACTGTTTACATAAAAATTCAATATATAGTTGGGTAGTTCTCGAAGTCTTGGGCTCATTTTGACGAAAAATCGCGGCCTGAAGTACCGATTTTTACTGTTAGACTAAGACAATTAATTTGCAAAACTTGATAATAAATTTGTATTCTCATTTGACTCTTTCTTTCACGAGGATCACATTACCTTCAGCCACATGAGACGGCTGCCGTTCGCACTCGAACAGTATATTCCGCAGTTTCTGTTGAAGTATTCTTTTAAATACCGCACACGTTATGAAAATCTTCACGTTATACCGTTGCTATTTTCATTCACTATACTTTAGTTGATTCAATTACCGTTTTTTTAGTTGTTTTTTTTCGCTATGTGAAACCAATAAATGTGTCAAAAAACGTAAGTCCGCAAAAGTTTCTTCATATTATTCTATAGTAAATTAAAGTCAAATAATACAAAATTTTGCGCCGTACGGGCATAAAAATTCAAATATTCAAATTCGGGCATAGGGAATGGTTCAAACTATCATTAGAAAAATTTGTTGGGCTGGGGGCTGGTGTTCTTAAACCTAGTCGCTCTGACAGATTTACTACCTCAAAAGAGTTTTTCCAGGGTCGTGGTGTTTAAACAATCTTTAGAAATTTGACGTGAGACCCTATCAGGAGGTACCTTTTTCAAGATGATAGACAAGTCGCGACCTTAGGACTCCTTTCTCGGGCGACTCTTCCTCAATCTCATCTACGCTGTTCCTCCCGTCTACGTCGAATGTTAAGGTATTTATTTTTAATGAAGTTGCCTAAAGAATATGTTAGTTACAGAACAATATAAAGAACGCTAAGACTGTCAATTTCTCGTTGCGGAAGTAATTTTTGCAACTCCTGAGACCACCCTCTCTCCTTTATTTTTCATGCATATGTGCACGGAAAAGGGACATACACTCCATGTACATCAAATCTCTGTCTTTTCATTTTAACAACAGAAAATCAAAATAATCGATATCTCACTCGGAAATTGTCCCCCAATATGTCTTTGATTACGAATTGTTAAAGATTATTATGTTAGAGCCAAATATTTCGATTGACGTAGTTTTCTCTAAATATGCTTCAAGTTTCTGCTGTTTGGTCGTAAATGTCTTCACTAAAATGGTGTAATGGTGATCTCCTTTCTCAAAGAGGCGTATCACACATATCTGAACAAACTACCCCGTCATTGTTGTCATCGTTTCCTTGTTTTGGAGTTATGGCTGTCCCTCAACCCACATCTCTCACATGGACCATTATGTAAGCTGGACTTGTCATACGAAGAAAAGGACCGCAGAAAGTGCAACAGCAACATTACGACATAGTATTTTCCTTTCCAATGACATGTAATGTACGGAAAAACTGTTATTATGTTTCTTCGAAAAGTACTAATCGAGCTTAGGATTCATTTTTTCAGGAAGGTCGAATTTTTAGTTTTATAACAAATCGACTTTGGTGGAAACCAATTCATTTACCTTTCTAAAAATAAAAGATTGAAATAAAAATAAAATACTGAAATACCTAGAGAGCTAATAAAAATATCCCCTAATGGTGTGAGTGATGACTGGAGGTAATTCATAATTATTTTCTGATTTTTTCATTTCACTATAAAAGTTTATTATTTACCATTAATTTTTTATTTAAATACATTTTTTCTCAGTAATTTAAACTTGCTCGTTTGACTTTGTAATTTAAACAGATGAGTAACTGATTATGTTTTCCTCCGTAAATTGATTAATGCAAACTATTGATGGTCGGAACTAAACAAACTGTTTGTTTTGCCTCTATTGTCATCACATCGTAACCAAAGTTGCATTTGAATCTTTGAAGACGTATATGTTTACGTGCAATCTACCAAAGAAACTGTGTTAACTTGTTATGATCTGAGACATCTGTTATTTTATGGCCAATAGTTTATGCGTAAAAGTTTTTGAAAAATTTATGTGGCAAAGAATTTCTGTGGTGTGGGCATAGGCAAGGGAGGCTGTACTGTGGAGATATTAACAAATAATTTTATATAATGTTTGGAAAATACACCATTTGCCGATAAATTTATGAAACTTCGTGGAAACGGCTGGGGAGACACCAATTGAAACTTCAGTTAACTAGTTACAAAAATAAATATGTAGCTACCCTATTTTTCAGCAAAAACAACAGGGCGGATTACGCTTGAATATTATAATAAATAGGCGTACTCTGTAAATTTTATCACCAACAAACACTACAAATTAATTTGAAATTAATTGCATCATAAAAATCGAAGAATCATCATCAATCTCTCCAAATAATAAACTTTCTTTTACGTCCCTCTGCATTTTTTGGCCCTGTGATTTGCTCTCTCAATAAAACATCGTTATCTCTATCATTTAAACCAATAAGCAACAGCTCAGAGTTGCTCTAAGTATTGGAGCCATTATCTTCAGGGTCACCACATATATTAAAAATGTTCAAATACTTTCGTTTTGCATTAAAAACTGAAATATAAAAATAAGAAGCTAAATAAATAAAACTGAAAATTTTCAACTTGCTGTAAATTTATTTTTTAAGAACATTTACTCGATCAAATATTGATTATCAGAATTTTAGTGGTAATGATTAAACCCGGAATCCTCAACCCAAACTCTGCAGCTTTGGCTACGCCACAATAATTCAATTTGAAATATATTCCACACTCCAATACGACAAACTTAAATACCATTGTCAAGATTCACAAAATGCTCTCTATTTCCACACGAATACATTATCAAAAAAAGAAAAGAATAAAGAAACATCATAACATTTTAAAACTTCGAAATCATTAGAATGGCTAAAACCGTACCTTCTACTATCTCGAGCCACTTAATCGACCTCTATAACCATCACCTGAAAACATTTTAAGTTTTGGCAACCAACACCACCTCCAAACATTTAGTTTCTACAACCATAACCATCCCCAAGCATACCACTTTCTCCACTGACGCAGCCATCACATTTAGTCATCCATCTATTCCACCATCACTGCCACCAATATTTAGCCACGCCCATCGTCGGCGACGCCGACCTCCACCTGTGGGGCAGAGCTTCAGCGACGCCGGCGTCGAGGGTGGCTACGATTTATGGTCTTCAGGCGAAGGACATAGGTCGTTGCGTAACCTTCTCCGCTGCGGTTGATGTCTCCCGTCCCTGCGAAGGGCGGTGCGGCGGTGACTCCCTCGGGGACACGCGCGTGCACGCACGGGTCATGGAGTGACACCACCGCTTTGCCACTTCCAGTCTTCGGTGAGTTCAATGCGATATTGACGGGGCACACGGAAGTTTCGAAATACTCTGGCTTCTGTATCGATCAGCAGAAATATTATGACGTAACTAGGATTGGAGTCGATTGGTGTTAATTAATAAAACAATAAATATCATAATTCCACGAAGAGAAAACGTAAAGCTGTTTGTTTTGTAGAGATTAGGTCAAAAGATACATCCACAAATAATTTCACAATAAGATACCTATTGGTTTTCAAACTGCCACAAGGTAGATAAGCGTGCAATTATGCATAAATGAAAACAAAAATATTTATGTGAACTTTATTGGAGAAATGTCCCCGCTCTGGGAGCTATCTTGACAAACATTGGTTTATTATTAATCATCAACATATAGAAGAATTGTAGTTACACATAGTGGCGATTCAAAAAGAAGTCAAACATTCTTCAAAGATAACTGAATTTCACCCTGCCGAAAAGTTGTTAGATATATGATTTTGAATAATTGGTATTGAACTGAGTTTACTCCGATATTTATATAAACTGTCTTGCTATCAAATATTATTTACTTCAGTAGGGATTTCCAATAATAAGAGCATAATTAACAAATTATGCTTGTCATTTTTCAAGAACATATCATAGGCTTATGGAACTCCCTTCCAATCTGTATAAATCGATCTCCCTTTTTCATAGACAATTCCTGCCATTGTAATTACCACTATTTTAAGTAAAAAATAAAAAAAATATGGACTCCAATATGATTAATTAAGAGCAAATATAATAATGTTAAAACAAATTATCTGCATTTCTAGCAATACTAGAATTTAATGTGAGGGTAACACTGCCTTTCAATTAGTTCATTTTTCTCTAAATTGAGTCTCACATATCAGACCAAATATCACTGACTCAGAAGACAGGGGAAGGGGGTTTTCTCTAAGCCGTTAGCTCTGCGGATCTAAAATATAACTCACAAAATCAATGAAAGATCTTGAATGGTATATTTGAAGCTTGCAAAACGGAATACATTAAGGAATATTATGTTATGCTATAATATATGAAAAATAAACTTTTATTTGTCGCTGGTCGCAAAACATCGAATTGTCGCGGACTCAACACTTCTTGAGGCACCTTTACAAAGGATAAAATATTGTTGAGTGATTCAAGCTATGTTATATACTCTGTGCTATCCTTGCCCTTCTTTACAGGAAAAAAACTTAAAACACCTAGTTTCTTAATCTCGCTTCTGATACACCTTGCCAGCTAACTCAAGTATGACTCACTTTCCATACGAGCATTGTGTTGTAAGCCCGAGTGACTAGAATATGAAGACGGATTTGCACCAATATACCATTTATCCGATAAATTCTTAATAATACTTGCTAAATTTCAAGAGTGTTTAAGATTTCAATGGAGGTATCGTGGTAGAGCGGTGAAAAACTGGCTGGACGATAGGGGTTCAAATCCCGATGAGATGATGTTCTGATCTCATGCCTCAACATCCAGGCTGACTCCCATGCCAACTCATCCTGCTATAGAATGATTTCTGGGTCTATTCCGTGGATCAAAAGTGGCAGAACGTGATATTAGGAGCATATTTTCTTCATTGAGCATACCATATCTCTCGCAGTGTTACAGTTTTTACAAGATAAAAATTTCAGTAGGTACAGGTAGGTTTCCCCAACTAGTAAAATGCATGTGCAACCAATATGGAGAAGCACAGTAACAATAGTAGGAGTGTCGCGTGAAATAGAAACGTGTTTCATTCGATTTAATTATTTCCAANATAAGAGACAGCACTTCTTCCGCTCTAGAAATATTAAATCCGTTCTCTATAAAGTACATCTTAAAGTTTATCTTTTATTTCCTAAATTTTTTCTTAAATACAAAGCTTAATGCGTTAAACATAAACCGAAAATATTGTAACATTTTAATGATTAATTTCTATTGAGAATTAGTCATCTTATCATATCATTATGTTTGTATACGACGTGATTTATTTTGCGTATTAATTCAAATACGACGTGACGTATTAATTCACATAAAATTATTACACCTTTCATCCACAGATTTATTACAATATATCCCTGAAAATTATATAAGTTATTGAGAACAAAAATTTTAGCGATGGAAAGTGAAAAGAATCATTAAAAATGCTATGGAATCATAGCAAAAACATTTTCGGACAATTTTTCACGTACTGGATCGAAGTAGTCACTGATCAAAATAAACAAGTATATGCATTAGCTTCAATACATCATCGCATTGTACTTCAAAATTATAAAAGAAAGAATTACAAAAAGTGACGAAATTGATATTATTGGTTCCAATGTAAACTTATTAGTGGTTTTTCTTTCACAATAACAAATAATACAGAAAGCACTGAACTCGTAAAAAGATGTCAATAGTGAAATTTTCATGGAGACATCCATGTTGAGGATCCCTAATTCCGAATAATGTTTTCGTTAATTCTGCCTGTTTGTCTGTCTCTCCGCGATTCTGACAATGGATGACCCAATTTCATTGATATTTCGTATTTACAGTAATATTTGTTTTTCATCGATTCACTTACTTAACAATTCACTTACTTAACAATTCACTTACTTAACAATAACTTACTAACGATTCACTTACTTATTTTCTCTTTAATCTAAAGCATCCTTCTTATAACAAACAAAGTATATTTTTGTAAAATTCTCAAACAGATTTAATTCAAAGAATATTTTATTTGTAATTAGTTCGATACATCTGCTTGTATGAATGATTGGTGCAGGCGCAGTAACATAATTCTCTTTGGCATTCAGGTTTATGCTTCAAGGGTCTTGAAAAACATTTATCAATGAAGATGCATTGGGCTCAGGAAAATAGTTTTAGCCAACTGTAACGAAATTTATGAAATGGAAAAAATTCATTGTAAGAGCAGAAAATTGACATCGTGTTATGAAATTGCATCTACGTTTTACGAAACTTATTCACATTTATATTCTTCATATATACTGGGTAATCATTATACCGAATATACTTAATGGGTGAAGTATATACCAACGTATTTGAGAAAGTACGGAACCCACAGATCTTCCAGTTAGACAACTCTTGCTCTCCCAGACTGAAACATTTTCGTTAGTGAGATCCACCGGGAGGGAATCCGTTGGAAAGGAAGGTATGCTAATCGTTCCACTCCATTATCTGATGCTTCGGAAGACACGTTCTTTCCGCATGATTGCGTATGAACTATGTCCTCGTTCCATTTCAAATGCACTACGTCACGGAGCATTGCTCTTGAAAGGTATTATCGGATTTTTGTAGTGATGTCTCAATTAATCTCATAATTGATGAAAATTCAATAATTCCCCATATATATGTAAAATTCTGATACTTCATGCTGATCAAAATTTAAAAGCTGAGCTGTCGAAAATTATTATTATTATTCGTAAAATTGAAGTATTGAACTACTACTCTAGATTTCTCTTCCATGTTTAAAAGCAATATTCAAATTATACGTTTCAAAAATGAATAATTTATATTGAATAATTGACATGTGTACTGTATATTACTGTACTGTACATGAATAATTATCATATATGTTTTGTATATTACATATATGAACTGCATATTCGCGAGAAGAAAATTCATTGTGCTTCATTTCACAGTGTGGTCCGTGCGAAGTGTCGGGGCGAAGACCTCCGTGGGATCAAAATTCCGCTCTCAAGTGTTAGATTCGTTTACGAGGCTACCACGTGGCAAGGTTATCCTGTACTCCCATGCCAAATCTGTGCCCACAAACCCACCCATCAAAAGAAGAGAAGTGTGAAGAGTAAGATAAAATATTATTTACAATTCTGTTGTAAAATTCAGAACTAATTGTTCCGGAGAGTAACTTAGTTTATTATCCCCCACGAGGTCATACGCTGTTTACAACTGCTTTTTTGACAGTAAACTTTATTTGATAGAATGTTTCCTTGAATCATTGTTATGCATATTTTGGTAATAAATGTGATCTGAAGGTATGGTTTCAAACTTCCAAAGACCTAAAATAAATTTGGGTACTTTCAGAGACCATCGAATCTATTTGGGGAAAACACAATCATACATTATTAATACGCAAATGTTCCTAGATTTTTCGTTCCTTTTCTACGTAACCGGCGGGAGTAAATCACACTAATGCAGTATTGCACTGAACAGTTTAAAACGGTGTGTCGGCGATTTCCTATTGCTCCATCTTTCACCTTCTCCTTTCTGAGATAACAGCTTTTAAGAATCACATCAAGAAAAGAAGCTACTAGACTCATTTATTCTAAAACGATGTAGCTCGACTTCTTGATTCCGGACAAATGAAATCACTGACGCGTCGGATAAGTAATAATATTCGTACGGATACGTGAGTTGTATAATATCATGTACTATTCATAACTGTTCCGATGTCCTCTTTACATTGTTAGTGCTAAATATAAAAGAACTAGAAGATATGGGGGAAAGTAGTTTCTGTCATATTACTCAGGTAAATAAAATAGACTTGCTAAATACAAGAAAACATTCATATTATCACACAGAATATCAGTTAGATTCAATTATGTCTTGTACCTTATTAGGAAAAGACAAGGGTATTCAAATTTCCTTCGTAACAAAAACTAAGACTCCTCACCACCTTTCGTAAAAAACACTTTAAAGCCTCTCAGTACTCCCCAAGGAAATAATTGCGCTATGCTGGATAGGTCCCATAAATGTACCCGATCAATAAGCTATTGACCACAGCTTGTGGGTGTAGTCCATGTGCAGATCATATTGATGGTAACTAATGAACACATATTAACATAGATAATAAATCACTGAATATATTATCAACAGAAAATACCATCATCGATTGTCATTTCGTAAATGTAACTCATTTCGTCAGTTAAAATATTGAGATTGTTCCAAATTAGATATAATAAGACATAGAAAAATTTGGATATTTGACAAAAATCGAGTGTGGAAAATCTTAGACAAAATGTGGAAAATCTTATACAAAATGTGGAAAATCTCTATTAATGAGAATGTTGAGTGAAAGAAACAAAAGGAATGAAAAACAATTTCATGATATGGGAAGCAGACAATAGATAACGGGTGAAATTCCTCTTAATAAATAAAAAGCAACTTCATTAATGGTGATTTTATTGTATGCAAGCGATTATAACACTCGCATATTATTATTGCAGAAATATACGAGACGAAGTATTTTTTTCATAAATCTTGGGAGAATTATTGTGACCGAAGCGATTTATAATGGTGATATGAATTATAAAATAATTTAAAGTTAACGTATATTTGAGGATGAACACTAACGTGTTCTACTTCATTATATTAGAATATTTTTACTTTGTTATATTCGGATATTGTAATTAAAATTTTGAGTATTTACTAAACTAAAAATTGAATTTGTAATGAAATTCAAAACTGTGGTTTACTGTCTACGCTATGCACTATGTACAGTATTTACATACGAGAATATCACGCACACAAGTACATTCAATTTAAGCAGAAGATGTAGGAATATGAAGAACTATTAGTGTGAATATATATATATATANATATATATAAGGTCCTTTAACTTTCGCGACTTCATCCAATACACGTTTCGTAAAATGTTGAAGAAAATAACTGTTTCATTCAGAATGCTGCCATTCAAGACTTAACAATGAGTAATACCTATGACTTCAATAAAGTAAAAGAAGTAATGATTGGCGATGTTCGACAACCCAAAATACATATATATGAGAGACCATCCTTAAACCTAGAATACTAACACCTGTGTACCTATAGTAAATGCTAATAATACGTAAAATTTACGAAAAAGCTTTATCATTTTATTGAAAAGTAATACTTGTATTTGACATTTATTTTCGAATAAAGCACAATATGAGAATTTAATACAAATATTGGAGTAGGATCAATAAATGATGGAGTACTTAAAAATTACGTATAATTAATACTCCAGGTTTCAATTACATAACGCAAACATTATACCAGTTTATATTTCTCTCTCTCCCTCCGACCCATTACACACCTGAAACGAAACCTCTCACCCCACAACCAATAATTAGGTAGTCCTACCCCCACCATTCAGAAACGTTTTGTGTTCCGTTCAGAAAATTTTGAGACAAATTTTGGACCACTGACTTAATTGTTCGTTCCTCCTTGCTCTCTGCTCTCTCAGAGCCGTAGGGTAATAAACTTAAATATTAAAATCACTCTATTGAACGTACGCTATTTAACTTTGAATTACATAACACCAAGATTATCACCTCTCTACCCTTCTGTAACGCAGTGTGAGGGCAATAAAAATCTTCCCTACTCCCCAAGGTGCGTTACGTAATTTACGAACCTTCCCTAAGGACACATAGTTGGGAATTTTAATTTCTTGTTTTGTGGGTTCATTTCAATCGAACATTTCGTGTTGAAGGTAAATCTGCGTCGGATGGAGGGACTGGGGCGTAGTTCTACGAAGGTCTGCGTGTCAAGGACCGACGGCAGCAAGCGCCTGGCACCGCGACCTTCTGGTCGCTAAATATTCCTTGTCCGGGATATTTAGCGTTTTCTTCCTACTGAGGGTGGGGAGAATCGGCAGCTTAGAGGAAGTTCTTGATATTGGCTTTTAGTATGTAAATAGAATATGTCGTACAATTAATTTGAATTTCGTTTAGTTCTTTAGTTATTTGATAGATCTCATTCTGATACTTTTATGTAATGTGTATACTCCTGAGGATGATCAGAATAAAATCTGTAGAGCTTATATAACTAAGACGAATCAAAAAATCAGTATTATTCTGATTAATGTCCAAGAATTATGTACATAAATAATTTAAAAATTTTTTAGTCAAAGAGGAACAGAAAGAAAAAAACACAAAAATCACTCACAAATCTGACAGAACCGTATCGGCATCTAGTCTTCCTCAGCATGACGACATTTGATTCATCTTCATAGTTCTTCACGCTATATCAAGTAATTAAGTCAATCAAGAAAACACCAAATCTAGTATAATCGTATTAATTGTAATTATCTCTGGTTCACGAATAATCATTTAGACATTTCTATAACTTCTCCTGGTGCCACGGTCAATGAAGCAATACACTACTAAATATTCGTGGTCTCCGTCCCCTTTCCCTGCTTTTTCTTATCTTTTCCTATGTTTTGGTGTCGGCTATTGTAGATCATTCATTTCTTAAAGTTTCGACGTGTCTTTACGTCCATATCCTTTTGCTGAAGTCAATGTAACCTGCATGACGGGGTGATGGATGATTGGAATTCTACGATGATTTATTAAACAACTTTTTGGACAAAACAATGGTAACTAAGAAATATGTAATTTTCTGATGTAAATTAATATTCTTTCCAGAATTTCATTAAAATAAATATTAAACCTTTTTTCTTTTTGGTTTAGGCTAGAGTAATATGTACGTTGGAATTTAAAAGCTGTATGATGTAACGGAAGAATAAAGAATTGAAATCTAAATATTAGAGATAAGAGTTATTGACTCATATTTACTGAGTCAAAACAAACTCACATAGATGCGAAATATCTCTGTGGTTGTATTTGGCTTTCATCGTGCGACAAATATGGATAAAACACCCACCCTATTTACACAATATAGTATTTGACATGAAATGAAAATTTATCTATGTATGCGAAGGTTACACTAAAACTCTATACCAACTGTAGAAACACAGCCACACCCAGGAAATGCGTGATGCGTGACGACCAGGACCCCTACAGGCGTGAGGCTCCCCAAGGAGAAAAATATTGATTCAAAGAACAATATTATAATACCTGTAACGAGGATTAGAACTTTTCCGAAATCCCAATTAAAAGTTTAACTGTGTATAATGTATATCAATTCAAAATAATGTCTTTCATCCACAAAAAATATGTAAAATATTGTCGTTACCAACAAAAATTATGAACAATTGGTAGCAATAGTTATCTAGAAAAACTTTCTGCAGAAATTATTTTTTGGGGAAGAACCCCTCATAAAATCTCTCAACAGGACTCGCAGTATGATGTTGGGGGCCTGCCCAAACGAATTGATCAAGTAGCCAGTATGTTCCAATCGTTTATCCTTTGAATTAATTTTTGTTGAATTAGTTGAGGGATTATAATTTTTCATCTTATTAACACCATATCGAAAAGAAGATTAAAATAAAACAGGCGAGGAGCATTTTAAAATTGCATAAAAATAAACTATAACTATGGTGAATTTTCGATAAGTTACAATTAAAAAATCCAAAATTTAATAAGGAAATTTTGAAACACTCTTCATTTTAGCGCCGATTCTTTTTAATAAATAAGAGAGGACAAAAAAATAACTCTATTGAAACGGTTAGTACCGCAATTGAAAATTGTTTGGCTCATATTTGTGTATAAATATATATCTGTAATAAAATTTATATGGACCAACTAAATTTTATATTTATATATTTATATTTATATATATATATATATATATA
>NNCF01127066.1:339744-371620 GCA_002313205.1 Laupala kohalensis | reverse complement strand
CAGAATCACGGTTCATTTGAATCAGTGGTTTCAGCGCATATTACTATTTCTCTCATGTCCCTCACATAGCTTAGAAACTGACCCAGAAACTGAGGGACAATACAGATACTATATTGTCCCTCATTATCGCAATGGCTAAATCTACGTTAATGTGATAATTTTGGAATGCACCAACTTGGATAAAAGTTCGTTTTTCATCTGTTTTCGGGCATGTTAGTAAAATGTGAATCCAATCTTCATTTTGATCCCCCCAAAGTGGGCAAATAGAGTCTCGATCCCCCCTCAGTTTTCTTAATTTCCACCCTCCTACGCGAAACCATCCGTAACCCGATCGTTCTTTTGATTTGAGACAGTCAATGTATGGTTTTCTGCCCCATTGTCCAGCTACTAAGGTTTGCACGATAAGTGACCTCTTTTCCAGTCTGTTAGTTTCTATTTCACGACGGTATAAGTCTTGGAGTTTTCTCTTAATATCTTTTAGATCGTTTAACGATGGACTATTCTGACTCACACAAGTGATTCCTGCTTTATGAATTAAATTTTTAATTTGCCTGTCCCATTTCCCTTCTGTATTACAATGGTAAGACTGAGTTACAAGTGGGTTCCTGGTACCTGCCCTTATCGAAAGCCAATATTTAATTGCTCTTAATTGTAGAGTTAGTTCAATGGGAAGCAACCCAAATTCCCATAAAATGCCACTGTTTGCTGTGCATTTTGAAACTTAGAGTATGATGGAGATTCGCACTTTAAAAATAGCCTAAAATTTGTAAAGTTCTTCAAGTGGAAGAGAGGAACAAGTATGAAATAATATGCATGGATTAATTTAATCAAGACTTAATAATGCTATGGCTTAAAGACATTTTACTGCGTGTATGGGAGTAAAGAATGAAAAATAACACGTTTGCATGTAGTGATGAGGTTTCAATTTATTATCTAAATTCTACATAATCAGAAAATAATTTACTTGTAAGTTACCAACATTGTCATCAAAACCATCTGTGTATTCGGAATTATCTCTGTGGTCCACGATACTTTGTTCTTATTCGTGTTGTACCACACGTTTAAACTCTAGTACATGTCATGAAAAGTAAAATAAAATTAATCGTCCTAAAATGTTTTAAAATAACACAAATAGCGCGGAATTTGCAGGTTTATTTCATTATTTAAAGCAATTGATTAAACGGTGGTTATATTTTTAATTGGCACGTGTTCATAGGTGTTTGATGCACTTTTTTTTGTGGGGCTTTAAGGGCTCGTCAACAGCAAGGTTATTAGAGCCCATTGATGCACTACATCGTGAAGATAAACGTAGATGTATTCCTTACTTCGGAATCAATGAACAGAACAGAATGAATGACAAGAATGTGGACTGACTGAAACTTTCTATCTTTCCGTAATCAGAAAGTCAATGAATCATACTCCAGACTTAAGCTGTTGAGTAATGTCCTTGAGCAGATTATATAATATCGACTAATAAAAATATTAGGATAATGTAGAGAAAATATATAAAGGTGATATGAAGATGAACATTAATGTGATATTGAACAGAGAAATGCATTGAGATATTAACATAAGAATTGCATTCAAGGTAAATACACCATTCTATTTTTATTAGAGCGACGTTCAGTTGGTTTTCAGTTCACTTAGCTTGGTTACACCATTCCACCTAGGAATTCGTAGCTTACTTGAAAATTTTCTGCATACACAAGTACTCGTCAAAATCGGTCACAGAGTAATTCAGTTCAGTTCAAATCCATATAATTTTAACGACTTTGATATCTTTCTAAAATTTACTACATTTTTTCTCCACAAAGAAATACATTTTCGTTACCTGTTCATAATAGAAAGGGAAAAATGACATGTACGTCCTCTCGACATTTCTAGATAATTACATAAATATTAATGAATTTTTTTTTCTCAAGAAAACAATATTTCTGACAAAAATGTGTTTGTTTTAGAATTGCTATTTTCCTCTATTTTCTTCAAAGGAGAATGANTCAAAATCGGTCACAGAGTAATTCAGTTCAGTTCAAATCCATATAATTTTAACGACTTTGATATCTTTCTAAAATTTACTACATTTTTTCTCCACAAAGAAATACATTTTCGTTACCTGTTCATAATAGAAAGGGAAAAATGACATGTACGTCCTCTCGACATTTCTAGATAATTACATAAATATCAATGAATTTTTTTTTCTCAAGAAAATAATATTTCTGACAAAAATGTGTTTGTTTTAGAATTGTTATTTTCCTCTATTTTGTTCAAAGGAGAATGAGAAGTATGAAAATAAACGAGGCAATTTACCTAGAAAAATTGCAAATGTCTAGAAAATTTCTGTGTAACAGGACTCATTTATTTAAAAAGTATTTTCCTGACCACTTGAGTCCTCACAATTTACAGTTGTGACGCGCCTGACGATGTTGATATAAACAATATTCGTAGGGAATTGTACGTGAATTACGTGATGCTTCATTATGCATTATCATGTACTATTCATAACTATTCTGATGTCGTATTTACACAGTTTAATGCTAAATACGACCGAATGAAACTTGCCTACTGCTAGCAGATGGGGGAAAGTAGTATCCGCCATATTATCAAGGTAAATCAATTAGACTTGCTAATTAAAACTAAATATTCACATTATCGTGCAGAATGTTAGTTTCATTCAATTTCCGTGAGATTTAATTTACGTAGTTTAGCTAGGTATACAATATTTCGTGTCATTAAACTATTGTTTTTTGTTTTGTTTTTTTTTGCTTTTATATTTCGAGATAGGTNCAATTTCCGTGAGATTTAATTTACGTAGTTTAGCTAGGTATACAATATTTCGTGTCATTAAACTATTGTTTTTTGTTTTGTTTTTTTTGCTTTTATATTTCGAGATAGGGAAATGGGTGGGATATGATCGCGATTACTTACCAACGGAAGTTACAGTTACGACCACCAAACGGTCGTTTTATCAATTAATGGTATCTCATTCCTTGACGCACACTGCTCCATTGACATATCGATTAAACAGAGTAATTTTGCTTCAGTAAAAAATCATTCAATGTAAATCTGATCACGACAATGTCACTTTTCTAATATCACGGGATCGTTGTGCCAAATAGACTTCCGTTAATATTTATAATTCACTAATTTAAGAAATACAATCTATAGTCAAATATGTTTCTCATGCTGAACTTTATTGATTCTTCTACATGAATTGTCTATCATACAATAAATCGAGATGAAGAATTCTGGGCGCTCTTGCATTTAAATTGACAATAAAAGGTTTTAATTTCTTGTTTCTGACAAAATAAATCACAATATAAAAAATAAAGTAATTTTTGTTAATTATTAGAACAAAATAGGATGGAAAGCAGAATGTGATTGACTTATAAGAGGCATTTGGACGCATTCAGGAGTGCTACAAATATAAAATTATTAAAATTAATAAAATCAAAATTTAATTACAAACATTCTGTGTTCGTACAGCCAAAATTAGAAAATTGAAGTGATGTTTTATTCTCTAAATGTTTCCTATATATTGGAATTTTGAACTTTAGGTATATCAGTTGCGTGAAAAATGGTATAATTTCTTCTTTTTTTTCAAAAGTATTTATACAAGTAAAAAGTTTAATAATTTTTATAAAAATGCTGTAATTTTATCTTTCATCTTAAAAATATTTTTTCAAATAAAACGTTTTGGGTTGACGATTGTGAAATTAGTTAATCCTAGAAAGATTTTTTTATCTCCAAATTTAAAATATATAAAGTTGTTTCACAGATAGTCATATGTATCGTGTATCTAATGCAATAAAACCTTCGTCCCAGATTTGCAAGCTTCAACAAAAAAAAAGAAAATACGTATCTAAACTGACTTTAGGGCCAAGAAATAAAATAGAAATGGTATAATGTAAATTAATAATATTACTTAAATGACAACAAATATTTTGGGAAAATTTTGTCCCGAATATTTTACTTGATGGCATTGTAGATCTTGTCACCGTTTTGTCAACATAAAAGGAACATGACAAGCGGAATCTCGGAATGAACAAGCAAATAGTACAGAGAACAGTTATATGCCTCCAAAATATACTCGACAGGGTTATTCGGTGTTGTGTATCACCATTGTGCTTTACCAGACGGTGTCATCTTTAAACCTTTTCGTCTAACCTAATTTCATTTTATAAAACCTATCTATTAAACATTTTATTACTTATCTATTTATCGACAATCACACAGCATGAAACTATCAAGTCAGAGATGAATCAAAATAAAAATGTGGGTAAGTTGATAATATTGATATAAATGAATAATTTAAAAATAAATATATATATTTCTCTTTTTAAATAATTAAAAAAAAGTATCATAGGCAGCAGAGCGAAGGGCGGATCATAAAAAGATTATTCTGCGATTTCACAATGTTCCGCAATTACGTTTGGGAATATAATCAAAATTCTTTCTGGAGATACAGATTTTATAAAAGGTAGAAAATTGAATAATAATGTTGATAATTCCAACGTTACTTATATACCCATCTTTATCGATCTTCATTCTTTTGAATCATCAGTGATTTCAAGACTTGTTTCCTTTAAGTTCATATCAACTAAGAATGCACATCTTAACAGAAACATCTATATGAATCTCTCTTGATATTTTGGACGTTTGTGATGCACTATATGCATTTCAGTTTACCTCTACGTCAATATAAGGTTATCTAGTAGATTTTAATCAATTTTCCGTTTTACATGGAATATAAAATATCTCTTACAAGTGTGACTTCAAAGTTAATCTACAAACAGCTGAAAGGGAATAATCATTCTTATAGAGAAAGTTATGCCATTTTCGTCTAACTCAAGACTTGGTGAGAATGACATTAAATTTCTAGTACCTTCCTCTTTTGTCCTTTAATTCAAACAATTTTACTCAAGGAAAACCGTTCCCCCAGTGTGCAATCATAATGTCCGCATAAAGATCGTGTCGAAAGTTCTGCATATCCTATTGAATCAATTTTCCTTTTGAGAACACCTAACAGCCATAAATTACCCTTGTCCTCTGTTAGTAGTATGTTGCACCGCGATATCTTGTTGAAGTCCACACTCCCGAGGAACCATCCACAGAGACACTATTTGGTCGTCTACAAAATTTCCATTGCGAGGACAATATATGGCCACGGCTATCACACAAAGGAATTCATGGCCATATCACAACATGATAGTGTTAATTTCTTACTTTCTAAAACTAGATGGAGGACATTGCTAGACACAGTGNGGGGAATATACCCCCCCCCCCCCCCATTGAACCTGAACTCTTAACAGATAAAATTGAAGTTGATAAATGGCATACTATGTAAAAATATTACCAGATTAATAATTGTTATTAGTTACAATTGTTACTTTCATTGATAATATAATTGTTATTGTCATTAAGAATACTAGATAAATAAAATTAATATACCATATTAATAGCTTTAATAAATAATTGTTATTATGTAAAATACCAGATTGTTCATTATTTATTTGATGCATTTTATTTAAAAATGATATTTATAAAATTTGTGTTGTAAAACCATAATTTTAAACAATAATGCTCCCCGGTTAGCCCCCACCCCCTTGATTACAGTCTAGATCCGCCACTGCCTAGACAGAAATTATTGGTCCGAGTGGATGGTTTTTCGGGACACTTTAGGGGACGTAAATATTTTTCTTTTCTTGTCCTCAAGCCGCATCCATCAATTTGGAATACGTAAAAGTTATCTTTACAGTACATGTTTTACAATATTTTACATCTTGTATGTGTGTGCCATCTTTTACATTATCACTTCGTAGCAATTACCCCGACATTTATATTGTTAGCATATTCATTTGTGAACGTGAGCTTCCCTCGACTAAGGAAGCAAATGAAACCTGCTGATACAGGAGTTTGATACAATAACTATCCAATTTTATTTTAACCATCCTTATCTCCGTTGGAATGTAGTTATCCACAACACCACAAGCAATTCACATTTAAATCGAATTAACTTTCAACACACTACAATATTTCAACATTATTCTAACTCGTCACACTTGAACACTGATGTAGGTTGTGATGTATTAGATTATTATTTAATTTCCTGTTCAAAATTTCCAATTTAGAATACTTGGGTAAAAGGTATTAATACAACTATTAAGGACAATGACGAATTTATACAGCCCCCTCATTCAAAAATAAATAAATACATTTGCGCTACTGGGTCCAGATAGTAGCAAATAACACGAGTAGTGTCAATTATTCGAACTTCGGCAATCCGAATGTTCAATTATCCGAATTGACTTCATAGAAAAGAAAGTCGCGATAGTGTGGATGTTAGAAAGTGTGTTGTATGAAGTTTCAGAGGTATAATGAACTAAGATTGATGTGGCAGACAGTCCATATTTGTTCACTGCAAATCACCAAATGAAAATGCACCAAAAGAAAATGCAAATAAACAAAGATTTTTGTATAATCATGCTTGGTTGCATTTTCTTTCTCACAAGGTGAATTTTGATCATCCGAAATTTTGAATATCTGAACCATCCCTGACAACACTAGGTCCGATAATCGACGCTGTACGTAATTAGATTCTATGTTTGTATCTTAGTTTGCTACTTCTTTGCGACTGTTTTCTCATCTGACACTACCAGTCTCCGTCAGCGCCGCAGCACGTGCCGCCTTCCAAATAAGGAGACAGTGCGCCGGCCGTGGTTCCTCTGTCAAGTGGGCGGACGTTGTGGGCGAAATCGCTGGAAAGGAAAATACGGCACAGCGGCAAGGACGCGGCTCTGTAAATGTGGCAGCGGAAAGACAGGCGGAGGTGTCTGCAACAGAGATGGTATAGGTGGAAAGATGTAGTATATGTAAATTGTGATTATAGCTATCTTAAGGGTGGAGCTTATTTTCGAACACTAACCAATGCCCACTCTTCTCAAAAGGATTGGGAAAACAATGCTTCCTACTGATTGGGTGGATGTCACCATATTGCTACCACAAATTCTGAGTTTTTGAATGAATTACGGAGGTTTTCGACAAAGATGAAGGCTGTCCATGGCAGACGGATCCAAATGATGGTACTCAAATAAGGAAACTTTTCATGCTTATGGTACGGTATAAATATGGGGTCGCGTCCAAATATGGACCTTGAAAAGATCCCTAATTAGAGTCCGGCCCCTAATATACGAGTCCGGTTCCAAATATAAGGGTCCTGGAAACCTCGGACATTTGGACATTTACGCAATATTATGGGACCTAACCCCAAAAAATAAGGACCCAACACCAAATATAAGAGCATTGGGAACTTTATATTTGAGACCGAAACCAAAATCATTTGGAATCCGTCTTCCATGGGTGTGTAGGAGATAGAAATGAAGAGGTACTATGAGTCACGCTTGAGAATCTCGAGGTGAACAAAACAATACACTTGAACTTGAAGGAGGTAAATACTCTATGCTAACTGCGACAGCTACAGCAATCCATATTTGAATGATTTTCTCGGAAACGTTTCAGTTTCGAAATATTTTATTTTCCTCTATCGAATTCCTTAACACTACACAGTTCTTAATCAATTACTCCATCACTTCAAAGTTCGCTATCAATCTTAAGTAAACAACCCTTGACAAAGTATCCGAAGGAACATGTGCTAGAAGAAAACTACCATACTTCAGAGAGTTCCTTATCTTGAATAAATACCTTCCGAAGCCGTGGTACAGAACGGGGAAAAGCGAAAGGATCGATATTTCCCGAAATTCAGGAAATTTAAAGAATTATTTATTCGCATGGTGAAGTCCATCTAGAGATGAATCTGAAGTGTCTATCAGAATAGTGGAACGTCTTATACGAGGAAACATTAAGAGAAGTATTCTTTTATAAAGAAAACTTTGTAAATGTTTGTAACCTACATGAAAGGGATTATAACTTACTTCAAATCTACAGCAAAATTTTCAGTTAGGAAAAGACAAATAATGGAGATTGGGTAATATAAGGACAGTTGCACTCAAACTGTCATCCCTTATCAAAATGAAGTGCGAATTCAAACAAACACTTTGAATAGTTTATTGTCCTCCACGAGGTCATACGTAGTTTGTACTGCTTTTTGACACTAAATTTATTTATTTATTTATTTATGGTACGTATTCATTACTGCAAGAGTACTGAAACAATTCGACATGCAAAATAATTGTATAACAGAAAGGCAGAATTACTGTTTTGTAGCATTTTTGTAACATTGTGAAACACACGAGGAACTTAGTAACCTGTCGACCAATTTCCCACGACCGACGTATGAAGCAAAAATGTTAAAAATCGTTGGAATTGATAATTAGAAATAAGAATGACCGCTTTGCCTCATTTTTAGATGATCGTTCAAATATTGGGAATAAGAACGAACTTCTCGTCTTTTGACTTCTTTTTGCATCGTGATATGGGATCGATCATACATTGATATAAAAGCTATTTTGGTACCAGAAAGTTTTTATTACCATATGTCCTCGATAATGCCAGTCTGTTCGAGTCTGACGAGAATGGTGAAAGGAAGAATGATATATATGAGATGAACATCATGCTGGGATGCAGCTCTCGGACTATATCTTCCCACTTGCATCCCAAAGTTTGGGTTGAAAACTACACAGCAAATATTTTTCATTTTCCTTTGGAAAATTGTTTTCGTACGATAAAAAAGAATCTACAAGTATTAATTGCTCAAAATTTCTAGTATTTATTAAATTAGTTTTCTCAAGTTCTGCACCGAATAGAAACCATATTTCTTTTAGTGGTAACATACTTCCCACAAAAGAAAATTTTCTATATAACTTCCGACTCATATTACATTAAGAGGTCATTGAGCGTCCCTTGAATTGGTTTCTTTCCTGCGAGAGAACATGGTTACCACTTTCTTGATAAAGTTTTCTCCGGTGTTATTATCACAAGAAATCGGGAAGGGACGGCGGGCGCGGGGGAGAGGATCAAAAAATTGGTTATGTTTGTCTGAAAGACACACTGGCCAACCTCCGAAGCAAAGCGTGTCTGTGTCTCCAGCCGAGTGGAAAAGTTACAGGGCGTAGTAGCGTCGCTGCTTGTAGCGAGGCGACACACACCGGATATGGGACTTTCCCCTTTTGAGATCGGGCGGGCGAAGTTGATTGCTTCCGACGTCGCGATAAACCTTTATAGCATTTGGCCAATCAATTCTTCGAGTGTTGGTGACGGAACGAGATTGGATTCCATTCCACTTTAATTGGAGGAAAGAACGCTATTGAATGAAACGCATTGATTGGTATTAATCTAATATCGCAGAGCGGGCCGTTACTGACGCAGACTTTCCTGTTCATCTGGATTTATCTACAAAAAAGGAACATTAAGGATTATCTCCAACAGAAAACATGCCAAGTTAATTGGATTTTGGAAATCATTAAGTTATAATCACTCAAAAATTAAAAAAAAGAGAAGAATTCATTCTTTTATTAATTAGTTGAAGAAGCCACCCATCAGCATAAAAATTTTTTGGCAAAAGAGAATTTCAAATCCTTTAATTTCCTTCAGACCTTTTAAAATTATTTTCCTACATTTATCGTTAATTATGCGACAACATATGAGCAATAACGATTTAGGTTGGTTGTCATTTGATACAACGAACTTTATTTAACTGTAAAATATATCCATCTTCATTGTTTATATTAAATTCACAATATTCTAGAATTAAACATATTAATTGAAGTGAATGAGAAGAAACTCATGAAGTGAACCATTGGACAATTGTCAGCCTACGTATTGTTTTTGTATAATTTTCATACCTCAGAGCTTTGGCTCAAATATTACTTTGAACCATTTCGAGTTGACTCTTGATGCACCTGTTTGAGATGAGTCTTGAGGAATAATGAGGGAATTTTGATTCTTCAGTTCCTCTTGGATCAACAAGTTCACATAAGTGGTCCACTTGACCCCAAAATTTGGTCACATGGTCGGGTCATCAGCTGTATCAGAGAGGAATATGTCAAATATATTTATTTATTTAATCTACGATACAGTGACACAGAACTAATTAAAACAATGTCATTTAAATGTATTAAGAAAGTAATTAGATTATATAAAAATACTTCAAATCAGCTCTTAAAACTTTCATTACTTCAATCCAGTCGCATTGTATCGGTATTTATAGTATCTTGAGGTGCAATATATTGCAACGTTTTTCTATAAATGTAAAATGATAACTAAATCAAAAAGTATTAAACCATAATAATTATCATCACATGATATTCCCAACACAAAAAGCTCGAATTGTTTGATTGTGATATCAACCTGAGCGAATCATTTATATCATGATGCTTTCACGATGGTCTTTAAATTATCCTATAATATGTCCGTATGAAGAATGAATTTTGATTTTGAAAAAAGTGGACCTGCCACAACGTGTAAAACATAGCATGGAATCCGTCCAAGTTACCGGTGACGGAAGTACGAATTTTAGTATTTAAGTATTTTCTGAGCTCGAGAAGAACTCGTTCTATCAGCATGAAGACTGATTGCCAGAAATTAAACAGACTGCGTCTATTATGAGATTTAAAGGCCGCGGGGATTTAAAGAGCGGACATAACAGCTGACGAATGTCCACTGCGTCGATTACCGGCTCTGGATGACACTGTTCCGCCTTTTAAATGTGAATCATATCCCCAATCCGAATAAACATTTTGTTATTTCTGTCATTATATTCTTAAAACGTTCAATGTGGGTGTAATATATATTTTCCCTACGTTTTTATGAGAAAGTAATAGGACAAATTCGATGGGCAAGGAAAAGAAACATTACACAAACAAAACGAATAATTAATATACCCACGTTCTTCAGTCTTTATTTGAATTGACAAAACTCCGCTGTCCATAGAAGTTTTAATAAACGAAAACTAAAATATAGTTTTGATCATCCATTGGTGAGATAATGGCTGATATTCTGATACTGGTATCGTAAAATATTCCAGAAGCTTTTCAACTCGCATATTACGCCTTGGAGTCGAACCTCGAACTTTCTGCCAAGGTGATGTATGTGTTAATTAACTATATTCGACTCGTTGGATCCAACCTGTGAAGATGAATGCGGTGTGCAGAACATGTAATGAAAATAGTGTATGTAACAATCTATGTACAACTCAAATTCAAGTTGCGCAGAAATGTTGTTGGGTCACTTAACTCCAAAAAATTACCTCGCTTGGTCTCGATCGGATTTTCAAAGTATCATTCCCTTCAGATTACAATCACTTCAGATTCAAATCGCGGAGATGAAAGTGTTTGAAATTTAAAAACCACTAATTGCCTCAAATAGTTTGGGAAAATCAATCTTTATAAATAAAATACGAATGATTTTCGATCATTCTATGCCTTGTCCCCTCCTCACAGAACTGTAGCCAGATTTTTCTGTTGGTGGAGGCTGATCTCTCCGTCATTTGGCGTTAATTTCATAAACATGATACTACTACTATTATTTTCATATTTTCGAAACATGAAATAATGCGTTCGTAATTTTGTTGATTGTGGTTATCAGCTATTGTAAGCATATCCCATAATGCACTCCTACAATATAAAAAAATTGGTGTCATAATCATTCAAATAAATAATGATATGTCTCGGGAATATTTTCCATCCAGTTTTTCTATAGAAAGAAAATGTGGAATTCAAACTCAATTAAATCCCGCCAATCTTTTCCCTAGATTTATTTTCTATAAGGAATAGTTGAAAACAAAAAGATAACCAACTGTGATTTTAAAAAAATTAATACGTAAAAAACAATTATTCCCATCCATTTTCTTTTTAGTTTCGTGAGGTTTCACTTCCTAGAATTAGCTCTCGTGTACGATATTACCCTGACTTGCGTTCAAACATCACACGAGGAAGATTTGAGTTCGACTCCCGGTTCGTCTTCATCACAAACACCACCACCACCACCACATCCATTTTCGTGCGACCACCGCCGCCGTCGCCTGTTCTTCCGCCGCCTCCGTCACTTGTTTTCTGTGGGCGGCTGGGAAGAAACGCGACGACGAGGCCGGCAGCCGCCCGGTCCAACCCACACGCGCTATGGTGGCGCGGCTGTCCGCCCTGGCCCACTTGCTTCCTCAGCCCCGACCTGCTGCCACGCAGCCTCCGTCCGTGCTTCCAGAACTCTCTCTCTCTCTCTCCCTCAATCGCTGCACGCACCACAACTACCGTGAGCATGCGATGCTGCTTAAAATAACAAATCTCGTTTTGCTTCATTTCTTTTTCTAATATTCTCGTCTACTATCATATTAACAAAGTAATATGATAGTAGACTTATTTCAGCAAAACCTTTTGACTGTTAATTTCTGTCATCAGGTGAATGTACACAAATAAATAAATGCTTTACTTTGACAACATAAAATTAACTACAAGAGTACAAGTATATTACTATATATTTAATTTTATATCATTACAATAACGTAATTGTAATGTATGTAAGTTTACCCGAAGCTGACAGAAACCAGCTGGTAAAAGGTTTTGCTGAAATAAATTTAAATAGTCTACTTAAAGGACGTTTCAAATATTAATACCCTAGAAAAAGTTTAATGTGGAAGAGAAAATATTGATCTATCAACAAGTCTAATAATATTTTGACCCCGGTGGTTCTGACATTCAAATAATCCTTTCTTATAATATCCTTGTAAAGTTTATAAAAATAAACGGCATTAAAGCAGTCTTATTTTTATAATCTGAAGAAATTATGCAGTGTAAATAGAATAAAGAACTATCATGTATATCCTAAAGTTAATGTTGAAAACAAGTTCGAGAGTTTAAAAGTCTTACCGAACTTTACTCCTCTTTAGCCGCCATCACCAGTCTGTGTACTGATCGGTCTTTTACTCGGGTTTTCACACAGTATAATCGTTATTTGAGAACACAAAATGACAACGATATGACTATGAAAAAGCTATTACATTAAGTTAATTAATAGTTTACGAATTAATATCGTTTTATTTTAATTTGCAAAATGAATTTTCTGCAATATGTAAGTTTTTTATGACAAATAAATCTGAATGAGGATAATATTGTGAAAAAATGTCGGCAGAAAAAACTGAATCTTTTAGACTTTGGGACAGGAAAACCTGACATCGTAGTCTCACAATTATATGAGGTGACGTGTGCGTAATTAACCACTGACTATCCCTTGAGAAAAGATTTCCATTGGGCTTTGGAATAGATCCAAATACATCGACATCTTGACAGATGAGAGATTGATAAGAAAATTTGGACAGATATGAATTTTGGTTTTATAAAAGAAGATTGAGGTGTCCATTCTTTAACTTCTGCTATCCAACATAAAAAACGAATAAATAAAAAATAACACTTAAATTACCATTTGCTGAGAGGAAATTTACTAAAAAGTTGAGAATGGAAACAAAATGTAGAAAGCAACAATGTACATAGAAAAACTTACTGGTTTACAAGGCTTCATTAAAATGTTTTCCTTAAAATTCATAAGCGAATATTTCACAGGTCTCATTGTTTCTTTTTAATTCATAATGCTGTCTTCCCTTTTCCCAGAGTTTCTCAAACATTCAGATATCGTGGGAATGACTTCATTTTTCTTCTGGGAGATTCGGAGTTCATGCTTCAGTGGTTGGGTCAGGATACAACCAACCGGGATAGTTTAAGTTCGTCCACGTATTATAACGCTACTCCAGCTATAAAATCGAACCCAGGATTGGGCATGGTTCAGAACGTCTTGGTTTGTATCAATAACTTTCGGTATATGTCTCACTCGAGTTCCGTGTTTTTGGCCAACAAGATCTCCGAACAATATCATTGAAGATGGTCGTCAATCGTCATGCGACCAAAAGGATCTTCTGCAGTAATAAATTAGATTGAAAACATCATCAATTATCCAAAATCAAGACTATTGACTTGTAAATGTTCCTTTAGCAACTTTGCTAGTATTTATTGTTACGAATCTTGCAATTTGCATCTTCATGTTTTCATTTTCTCTCAAACGTGATTAAGAGGGTACTATTCTCATAAAACAATTCGATAACGGGGTTTTGAATGACTCAGTTTTCGAAATATTGTTCCAACATCTCCACGATATTTCGAAAACCATGTACTCACAAGTCACTAGGGGGTATATGAATAAAAAAAATAAAGGTGGAATCTACGTAGGTGATTATTTTCTACTCTATGTAAAATTTAAATTTATCAATTCATGATATCATATCATATTACGATACGATATACCGAGTCCTGAAGAAGTGCTATCAACATCAATCAATGTTCATCTTGTATTTCAAATGATGTTTTCTGATAAAGCGAGATTCTCTTGTGAAATTTACAGGAATGATCTTCGGTTACTTGTAAATTGCATCTTAATTGCAACCGCATTGNAGAGACAGTTATAACACCGTCCACTTTATATTTTTATACCTGAAATAAAAATCACTATTCAGAGGACCATTACCATGATTTTCTCTGAATAAAAGAAAAATCGTTTTTCTATGGATTTGGCTCATCCAGTGAATAATGTCAAAATAAACAAATCGCACCCTTAAAAAGTTAAAACCAAAAAGTTGATTTAAGTTCAAACCAAAAAGTGCATCTACTAATTATCTTAATTTATCAATAGAATATATTCATTTGTCCTATACTTTCTGTTTCCTCGTGTTCCATGCTATTGGTTCAGAGTTTTGCTTGCATAAGTCACCAATCTTCAGCCTCGTATTTTCCGTCTTCACAGTCTTCAGCCCTCGTATTTTCCGTGTCTATCCAAAACAACCACAGAGAAAAAACAATAATACCGTTTTTAGATAACGTACCACGAAATGATATTCAACTTCAGATCACGAATTCAAAATGAACGTCAGATCACTAGAAAAAAGTAATTTTATTAATCAAATAAAAGTATTAAAACGTTTCAATGTTTTATTATCAACATTCGCAAATAGTAAATATCAAGTCTGATATGTAAGAGAAATCTGTGAATGACATGACGACAGGCGAGATAAACGTGAAGTGGGCACTATCTAAGAATGTGACGAACAGTGAAACCTTTATTTGTCCACCTTAGAGGGAGAGAAAACATTCTCTTCTTGTTCAGTCAAACCTTACAAGCATCTCTCTTCTCTTATATCAAAGACCTTTCCCAAAACGGAATCCATGACCATTGTTCTGCGTTGTTCTTCTCCTTGCGGTACACTTCCAGCAGACAGAGAGTTATGACATGAGAAGGAGGTTCGTCGAGATACAACATTCCATTTCAGATGCTATCAAAAACAGCGATGGTAAGATCTTAGAAACTATTCTAGACAGAGCGCTGTATAACACATAACACAAGTAAGTTGACTTTTCCTGGATAACAATAATATATAAATGCGTACTCCTTATAATAGTAATGAAAGAGATTGTACTTTTCTCCTAATTTGATCTGAGTAATTGCAGCATTGTCTTCCATGAAAAAATGCTTATACAAGTGACACAACAAAAAATAAGTCTATATATTGTTTATTGGGGTCGGAATATGCGAGGGATGTAGAGAAGGGAGGTTAAATTGTATTGATATAAATAGAATATGAAACTATAACTTTTGAGAAATTATAAGAGGACTGTTGGTGTTTTAACTATGGAGCAAACAATATATTTTTGGTACGATAATTTTCCATATCTAATGCAATACGCATATCTGGGAAATCATCATGTAATTTTCCATGATAATTTGACTGTATCTTGTCATATCTCTGTAAGGAGACGTCTACTCCTCTGCGAATTTATATCCTCTTCGCCGATTTTAGTTTTACGTTTTTAGTCTCATTCTTCAACCTTGTAAACACAATTTATAAATAATTATGAATTTTAATCAATTTAAGGAATAGTGAAGCACACAAGAAAAATTACATATAACATATACTTTAACCGATACAGTATGAGAATAAACTCAGTTCATTTCTGCATTTTGTTCGAGGATTTTGTTGCTGTTACAGTCGTTTTCGTTCTAAGTTTTCAATGTGGCGAATTTGCCTACAGATCAAACAGAAAAGACTGTTGATGCCGAAGAATGGGAAGGAAAGTCTAATTAGCATACTCGTCAAGATAGTCTCTCTCAAGTCAAGATACCGGAATGACTGTCTCTCTTTCTAACCGATTCCCCTCTTGAAGTTTGTTCACGACCGAAATATGGGAACTGATCGCAATTTCTGATTTCTTATCTCTTAAGAGGACGTTCACAATCAAAATCCTTGTAAGGATGAGAAAAGCTGCGAAATGAGTTACAAAAAAAGAGGGAAAATGGGACGGAAATGAGAAGACAACTCTATCATTCAGTACTCCCTCGTCTCCCCCAAGAATGTTATATGTATATTTGTATTTTTGTAATTTGAACTCTATGGAAACCTAATAACAATAATAATAATAATAATAAAACCAGAGTGGAAACAACATAGAATATTAAGGTTGATGAGAATACAGTTACTCGGAATCTTATGACAGGCAAAATATATAAGTACCTTGGAATTGAAGAATACGGCAGCATATCAAATAAGTCAGTGAAACAGAAACTTCAAAGAATATCATAGAAGGGTGAGGTTCATTCTGTAATCTGCTCTTAGATAATGTACACAATTACAGCCATTGGTAATCTATCGGTTCCAGAAGCTGAATACAATTTTGGGCTTGTAGAATAGACGACATAGGCTACGCATCACGGACCGAAAAACAAGAAAGCTTCTTACAATGTATCATGTCCTTCACCCACGAGCTGATATTCACATATTATATGTTACGCGTAGAGAAGGAAGAAGAGGGCTCGGACAGATGGAAGCCTCTTCCCACAATGCCATCATTGCAATGGGGAAATATACGATCAATCAACAAAATGATACAATTATGAGACGTCATAATATGATCAAAAGAATGGGAATGCTACCATTGCAAGCAAAGCAAAGAGAACTGCAATAAAAACCATGCAAGGGTGCAACATACCACAGATTAACGACAGTGAACTATTTCTAAAACACGACAGAAATCGCGAAAAAAAAGGCACTGAATGATGTGAATAACCTCTTGATGGTCAATTCTTAAAACGTATTGAGCAAGAAGCGATCAGCGAAGTCTTATCATTTATGTGGCTTAAAAGAGGGAGAATGAATCCAGAATTGGAAGCTGTCATAATAGCAGCCCAAGACTAGGTATTGAGAACGCGACGTTATGATAAGGTGGTTCTCAGAATGATAAATGCCGACCGTGCCAAAATCAAACAGAAAACATTGATCATATATCATTGTCAGCTTGTCCAGTTCTTGCCATATACTCGTATGAGTATCTACAAAGACATAGAGTCTTCAGCTTTGTACATTGGCAGATACGGACAGCGCTTAAAAAAACAAACTTCAGTCCCAAGTGGTATGATCATACACCGAGACCGGTGTTGGAGGATGCCCTTTTTGTGTAATCAGCAAATGTACATTGAACGGTTATGAAAAATAATCTGGACATTGTCGTACGGAATTTTGATTTTAAAAAGCGTGTCAGATCTTACATGTCGCTATTCCGGTGACCAGAATGTCATTTCGAAGAAGACATAAAAGCAGCTGAAATACAAGATTTTGGCTAATTGAGGTTGGAGGACTTGGAGTGTCAAGACAGAAGNCGATTGCAATTGGAACCTTGGATGCCGATAGCAATTGGAACCTTGGATGCGATTCCTCAAAATTTACACGAGACTTTGTCGAAACTGCCTGGCAATTCAAAAGACTGGTAAGTGCAAGATTTTGGGAACAGCCCACATTCTGCGAAAGGTATTATGAGAACACCAACCTCTTTCGGACATATTCCTTAGGAAGCTGGAATATTTTTACAAGTTAACTGACTATATTACTATTAGGTCGTGAAGAGTAACGATTATAATATGATGATAAAAGAATAATGATAATAATAATAATAATAATAAATAATCATACTTCCATCACGAAAAAGACAGTAGGTAATTTAGAATGTACATGATTAATGGTTATCTGCAACGAAGATGGACAAACACGGATTAAGGTAGAATGAGCGATTGTTTATGACTATTCTGATTTCTTTTAAATGGATAAATAAATTATTGTATATGAACTAATCTAATATTTTGACCTTGCGGGGCTAATATTTATAAAACCATCATGAAATTGTACAGGATATCATGGATAAAGCCTATGAAAGGATGATGCAAAATAAATTCCCATGTAATTTGAAAGGAAATCGATATAAAAAAAATTCGATATGAAAAGTTGTCATGTAAAAAAATTAGTCCTACTTGAGATCCTAATTTTGACCCAAATGATCTTCTCTCTTCTTTGAAAGAAATTAATATTTTCTTCAATTTGAAACGAAGTTTTTATTTGCAACAGAATTGTTATTTCCTGGATTATTCTAAATAGTGATGTGTTATCGTACTTATTTCTTTAGTTTGTTGTCTAAATGTGATTGAATCATACTTTAGTTTATACAAATATACTTCTCAGTTATAATACTGTATCCGGTTTACAGAGAAATATTCATTTCCATATCCGCGAGTGTGAAACAAAAGTATGAATCATGGGTTCATCAAAGGCATATCCGATCGCCATTTTACTGTAATTAATGGTGTTGTTAAACTAGTCGGCAGTGAAATGTGTGCACAATGAATTTGACGATCGAAAGTTGATCCGTAATTTGTGAACTGAGCGTCGAGTCACTCGGAAGGTTGTGAAGGATGGTTTTGGTAAGCGATAGTTTTCGGGTGCTCGCTTGAGCGTGCCAGTTGTGGAAAATGCACTTACAACAGAACATTAAGAATTATTCATATTAATTTTTTACTCTTGTAATCTAACGGCAAAAATAATTAAGTACAGAAATATCCATTAGAGTTTTATTCATTTTCTATGATAACCTACAAACATTATTTCATAATGGTCGACTAAATGATTTATATAAATCATAACGAGATATTTCACTGTTAAAAGATGGTTGCTTGTGATTCTTGAAGCAATAATATTCAGATACATTTAGAAGCGTATGACTGAACCTTGTCCACAAATTTAAATATGAGAGTCCGCAAGTTTTCTGTCATATAACCTGGTTAACAAAGGCAAATGTATTAAAAAACATGCATGTATAATATTGTTAATGATCTAAACTGGTAATACATATTAAGAGCTAGTAAATAACTTCTAAAATCATATAGACTTCATTTGAGCAAGGTAGAAATACTCATATTGTCTTATGATTGTCACACCTCGATATTCCACGGTGTCCTACCAAATGAGCTAAGCAGAACGTAGTAAAGAGGTTAAATCGATATGGTCTCTCAGTTATTTCAAATATCATAGTACTATGAGGCATATGTTGCTATGCGGTTGTGAGGTTATGCTAACTGGTTTTCAGGGTACAAGAGCTTCAAGTTGAGCGGACAGACGCCATCCCACGCCAGGGGTCATCGAAATGTACGGACCGTGCTTTTAAAGCATGCGAGTCCGTAGCGCGTGGACGAGATTTGAGGGCGGACGAGTTTCGGACTGTTCTATGATATCTTATGTCTTTATGTTGTCAAAGCACTCCTACATTTGAATCCCAGAGGTCAATAACCTCTGGGATGATTTTTGTCCTTCTGTCATAGTGCCACATAATTACGGGTTCTATCGAATATACATTTTCTTTCAGTTATTAGCATACGTCATAACTCCTTCTTTCTTCTTAATTATGCTTCAAGCATATACTCTTGGCAAATTCATAAATTTTGAATGATGTATAGATTCCAACGTTTTAAAAATATTCAGAAGTATCCTAAACAAGTATTTCTATGCACGTAGCAAGTGAATTAAAAAAAAAATCCAGAATATTTTGTGAAACTTCGAAAAATGTTACGTCTTCGTTAGGTGCACCCATGAAATGAAGATCGTGCAATTAATAATGAATAAACCTGAAGAATAATGAGACATTGTTTTAAATATGACAATAAATTTACTTAGTATGCCTAGTATTCCGAAATTCATTTTTCTGTATAATGTATTCTCTTCTCAACATCTCTCAATTATAACGTCCTACTGTGTGAGTACTTCAATATGTAAATAGATACGCGATAGGTGTACAATAATTAAAATTTATCTAGATGTTCTTAAGAGTTTTATTCATTCATGTCATAATTTATTTGATTATTTTATGATTTCAGTTCATTATACTCATTCATCTCTCCTCTAAATCAATAAATCTCATTCATATCCCTCGTAAAAAAACAAACTGTGTAATTAAAACCAAACTGAACATAATGTTTTTACGTCCCATTATATCCTCGTTAAGTTTCATTTCCCGGAAGAAAAATATCAGGTTACCGCCGCTTATGGTATGGTTGTAGATATAATAAGAAAATAATACGTTTGCTCGGCAACACACTCGGAAAAAGGCTATTCTCTTGGATATATAACCTTATTGTTATCTTAACCTGATTGTTCTTTTAACAAAGAATAAAAATGTTAAATATTTCAAAGATGATTTTCAATTTTGCGTAAAAATGGAGCATTGTGTTTCTTAATATATTATTTTTGATAAAGCAAAAGGCGAGTCTAAATCCATTATGATAAATATTAAGAACGACACCGTAGCTGATATTATGAGGGACAAAGATTCTTCATTCCTATTTTGTTTATTGATGTGAACAACATATCTGCCACGTATTTTCTATTTACGTTTGTGAACCATGAAATCTTACTCTAACAAGATAAACATGAAATCAAAAGATCTATTCCGAAAACTTTATCTCATTCTCACAAGGTGTGAACGTGATAAGATAACAAAGTACTTACGAGTCTTCTTGAAAAGTTATTTAAGTGGATTCTTTGAAGTGTGCGTTATAAGTGGTTCCGTAGATAAGTTTTCAATGAATCGAGGCGGAAATATTACTATGTCGATTTACTATTTACTGACCTATCGTAAAAATAAATCATTTAAGTTCTCTTAAAAGAACGTGACGCGAGATAATATTTTTTTAAGTGGATACCTAGTATTTTTTAAAGGTACCTACCTGACACGTACTTAAGATTTATTTACCTGGGTTGTAGGTATAACAATAACTAGTTTGAGGACTATATTCTACGTATATATTACATTTTCCTTCACAGCTAAATTGGTGCTGTGAAAATTTTTCATCAAATCTAGGTTCTTGTTGATTTTCAGATTACCTTATGTTTTCGTGCCTAAACTTCTGTAAGTACGCAGTGCTGGTTTCATTCTCTTGGAGAATTGCTTGCATGCTTTGCATTTAGATTATTTGAGATAGTTTATTCTCATTTCGATCAATTATTAGAAATTAACTTATAGTTATCCCGACGTTTTGAGTATATCTCAAAGCAAGAAACAAGTGATTGAAAATTAACTTTTTACTCAAGTATGCACAAGTATGCAGGCTTACCTGAGGCAAGAGAATTTACAGTTATCCGAGTAGGTAGTTTTAACATACCCAGAAAAGTCTTCTTGTCACTCCTTTTCGCGTAACAAGTTGCAGTTAAAATATTTTTTGCTACATGCATTACGATTCGGTTGGCATAAAAAAGAATGAATATGTGCATTTAGAATACTGCATTGTTTTAGGTTATTGGCGTGTTGATTTCAATATGTACAATGTGTTTGTATATCACTCTGAACGAACTTTAACAAAACTCTATCAAAAAAAGTTAAAGATGAAAAACTGGGATTTAAATGTGATGAAATAAGTGCCATGGTTTACCATGACTGTATATTATTAGAAGGTACGTTCCGTTCCTTGTACCGAACTGAACCTACTGTAGCAAGACTTGAAAACGTTGCAGAAAATATTTTTTATTGTTTGATGGTAAAAACAAACAGCAATACAGCTGTCTTACTTCGGTGACACTTGGCCAATATCAGGAAGTATCTGTGAGCATTACATGCAAGCAAAAAATTCTACATTCTCCTAATCTTGTTCCTGTAGATGCTTCTTGTAATCGTTACCCTATTACGAGTTCCTTGAAATTATTAAGGTGATTTGCAATATTATAGAAGTTAGTTCATCCACTACATGCAGATAAGAGAAATCTATAAGGTACATTGGGGTAAAATACCGCGTGGGGCAATGACCCGCAGTTCGTGGTAATAGTAATCCCGAGAACATGTCTGCGAAAATTTGAAAATATGGAGTAAGAGATAAAGATATTTTTCAATTCTTTGTAAATTGATAAGGTACACTCTTAACGTCTTCTTCGATATCTCTAACCGTTTTCAAGTCCCAAATGTGTGAAAATTTGAAAATGCTGATCTTCGCCCCTCCCTGTCCTGTATGCCTGTACTCAATATGTGCACACACTTCACTCTGCCCTGAAGCACACTTGCATTTTCGAAATTTTTTATTTTTTTAATATTCCCCAAATTTGAATTATTGAGGTGAAGCTGTTTCCGTAGTACATAGCGTATAATTACTTTTCAATTGAAGGAATCATTGAAGAAATAGTCCAAAATTTCTGGATCGCGACTGAAATGTGCAAGAGAAATACGGGTTTTCTTGAAACTGCTATATTAAATATATATCTACCACAATAATAAATTGACAGATTGTAATAAGTTATTGTATAAAATATTCAGCTATATTGCGAGACGTATTTGAAATTTATAGGAACGTCTTTTTATGGCGATATGATGACAGTCATACCCACTCTACATTGGTCAACTTAGTGCTCCGATAAATTTAAATAAATTAAGAAATTTACGACAAATATGTCACTGAAATGGAAACAAATGGGAAAGTATTGTTATCGCTGTTATCAAAATTATATTCGACAAGATACAATAGAAATTAATAACTTCCTCTGTTTGTCAGATGCATAGACTAGCACACGAGGATTATCATTCGAGTTCTTTTTTCAAAGTAGCAGTCATTCAGACAAATGTAAGAAAAAGCTTCTCTTCAAACTTCTATATTTATTTCTGTAAAGGAAGTAGATATGTAGGGCAGCAACATCAAGTAACCTTTTTGGGTGAGAGAAGGGATAGACCCAACGTGTTTAGACTGACCTACGGAACTGTCCGAGCATTTCCAATGGAAATCCTGACCTCGTTTCTACGACTTAAGATTTGTGGTTTGTGCATTTCTCGCTTCTTTTGTATTCACCTGTTGGAACTGATTGTAAATCCGTTGAATAGAAAACTTATTTCTAAGTGAAATCAATTATTCTGATGTAATCATTTTACCTTGTAATAAAACCAATATATATATTTGTTCCATTTGTCACATGAAAGAGAATGATTGGTCCGAATATTTATCTTGTTTTATACGCCCAATCTTACTAATATCTAAAAATATTTTGTACGTTCAATACTTATGATCCTGAAAACCGAAAGGGTTTTAACTTATAAAGCAAAACCATTCAAGATAAAAAATAGTCTAGGTTGGGTCTAATACATTGTTTCAAAAATTTCTTATCAGGTATTAAAGAAAACTACTCTGTTGGTAACTTGAATTATAACAGTCTTATCGTATGTTCAGCAAACTCAGTCTCCCTTACCTGTAAATATTGTGAAAACTCCTGAAAGAGATCGTAAGCTATTTTTATGTTTTATCTAGCACTCAAGAAAGAAAATTCATGTTTTTTGTTTGTTTGTTGTTTTATTGCGAAAGCTTTCACAACGCAATAAGAGATAAAACGAGAGATTGCATGATTCAGATTTTAATGATAAGAGTATAATTGTTTCAAGAATAAATTCTCTTCTACACATGCCGTTTATAAACCGAGTAAAACCGGGAAAATCAACGTTTTTTAACTTAAAGTATTATTCGGTTTTAGAAAAAACACAAAAAATTGTTATTTTATATAGTTTATTCATCAAACTTCTCCGAGTGTCTACAAACTTTCAAGAAGTATTCGTACAAGATTATTATCTTTACCTAATTACTAATACTATACATTTGGGGTCAATTTACCAACTGTTATATTTAATATAATTTGAAAATACACTTGATACGATTTAATTGGATCTATATTATATGTTATGAACTGCCGTGCCGTATCAAATCTCTTTGTCATGTTTCAATTAATATTCAATTCAAAGTATGTAAGTAAAGTAAAGTATGTAAACATTGAACGCGAGACTGTAATTATTGAAAATGGAAGAAAATGAATTTGAGCATGAAGAATAGTTGATTGGAATTTAGTTATTTGAAATATATTAAAAGTTCATCAATTTTCGTTAACTTTTAAAAATAAGCAACAATTTTAATCAATTCTGTTTATAGGTTATTAAAATTAAAGTCGAATTTTAAAGATAAAACCAAAATACCGGATTCTCCTGCATTATACCGTCCTCTCGTGAGTGCTTTCACATAGGATTTTCACGAGACTTCCATCTCAGCACTTGCAAATTTTGAGAAGAAAGGAAATCCGCAGTCTATGTATTTGTAACGCGGCGAGGGTTTATGTCATCTGACGGGATTTCGTGGTTTCAAGAAGAAGATGAAACCACGGGAGACGGATGAAAGACCACATCGCAGTGGTAAAGATATTGTGGAAATCTATCGACATTTGCATACGTCCTGTACACAAATGCTGTCTTTATCGCAATGGTCTACCCTGGGCTTAAAAGTACTAAACTCAAGAGATGGAGACGTACAATAAATAATTTATTGTTCGTATATTCTCTCTCTTATTATGTACACCTTTTATTAGATTGGAAAACATGAGTGGTTGTATCCTTCACTTTTTCAAGTGTTGTATATTATTGTAATAAGTATTTTTGTTTATGAAAATTGCATCCAACACCATATATTTCAATACCACTTTCTTTCCTATCAATTAGGGTAAAAATATTCTATTCAATTGTTAAATTAAACGAACTTGTTTTCATACATTTGTATTTTGTGTATTTAAAATCTGTAAAGAATTTGATATAATTTTGGATATATAGTTCATTTTTACTATGTGTAACTATCATGTTTATGTATGTATCTCGTTTTTGCCAGCTAAGGACCACGAAATGACGAGTGCCAGAAAGGCTCAGTTTTCGTGTGAGTTTACTCAATAGACACATCGTGAATTTTACCGAGATCGGAGGAACAGCGTCTAGATAGGATCCAGATTGCTGTATCCGAGTATTACAGCTGCGGTTGTCAGTCGCAGAGGGTAAACTTTTCATACATCACAGCTATTTAAACTGAGACATGGAAATGAAACGCTACAAATTTTATCTTACCCCACCTGGGAATTGAAACCGGGAGACTTGGTGACGAGCGATCACGCTGACACCGTAGCCACGGAGGGAACTATACTGTCATCTTTATATTTCCTTGTTTTCTTCGTCCAGAAATGAGGAGATTGTTGTTAGTATTATTATTTGAATACTATCCTTTTATTGTGTTTAAACATTAAAATTATTTTAAATAAGCATAACTTTTGGCCAGCTTTGTAGAACAAATACTCTTGATGGGAAAATTATAATATTCTTATATCTTGTCGAAGGCAGAATTAAAGTTGACCTTAACTTTGGTGATTTATAAAAACCTTTTATACTTTAAAATACGTTAACGTTGGGCAAAACACGTTAACGTATGAAATAGAAAATATTTATTGTGTAAAATAATAAAGAAAGTGATGGCACAGAAATGAGTTTGTTAAAAGAAACGATTAACACGGATATCATTACATTTGCAACTAAAATATCCTTGTTTATATGGGTAAAATCTGCGTATGGGAATATTCTGTGTATGAGACAAGTTTACATGCTCAACTCTTTGCATTCAAGTTAAGGATACGATGTCATATTTGTTTTGAATACCACTAGGTATTTGTTTAAAATGAGAATAAACACAATTTTTGAGATTGAGTTGTAGTTATTAAATACTTTTGCTGACTCATCTTCAATGAACATACAAAGTTGGATTTTATTGTAACTAATAATTAAAAACGTAAAACAAATCATGGAGTTCAAAATATTTTTAAACGTGATGCAAAGTATATAAAAATATGTATATAAAAATATTTGTAAAGAAATTTACTTGTCGTTTGTTAATAGTAAATAAAATTTATTTTTCTCTAAGCGACCAAGCGAAAACCTAAATCTTTAAATTGAAAACTGTATTTGTCGTTCAGACGAATATTTTGTATTATACGAACCTTATGGAGAAGTTTAATAGACATAGGAAGTACATTTTAGTACATTCAATTTCAAATCATTTCAACATAAATTTGGTTACTAAAGTTACAAAAATTCGAAATTTCACTCACGTGTTAAGAAACTTTTAACTAAGGAAACAACTTATCTACAAAAATCAGGAATATTATTAAAATTTCTTTGGCGTTATTTTCTGGTGTACTAATTCTTCTCTTGGGTGCAGTCCAATTCGTACTACACTACCTTCAATCTGAAGAGCTCAAAACTCAATTCAGTGATTTATTCGACGATCTACACTCGAGGACCCTCTAAATAACCATCCTTAATGCAGGAGGGCGGGAGATGTGAGAAAGAATGTTTCGATGATGAACGAGGGTGTGGCGAATGGAGTCAGCATGGCCTCGACTTCCAAATAACATGGCTTCTTCACAGACTTCATTAAATCATAGGCACTTTACCACCTCTGCAATATTCCATTCCCACGTAGAAACATTGGTATGGCGTTTCTGGTTTTGTATATTTATTTACAACATGAGAATACATATGAGAAGACATAAATATAATGAATATAAAGTACAATACATTGTAGAAGTAATAAGAACTGATTCCAATAATTAATTAAATGTATATTAACACAGTGAAGGAATTACTCCGTGTAAAATTTGTTTTGCTATGATGTTTATCAATTTCATGTTCAAGTACTTCGTACTCTTCGGCTGCCAACTATTCGCGATACTTCTTAGTTTTATTAAGAACCAGCTGAATACCCAACGTTGTTCAAGGTTTTTTCTTACATCAATCTAATTTTACTTAGGGAAAAATAAAATCTACCTAAATTTTAAGCTCAAAATAACTTTTATTACTCGTTAAAAAACATACGTATGTACGACATCCTCATTTTACAATTTCATTATAATATACATTTAATACAAAACTTGATTGTATACACCATTTTGTGTTTAACCTCCAGCAAACAAAAATTAATAAATCGATCAATTGGATCAAACCACCCTTGAACAAGCAACGTTAAGTTGTCCGTGAGAGAAACAAATCAATCGAAACGTCACCAATTAGCCTTCCACACCATTTACCCCTAGGAGAGTTAGGGGGATTTAACATCCTTATGTTCTGAATTTGTGTTTATGCGGCATCATTCCACTGTTTATCTCAAAGGGCCCAAATTGAAGGATTAAACCAGCCACTTTCGATTGAATATTTTTACATGACTCTTCCTTCCCACTGTACCCATGGGGGTTGTAAGGCTATTTATCACCCCCCTTACACAATGGTGGTCCAACTCTGACACATCTGAAGTTTCTCTATTCATCTCAGTATCTCAGATATGACGAACCCATTCTCCGGGAGCCGTGCCAGTCGAATTTTCATTTCCGAGGCAAGACAAGGGCGGCAGCGTGGCTGCGCCATTTCATTAAAACGCTTGTAAACTCTAAACGATCGTCCCAACTTTACGATTTAAAGATATTTTTTATCTTTGTAATATGCACAAAAAAGAACGCATTAAATGTGATGATGATGGATTTCTTAAATTACTCTCTTATTTTCATGCATTTAACCACGTCTATTTTTAATAAGAATTTTCGATAACCAAGTTTAATCTTTGTAGATAGACATATGATGTCGCGGACATTTTTGTAGAACTGTTTGAGACAATATTGTTATTCATAATTGTCATATCACTATCTCTAACCGATTAGGCAGCGTAAGCGAATATACCTCTCAGAGGACGGATTTTTTTCCGACTTCATCAAAATTTATTGTCAAAAACCATTTTCTATCTTGTTTTCACGCGTTTTAAAATAAAATCCTGTGTTCTTTATGAACATCCAAACTATATCCTTACCAAATTTCATCACGATCAGTTCAGTGGTTTAGTCGTGAAATGGTAGCAAACAGACAAACACATTTTTTGTATTTATATATTAGTAGGGACGAATAAAAATTAATGAAGAATACATAACCATGTTCTCCACAACATTCAAGACAATAATGCCAAAAAGACATTTCAAATCACTCAAAGTAAATTAAATATTTACTTACTTGTAATAATAAATTAATACATACTGGCAAGGAATAAGAAACTAATAAAATTGTTTGTATGAAAAAAATTAATTATCTGTAATCAGGTGGCATCAGGGTTTTAAGTTTATTCCTGTCGGTGTGTCCAAACATGCACAATCGATTTTTTCAGCTGTATTGGAATAGACACAAGTGAACGAAAAGTAGACTTTGCCAACAAATATCTACGTTGACCAAACCAGACTCCCGAGTTGACACACAATTACCTACCACTTGACTCCCGAGTTAAAACACAATTAATCGAAGAATTATGCGTTCATCCATCAATCCAGTAATAATATCAAAATCCGATGTGTAATTTTTGTAACGAGTGATATGTTTCCGACTTGTAACTCTTCTTTGAGTGTAAACGAAGATGTTTCAATACACTGATAGTTATTATTTTGATCTTAATTCGGTTGGAGCACTTTCAATATTTTGAAAGAAATGCATTCGTTTCTATCAGTATGCCACTGCCGTAAGTCTTGTCATCACCCCTTGGTGCTCGTTCTACCAGCAACATCGAACACCCGCGTCGCGTCGTTGCTAGACGGACTCCGCCCTTTTGTCTTTTCTTGTCGCTTCTTCCGGGGCGTCAGTTATACCTCAGGTGACGCCTTGCTGTTAAGGAAGTACACTCACTGACACACAAAAAGAGACAATTCTTTCGTCCTATTTTATTTGTACTGTAAAAGTTCACATTTTTTTAAGTCCGTTTCAAAATTATCCAAGTTGACTTTGGAGAAGACATATGTAAGTACGTACAATAAAAATACAACATCGAGCAAATAATGAAAAAGTAACCTGCTGTATATTTGTAACATGAAGTAGCCTTGTCTATTTATGTATTCGTACATACAATTACAACAATAATTTTTTTCCTTGATTCATGAGCTACTGATTCATCCAGATTGACCGGATTCCCAATTAATGTGGATACTTCTAAAGAGACGGGAGATAAGTTATGAAAGGACTATATAGAGCATATCTCATAAAAGAATAAATCGAAATAATAATAATGGTGAGGCATTTGCAACTAGGATGGAGAGAATTTTACGAACATTCCAAGTAGTGAAAACTGACAATTTCAACTAATAATATTTAGCTCAAGTATTTAAAAAATCACTATTTTAAAAGTATACGATATAATTGAAAACTAGTTCTCTGACAAAAAAATACCTGCACAAAAGCCTTAAGACCGAAATTACTCAATTATAATACACAAATCGTTAAGTATAATGTATAGATCAAGCAAATGAATGTGCATGAGAAAAATCACACAATGAAAAAGGGAAAAATAATCCAAAAGTTAGTACCCGCTAAAGATCCTTAAGCAACTCTTTAGCAGATGATACAATGAGAGTAATACAGCCAATCGATGTATCGTATGGCTTCATTAATCGGCGCATCCACGATTAACGCCGCCGGGTGCCGATATCCGGGACGCACTGATATCCACTCGCCACGCCACGCCCCCGCACACTTTCTCCCGTCTCTCGCAGATGCGCACGGAAACGAGCACACCATCGACAGGATGAGAGGAGACTATAGACCAATTGCAATCAACTACTCTCTACAAGGTGTCACAATACTTTCTTATTTGATGTTCCATAGTTTATATAATAACTTTAATTACAATGTATTACGAAATAAGTGTAAATTAACATATAAGGTTAAATATTTTCTCTGTCACTTAGATCTTGAGGACTTGATTATAATATTTAAATGTGTGATTTGTTAATAGGTTACAAATACGTTTTTTGTGTTTATTGTTATACGGTTATACACCAGCTGCTTTGACTGCTTTAAACTATTCTACAAACTTCATTCATTTTGTGGTTGGAATCATTGGTGGGTAATAAGTAAGCTTCTGATTGTTGGCTGAAGACTGCTCTAATGCAGTATAATTTTGTCCAATACGCGGCTCGCGAGCCACATGTAGCTAAGAAGAGATAGGAATGCAATTCAACAACAATTTATATACTTTTAATCTTTATATGACTTTTATAGATATAGCATTAACAGAAGTATTACACCATTTCTATGAACTATTAATTTACAAAAATTAACATTTTGAATTTATAACTCTTTTAAAAAATGAATATCTAATAATTGTATTATCTAAATTTTTAGCACTTGCAAGTAGTTACTTCTCGGGGATTTAGGTGTATGAGCGCCACGCACCAACAATACCCGTCGATCATTTTCAGTGGAGTTGATACCGAAAAAGGTGGAGATTTACGTGAACTAACGAAAGAGGCTTAACGGATTCTCTTTAACAATCATATATCTTGTGATCGCCTTGGAAATTACTTCTACTGCCACTGAAACAAATATTGAAAAGTAAGTCTCCAGACAATATTGTTATACGTCTTATTAATTTAATTTTTGTTTCTTGTCTTTCACTTTTGTAAAAATTATTATTGAATTGACTTTCAGATATGTCAACTATATATTCATCGTCGTTTTGTTAATCGACTAACGTTAATGTTAGTGAATTTTAAACGTGACCAAAATAACACGTCTTTTTCCGATATGGTCTGCGAAAGTTAAAAAGGTGGTATTCGTGATGTAGATAACGGAGGAATACATAGCGGACATGTACAGATAATTCATAGAAAACTCTGGATTAAGTAGTTCATTTTGTTAATGATTTAAAGCGTTGAATATTTTCGATTTCTTTCGATATTGGGTAAGTCGTCATGGACATGAAAAGCATGTGATAACACTATCACGAAGATGTACAACCAGGTATAATAGCATTATGATATAGGATAATAGAATTCTTAGCTTGATAATATGTTTAGCTTGACTACACGAAATCTGAGAAAATATATGATTGACTAGATTTATAATCTCAGAAAATATCCAGATTTTACAAGAAATATTTTCTACATAACCGGATATATGTTGAAAGGATTTAAAAATAATTTCCCTCTTGGTCACTATCTCTGTATGTATCCTTCTTCTTCTTTCAAGAGGTGGGATCTGCATGGTTGAACGCAGGGCGTCAACAGGTATTACATCCAGGTAACGATAACCAAGTCGAAGACCAATCAGTCTTATGAGCCTTATCTGAATTCTTTCCAGAGAAGCGATGTGCCCAATTTGGTACGGGCTCCACACTCCAGAGGCGTATGCAAGAGCTGGACGAACTAAGATTTAAAAAAGCGTGACCATAGAATGGNCCATAGTATGGGGAGATTTGAAGTCTTTGGATGCCCTAAACAGGAAGCCCATGAGAAAATTGACTTTATTGCAGATGTGTTTTATGTGATCCCAGGGACTGAGGTTAGATGACATGATTATACCAAGATCTCTGAAATTTTGGATTCTTGTTAGAGATAATAATAATAAATTTATCATGAATCATACTCAGCGTCTTNTTGTTTTGAAAGGTTCAGTTTTTTTGTGTAGTAGTTTCGAGAAAGGAGATTTTCTGTTATTTTTGTTGATAATAATAATAAATTTATTGTCAAAAAACAGTACAAACTGCGTATGACCACGTGGAGGACAATAAACTAATTTACTCTCCGGAAGCAAGCAAGGGACCATCCCATCAATTCCGATCAAGGGCCATAAGGCAGAGGCGGATTCAAAAATTTCAGCAAAAGTTCCTAGATAAGATAAAAAGATAGCTGCGAGTTATAATACTAATAGAAGGTCAATATGTTTGTAAT
>NNCF01127066.1:326025-339234 GCA_002313205.1 Laupala kohalensis | reverse complement strand
GGTCCTTTTTGGCAAAGAGTGGTTGACACTCTAGGGCGATGAATATTATTCCTATTGCGAGTATTGTGATCATGAACGAGACTGTTTCGTATAAAGAAAGGGTGGTGCTTCAGTAATTCGGTCTTAACAAACAAGACCGTTTCATAAATATAAATGCAGGGAAGTATTAAGATATTTAATTCCTTGAATAAAAGTTTACAAGATTTTCGGGGATGAAATTTACAATTTATCCAAACTATCCTCTTCTGAATTCTGAAAGTTTGAATACTCTGACCGGAATTACCCCAGAAGGTAATACCGTAACGTAAATGGGAGTGGGGGGATATAATTGGAGGACATTGATTTGGATATATTGAGTTCGTTATTTTACCAACTTCTGAGAAGTAAGAATTAAACAAACTTGCAATGTCCTGAGGATTTGATACGAATTGCCATCGTTTAGTAAAGAAACATTTTCTTCGCGATTTTCAGAAGTTGACGTGTAATTTTTAACAATATTCCACATGGATTTCATCCGGTTGTTCGATTTTAGTATATGCCTGTCGTTTTCCATAACTTTAGCTGCATAAACTACTTTTCGAAGAATAGTCTTATATTTACGAAAATAATTATGGAATTCGGGTGGCTGGTTATAGCGTTTTGAAAGATAATATAAACGGCGTTTGTTTTTTGAAGAAATTCTTATCCCTTGGGTGATCCATCTATTGTATTTCTTTGTGTTAATTAACTTGCGTTTTATGGGAAAACTAGAGTTGTAATGTTTTTGGATTATTGAGATAAATACATTGAATTTGTCGTCGGTGTTTTGGTAATTGTAAACATCTTTCCATGTTTCTTCACGCAAATAATTTATAAACATGAATTTATTTATGTCATTAAACTCTCTTGTAAATTTGTAAAGGATTTTAAGCGGTTTTAGTGTATTATTAATAGGCAATACTTGAGCAAGGTGATCACTGTATCCGGCGATAAACACTTCAGAGAGATACGAGATTCCATTGTTGACTATAATTTGATCTTGAGATGAGCCGGAGAGGCGAGTGGGGTCGTTTATCGTAGTAATAAGGTTGAAGGAGTCTATAAGATTCTTGAATCGATTAATTGGTGAAAGTGCAGAGTCAGATGTACTCAAGAAATCGATATTGAAATCACCACATATAACGATAATTTAGTAGAATTATGTGTGATATGTTTTAGAACATTTTCGAAGTCCCTAAAAATATGTCAAGATCTGATTCAGGAGGTCTATAAATACACAACAACAATACCGGTGTCGGTCAGATTAACTGCAGAAAATTCGAACACACTATCTACGCAGAAGTTCTCGTAGCCTGTCAGTGGAGAAGATAAAATATCATTACGAACGTAGATACACGTACCTCCGTGGGGATTTTTGTCTTTAAAATTTTGCCGACAGTAAGAACTTGCCAAATAATAATTAGAAATAGTAGTATCGTTGATGTTAGTTGAAAGCCAATGCTCTGTGAGGAATAGCAAATCAAATCGACTTTCGTGTACCAGAATTTCAATGTCTGTCAATTTGTTTGAAAGGGATTGGACATTATGATGAAATATAATTATTTTATTTTCGCAAAGAGTTTGTGACTCACGAGAAATGGAATCGACGTTAGATTGTGGAGAGGAATTTGAAGTTGGTACAGCTCCTAGTTCCGGATGAAGCCCGCACACTGCACCTGAACGCGATTGTCACCTTCGAGTACCACATCGCACTCCTGAGCGCATGTTGTAACTGTGTATGGGGACAGCAGGAGGAATAGATGAGGACGTGCGAGATGAGGAAGCAGTAGGTGAAAGAACGGGGAAAAGAGATAGGAAGAGGAGATGGTGATGAGGTAGGANGAGAAGTAATGGGTGTCGAGATAGGAAGAGGAGATGGTGATGAGGTAGGAGCAGATGGTGGAGATGAGGTAGGAGCAGAAGGAGATGAGGTAGGTGCAGGAGTGGGTAGTGGGGCAGGTGGATGATGTGAGGTCAGATGTGAAGCTAGGAGAGAACCGAAGTGCTGTTTCCCAGACGGTCTCAGGAGTAAACCGTGCTGGGTAAAGTCTTTGGCAGTCAGGTGTGGTTGCAAATCAAAAAATGTGATTTTTGTGTCTGCCAGGTGATGTTTTAGGGAGATGTTTGCCAGGTTAATTTCGTGGTTTATTTGTGGAACGTTGAAGCGTGGAGGCAGGCTAGAGAGCACTATGTTTGTGTGCAGGGAGGCCATTTTTAGTTTCTGTAGATGTTCAGACGCGTTAAAATGTCCACCCAAGTTGATATCGTTCTGCCCACCTATGATGATTACTGTGTCCCGCTCAGTGAGTTTTTTAGTGTAAGTGTCCAGTTCTCGAATAACTTCAGCCAAACGAGCGTTTGGCTTAAAGAAACCGGAGACTGAGAACTGGCTAGGAAGAAATCCACGCAATACGGAGGACATCTGACGACCGTGCGAATCAGCTAGTATGAGCACGTTTGATTTCTGCGTGGAAGTGTTGGTATCATCTCTGGATAGCACTACTTTACGTGGTTTTGGGCGGCTGTGCTTACCAGTGCGTGGTGTGCGAACAGGTCTGGGTACTGGACGGGAGGGGATGAAACGAGTAGGTAAGGGAGGAAACAGGGACATGTCATCTAACACACTAAACCTATTCTGAGTGAAGAGTTGGGGTGGTGCATGCGTCGTTGGTTTAACCGGGTGATAGCAGTTGGAAGGACGGCGAGAATTCCTAACTGTAGTCCAACCGCCGATCGTTTTCTTATTGATCTCTTCCAGCGCACTGATTCGTGTATCAATATAATGTACCAAGTTATTGTACGCCTTCTGAAGATCAGCTTTGAATGAGTTGAGGAATGCGATAGTGTCCATTGTTGTGAGAAAGTTAGCAACTTCACGACAAAAGCAAATGAGAATACACGAAAACTGACAACTAACACTGAATGAAGGATGCTAGTATAATAATATATTTATTACTACGGAAGTTACAAATGAGATAATAAATAAATTAAATATACAAACAAACCGACGACAAAAATGATTGAAATAATTATTTAGGGCGACCACTGGAGATTAATTAATTCGACAATAACTACCGTATATTGTGTTAAAATGCAAATGAATACGAAAGAATCAAGAAAATCGAATTGTAAAATGATGTAACAATTCTATGAAATTATGACGACGAAAACTTGGGTGCAACAATGAGGCAGGGTTTAATCAGGAAATAAACAAACCGACAAATGACAGAAATAATTTAGGATGACAACTGCAGATAAATTAATTCGACAATAACTAAGACAATATTTTGTTAAATTGTAATGAATAACTACAAAAAGATCACGAAACAAATGGTAAAATATTGGAATAATTGTATTTACGACGACGAAACTTGAGCAGTGCAACAATAGAGTACGTTATTTTTAATTTAATAATGATGTAATAGTATATGCACCAGACAATCTAAATACAGCAAAATAATTAATTTTAATGCACCAAGAAGTTAAATTTATGATTCCGTTTGTACTTACGTAAACTTTATCACACCTTTGAATGAAGCACTTGAAAACAATATGTATGAATTTATATATGGTCCGTTGGGTTTGAAAACCTTAGGAAATGTTAGTGTTTTTTCACTTAACACTCACACAGAACAAATTATTTTACACTACAATGAAAGTTAGAATCTAAATACAACTACTGAATCACAAAAAACTCGAAAAAATAAAATAATTAGAAAGATTAAACTGAAAAACAGAGAGAGAGCTCATTCACAACCGCAGCTAACGCCAGGAGCAGGCTAGCCAATACATTGTGGATTTTGCAGTCGTAGACACGGAGGTAGAGCTCTAGAGTAGGTAAGAACAGCATTATCTGGCATTTAGTTCCGTTGCGTTGGCACCAGGTGAGTATGTGAGTTTCTTGTAACCGCACGCAGTTCTGAAGAACATTGTTTCTGTTAGTGTTTTAAGGGTTTTGAATAGCTTAAAACGCATTTTCATGCATACTTTTAAAATTCCATACCTCTCACAGCGTGGATAACCGCCAAAATTAATTCCTGGGTAAACACTTTAATTTACCCCTCTTTTTCTAGAATGTAAACGAACGTAGTTTTTACATAATGATCCATAGTTTGAAAATAGGTAACATTTGCGAATAACCGTGTCATAAGGGCCTAAAGCAGCGGTGCCAAACAGGCGACACGCGAAACAGGGGTGACTCCAGAAAAAAATATTAAAAGGGTGTGGGACATTCCAAAATGATATTTGATTACATAATACATGCTACATTTGTTGTATCGAAAAATAGTGAGACATGCTCGTGAATTGAATACCTCTTACACGTTAATGAATCATACTAAGTAAAGTATATAAAAAATAATTAAATTAACAGTGAAATTAATAGTTCTCGAAGTCACAACCTGTTGTAAAATTTCTGCCTCTTTCTGGACTGTTGAAAAATAGAAAATAGCTCCTTGAAAAAAAAAGAATGACTTTGTTTAGATACTTTTATATTCAGCTGAAATAAATACAGAACATTATTTGGAGTAATATCTTAATAACTGTTTACACTCATTGTTCAAAGAAGAGAAATTACCATTTTTTCAACTATACGTTTCTTTCGGGAGGGGCCATGGCCATGACAGCCACTGCCGCGAAACTGTCCAACTGGTAACCAGCGAAGTTTTTTTACGACCCGCAAGTTATAGTACATTTTACATCTTTTTCATCAAACGTTTTGTTATAAATGTAAGCTGTCAGAATTAATATTTGACGTGGCATGTTCGATGAGAAAATAGAAAATTGTGTTCGGAATTACCCCGTCGTACATCCATACTAAAATATACTTGTAAATGCGTAACGCGAAAGTGTGTCTGTCTGTTTGCTACTTGATCACCACTTAACGACTGGAAAAATCATGATGAAATTTGACAAGGAGATAGTCTAGATGTCCTGGAAGAACATAGGCTTATTTTTTTCAAAAATTTGAGATAGGGAAGGTAGAAATGGTTTTTGACAAAAAATGACGATAAAATCGAAAAAAAGAGAGTTGTATTTGCTTATGCTTAAACGGTTAGAGATTGGTGTCAACTATCCAAGGCAAAATTGTTTGTCTCAAAGAGTTCTACAATAAAGTCCGCGACAGCATATGTCTATCTACAAAAATTAACCTAAATTATTGAAAAAACTTTATTACAAATAAAAGCATTAAAATACTTCAATTTAAGAGAGTAATTTAAGAAGGAAAAATCAATTATCATCAAATTTAATTAATTATTTGTTTTGTGCATTTGTCAAAGAGGAGAAAGGTCTTAAAATCGTAAAATTTCGACGAATCGTTTAGATTTTACAAGAATTTTAATGAAATGGTGCAGCCGCGACATGCCTCTGGAGTGAAAATTCGACCGCCTCGTCTCCCACGAGATGGTGGAGTGTGTACAGTGAAGTTTTGTATTAAATTTGTATTATTATTAATTTGAAAAATTAGGATGCTGTGCATGTTCTCAAAAACCAGTGAGTTCAAGTTTTTTGATCTTACAATATAGATATATTTAATTTTTTCCTAAGTAAGAGAAGATTAGGCTAAGAAAAATCGAGAGCCACGCCGGGTTATCAACTAGTTACAATATAGAAACATTTTATTATAATATTAAATATTATAAATACTTTAAAAAAATAAAGAAATATACTTTTTAATTTTTCAGCTTGAAATAATATAAATTTGTTGATGAGAACCAAGATTTCACGCCTAAAATATATATGGCTCTTTAGATTTAATCGTTGGGCAAATTTTGCCAAACCCCATCCTGTGCCGACCCGATCAGTCAAAGGTGTATTGAAAATGGCTCGCGGACTAAGATAAATTGGACAGCGTAAGCGTAAACGATGATTCACGATAGGGCTTCATTGAAGCACGTTCGGGATCTCGAACGGATAAAGCCTACATGTTTATTATTTAGACCAGCGCTGTCCAATTTATCTTAGTCCGCGAGCCATTTTCAATACACCTTTGACTGATCGGGTCGGCACAGGATGGGGTTTGGCAAAATGTTGCCCAACGATTAAATCTAAAGAGCCATATATATTTTAGGCGTGAAATCTTGGTTCTCATCAACAAATTTATATTATTTCAAGCTGAAAAATTAAAAAGTATATTTCTTTATTTTTTTAAAGTATTTATAAGCGTAAGCGATGATTCACGTAATTATTTTGCTTATGGCAAAATAATTATATAATATTCACGATGATTAATTTGCTTACGGCAAAATATACATTTAGGAGCTCAATGAAGATGAGACCGTGTTTCTCAAAGGAGATACTTTCACTTTGATCAAAGAAGCCCTACGAGGAGGATCTATTGATGTTGGTTTTCACGCTCCGGGCACCTCAAACAAACCGGGCTATTCACAGCAATATGGTGTAAGTTTTCAAAAGGGTGATAGAGTCGTGGTTCCGAAAGATATTCTTGGAGATGTATTTATTCTAAAGATATTTTATTTTCTGATAGTTGTTAATTACTGGAATTGCGTGAGTTAATTAGCACAAAATGTAAGACTGTATTTGGAAACTTCAAAGAGGAGAAACATCGATACCTACTTAAGATAATTAAGATGGATGTTTTTTTTGTCGGTTAAGATGGTTTTTTGGAGAAGATCTTAAATTATTTTTTTTAAAAATGATATAGATGCAATTCCATTTAATTGTGTGACGAAGTATTAATAATTTTACGAAAAAAAAGTCTGCGAAGTGTCTACGAAGCGTGCTACAAATGCGACCTATGAATAAACTGATCTTCCTTATTTCTTATCCCAATGGTAATATGTATTCTTAATTGATTGAACACTCGATGATGATAATAATATAAGTAATAACACCATGGGGAGGAATAGAAAGTAAAAGTATTTCTTTTCATAAATTTCTTGAGCTCAAATGGCTTAAGATAAATATCTTGATATGGTTAACTAATATTTGTTCCATAATTGTTTTTGGCGGATAGTTTTATCTGTCCTCTCTACAAAGCCATAAAATTACGGGTAATTTCAAAATATCAAATTGTTCATATGCAAAGATGAGTGATTCATCCACATCAGGAATATTTCTTCTACGAAAAGGGGAAGTACTTTAATGCAACTGTTAATCAAACATAATCACTACTCGCCAAATATTCTCTACTTACGGGAAGTCATTTATTTGAAACGTGTCCTTTTGCTGATGTGATTATATTAGTTTTTCTCAAATTTGTTCCATATAGAGTGCCTCTATAAGAAAATATTGATATTACTGTGAGTGGAAAGATTAAATAAATAAATTTGTGTTAGTTACAAACTGCGTACGACCACGTGGAGGACCATAAAATAACTTGAAAACTCATTAGACTCTGTCACATTTCCCATTGCGAATTCCGCGATATCTATTTTCTTTTGTTGCCAAATATTATTCTAAGATATTTGATGAACAAAATTAATTAATTTTACATAAGAAAAACAGGCAAATTGTCATATCTTTCAAGAAATTTTCGTTTTTTATCTGTATCAGGTACGCAGTACCATTTAATGTCACGAATCGTGCGCTACATACTCAACAACGGGAAAAATAAGATACTCTTAAAAAGGTTTATCACCTTATCAGAATTTTCAGAAATCTGAAAACCGAAATATATTGTGTCGCTGAGTACAGCACCAAGTAACGTTAATTTCATGTTGAGAAGTCGCCACGAAACCGGAATTTTAATGGACCTGCTCAGACGCTCAGCCACGACTATGTAACCACTAATTGGCGGTTAGACCGCTCTAATTAGATCTCAATGGAATAGGAAGATGGAGGAAGCGGACCAGGAACGTGCAACACAACGGGAATAAGATGAAGATGCATTCTCTGGAAATAGTTCTGATTTCAAGTCTCTTATGCGAACAAAAAATGAACAGTTACACAACAGTATTGTTTTCGTTCCGAGTAACATTAATGTGTTTGGGTTTCATCGTGTTCCCACTTAAGAAATTTCTTTTCTTTGTGTTTTCAGGGAAGAATATTATGACAAATTTAACTTATATAAAAAATTAAATTACAAACATGCTCTTACAAAAGAGTAAACCATGGAAGAAAAGTTATGGCATTACTTGCCCTGAGAATATTGGTGAATACGAGGTAATAATCGAAAAGTAATAATGACTCTTTAGTTCGATTCCATTTCTTGATGTATCTAAAACGCTGATACGGAAAAATAAAGTTTAGGTAATTTTTACTCAGAATTTTATGTCGTTCAATTAATTTGTAATAATTTTTTCAAGGCATGATGTTTTAGAGAGGAAGTAGTGGACCAGAAATAAACCTCGAAAGAGGCTATCCAAAAGAAAGCAAAAGGCTAATGTCACATCTGCGTTTTCTCCTCCCCGCTCCGCTCGTGCAAAGTCACACCTAATGAAACAGGCGTCAGCGGGCAGGAGTAGGTGAAAGGAACAAGGAGTAGGTGGGGGTGGAAGGAACAAGGTCACTTCAGGACGACAACAGACATGCATCGCGCAGTTCTTGTTCAGAGCATCCATGCAACTACCTGCTAACTACACAACGCTTTTATTGTAAAACACGTAGCTATAGGTAATGAAAATGTTTAAAGTAATAGTTATCGTTTACTGTGCAACAATCACCACGGTGACTATTTTCATATTTTATAAATAATAGAAATAGACACACTATACATAGATGCCAATATACAGTAATAGTTAAATATACTTACATCAGAAATAAATAATATCGTACGAAATTTTTACGGACGATAGCGATATGTATTGTTGTGCGTAATATGTTGCTACGTTCATGTTTCTCCTTACAATCTGGAGTTCAACACGTGGAGTAATGGTTCTTAGGGATCACGAATGACTCCCGGGGCTCCAATTCTAAAGCTGCCAACAGGGTCGAACCTTCCTCCTAGATCTCATAATATAAAGAAAACAGTTGATCATGTTGGTTAGTTGCTGGAAGGAAGATTCAATACATTCGTAACAAAAAGAACCATTTATTAACGTTCTGTAGAAAAAAACACAGAAAAACATTGCGTCTACAATCTACAAAATACAATATGCTTTGAACATCTTTGTTCGAGTCGCTCCAACAACGGCGTACCAGCAGAGACTTCCCGTGGTTGGCAGGTGACGCGGTGCAACAGCGTCTAGCCGTACCATTTCATAACCCAGGGCTGCCACGCGCGATGACGGTATATTTATTTATAATTAAAATATAAATCAACACGTTTTTTAATCAATTGAATTATTTTCGAATTTCTAGCATATACTGACATTTAAGTACGTTACAATATTTTAAAATCAATTGTTGATTCGCAATGAAAAAATGCTCAGAATATTGGCTCACTAGGCAACCCTGCAGCCGCCTACCCAGCTGGATTACAGTGAAATACCCAATAGTGGAGGGGTGGTCTAGGAAAAATGCATTGTACTCCGGGTCACTAGGGAGAAACCAAAGTCAATAGCGACACAGTTAACATTCTAGAGTGGTTAATTTTCTTCACTTGGAGAGTTACACAAATTGAAATATTTTAGTGAAAATGGTAGGAAAATTTCATATTGAGAGCGAAATGTTGATCAACAAAATTCAAAACCGTCCATTTTATGGAATATTTCCAGCTGCAAGAATAAATCAAAAATGTATTAATAGTGGTTGGAGATTGCTGATGCATTGATTCCGGGTTTTGAAAATACAGAAGAGTTGTAGAGAAAATTAATAGGTGAAAATTAGTATTATAAAATACGTACTTTTTTATTATAGTGTAATCTATTTCTTATGGTGTATTAGACTTTAGTAATTGTAGACCTACTTTAGATTTTTTCGTTTTACTTGTCAATTTAATTGAAAGTATCGTGCATGTATAAATTTAAAATAATTAAAAATGTTTCATCGAACATGCCTTTTTTAAATGTTTATACAGTTTTGTTTGGTGTAATGGGTGAGTTAAATTTTTGTTGGGGGAGCGACTATTATAATGCGAACAAAATTTTAAACACTAATAATAAAAAATTTAATTAATGGGGCATTTTTAACAAATTTTTTTTCTGAGCTTTTGCTCAGAACATTATCGAAATCTACACTGAGGATACCCAGAGAAAGGCATACCCTGGCGGTGTCTCCTCTGCGCCGTGGATCAGTCTGCGCATGCCTCGTACTGTACTTTTAAAGAAACGGACGACGATCTGTTATCTGTGTGCCCTCTCGAAAATGTGTCGACCGTTCTGTCTTCCGACACTGCGACACTTTTACTTTTCGTGTGACGCCAGCCTAAAATATAACCTATAAAAAATGGTCATCAAGTAACATCCAACTCTTGTTTCTCAGGTAAATACTAAAGGTAGTTCGAACGTGCCAGGCGCTAGTCAAGCACATAACTATTTATGAAACTATCAATGTTATATATTAAAAAAGTCATTAGAAAAGTAATCCATGAGGTATGATGCATTAAATTTGCAAACAATTACTTACACCGTTTCAATTCAAACATTGTATGTGAAAAATGTTCTCTAGTTTGACTTTTGTAAACTAGTTTTGTGACTATTTTCGTTGAATAGTTTTTTTAATAGACGGAAAGACAAGAAATCATTCATATTGTTGTTTTCTATATGAAATTTGTGACATGTGTGAACTATTTTTTCATCACTTGCGTCAGACATTACAAGGGAATTAATTTAAAAACCGTCCCTTCAGGGACTCTATCCACACAACTTCAAGGTGGTTATTATTCAAATATCAACCACGCGAGGTCCAAATTTTCTCTTTTGACGCGTCGATAGATGATAGTTTTTTTTTCATTAAAAATTCAAAAACAGCCGCCAGGTCACTCATACCACCTTAAAGCGAATGAGGAGTGTAAACCTGAAGGTTCGTTGTCTCATGGATCGATGGGCATTGCGCGCGTCGCACAGTGACACGTCGGGCTCGACTGCCACCCTTGGCGTCGCGTCGCCCTTCGATGTGTTCGATCTTGTGCTCTGGGAATGCAATCCCCTTGCGCATGTGGCTGCCATTCATCCCTTACCCTCCCCCTACCTGTTCTTCCATTTGATCTGAGGACTTCAGCCTCCACTATGAGCGGCGACCGGGCTACTCTAGTCAATATATCGCTTACAATACACACGTTATACACTAACCTTTCTTACTTTGCACTTAGATTGTCGTTCTTATCCCAGTTTTAACGAAAATGACAACGTCGCACTCCTGGCTGGCAGCGGTAGATCCACTCCCGGATATAGTACCCGGGACCCGCCGACTCGCAGTTCTAAACAATGATATTTCCTAAGGTCGAGTTGGATGCTTTTGCTTGAAGCACCGGTCGAACGCTTCGAAATGGAGGACTGGCAACATTCCATGAGAAAGAAAATTTTTCAAGGCGTCACCGGCCTCCTCTTTCAACTCCTGCTTTATTTGGTGGTGTTGACTGAAATATTGCCCGGAGAAGGGAGATGGGGACAGTTCAGCGTTGTGAGATTGTCAAACCCCATATTGGGATGCAGGGGAACTTACGGTTTTACACTCTCGCAAGTAATCGTGTAAAATGTACAACCTAAAAGTCGGCTACCCCTAATTTTGATACTTGAATTTTTAAACAATGCTTCTGAGTAAATATAATAATTTTCACTGCATAAAGAAAAAAGTAACTTTTAATAACATTAAATAAAAAGATATAATTTCAATATTTACGAAATAAGTAGTTACAAGTGAAGATTCGTACATTTGTTGTATAGAAATCGCATAAAGCAGTAAAATTGCCTCTTAGTATATGAGTATTCATGTCCTTTGGAATTCCACATTAAGAAATGTAGCTGTGTGAGTAAACACGATAGCACGACAGCATGTTAAACAAAGGTGAGTCAAATTAAAATGATTTTTTTTTTCATATTTAATAACAGAATTTTTAACTTTTGGGAAGTACTAATCTGTGGGTCCAAAGAGCTATGAAAGCGGAAGATGTCATGTTCTGTACAACGGCAATCCAGTATTTAAAGGTAAATGTATGTACTAAATTAATTATAAACAGAGGTATATCTATTTTATTGAAGTTGTTGAGGCGTGAGTAGAGTCAGATATGTGGCAGTTTATGTACAAATTACAATGTCCAGTCTTTACTTAATCACCGATTGGTAAGTAGCGTCAGCTGTGAGACAGCTTGGGAAAGTACTATAATCCGAATTAAATTTGTACTTGAAAACAAATTACAAAATAAGTAGTACATAGTAAAAATAGACTACGTCTCCGCCTAGAACATAATCTTTGTTACGATACCAAAGTTGTGGTAATGTCGGGAGAAAAAGGGATATTTACAAGAGGTTAGCTTATAAAAATAAAATACATCGTAATTAATTCATACCAATAAAAGTTAATTATTTGGAATGTATCTGGTATGGGAATCATAAGAAGAAATAAATAAAAATACTTCAAAATCCTTAGGGTAATTTCTTGTTCAGGTTTATTGTAATTAAAATGCAAAATATGATTAATATTGATGAAACACAAGAGTAAAAAATCATAAAATTGGTTGCTAGTCAGTGTTTACAGATGTGAATCTTCACTCGCATGACTGTTGACTATGAAGCTTACTAATGTGTCCGATTGAGTTCAATCGTGTTATGTGAGGAGTACAATTCACTGAACGTGGAATCTACATGACCGAATAGTAGGAGCAAAATTATGTAAGGGTTATGTTGAACATTGTTTTCAACTACATAACGTAATAGTGAAATGAAAATACTTTATTCCTTTCCTTTGGTCACAAAGCAACCACCTTACCTCCAACCACGTCATTGCAGGGATCTCGTATTTATTGTTCCTCCCCAACATTTACCACCTTTGAGCTGTGTATTAAATGTTACCGTCCCCGCACCGATGAGACTATGAAATATGGAAGTTTTTATGATATTTTTCGAATTAATTTCTTTGTCCTCACATTATGAGAAAATTTTTTCCTTGTCGCTATCCCGCACTTACCCTCTTGATCAATCTGTCTCGCCACGCGGCACCTATGGCGCCATCGACCACTTCACCAATCGATGTACAGCCACGCAACTATGGCTGACATTGCCCAACACCTCCTTCTCCAAATAATAGTATTTTGTGCTGCATTGACAACCCTCAAGGTGTCAGACACAATGACCAGGTACATCAAAATCAATTTCAAAAATCAAACTACACTTTATATATATATATATATAT
>NNCF01127066.1:274242-325996 GCA_002313205.1 Laupala kohalensis | reverse complement strand
GAGTAGGTTTATACGAATCTTACTCCTTTTTCCTTTTTGGAATTGATGACATGGTTCCTTGCTTGCTTATATCTACGAGTGGTCATATGCAAATAATACTGGATTTTTGGTAATAAATATATATTTAATTTTCTAAAACTAATTTTGAGAAGGTTTGTTACGTGAAACCATTAACTGATCGATATGCTATTAATCATAGATGGAGATAATCTGTTTTCAGAGCGACACATAATATATGTTTTTATATTGAACTTCACTTTTGTACCATCAGGAACATTTATGCAGGACTTTTTTTACGTCACTTTTCCATTAAATTTGACATTCCAGTCTTTCTCTCGTCTGACGTCTTGAATCACCTTGTACCAAACATCAGATCTCATTATAGCAGGTACAGGTAAAGGAAACGAAGTTGGAACTGTCAATGGTAATGTATAATGTGGTAAAAATCGATGGCTTTGACAAAGTCATGGGCAATTAGTTCCACAGTTTCTGGCCCTTAGCAGGAGGAGATGATAGGCCACCATCACACACCAGTACTTTTGAGCCCAGCATAAACCCAGGACTCATTCCATATCAGGCTGAGTAGTCCTTGGCTATCAGCTCAGAATTAAGTGAAAATCCTCCGTTATATTTTATCGCTGACCGTATCAATCAGTAGTCCAGCGTTTTACACTGACTTCTGAAAACAAAACCTCATTCAAATTTCAAACTGCATCTGTTGTTTCGGGAAACCCCAGTTTAAAACAAATACTATTTTTAACATGCAAGATATTTGAACTCTCTGAAAGAAGATTTTCCTGGCTTTAAATATTGTAAAATTAAATAAATATTATATAAAATATTTTTTTTATTATTTATGTAATTTTTAATATATAATTTTTAATATTACATAAAATGAACAATTTAAATAATTAATATATGAATATTTTAGGGAGTCTTTCTGAGTTACCCAAGGGGAGTTTATGGGAACCGCGGAGTTGCCCAAGAACCGGACTCTCTTTTCACCAAGATCTGATCAGACACAGAAGTTTATCTGCGCAGGTCCATGTCACAGAGAGAGAGTCCAAACACCCACTGAATCCCTGCCAAATGATTCTAATAATTCCTTAACATAATCCCCTCTCCTTTTCCGAGGGCAACCCAACGGACACTCCATTGGATAGATAAGACAACTATTGCAGAGTTGTGAACAAAATAACGAATTAATATTTCTAATAGAACCAAATTGATATACTAGTATTGGAAATGCACAAAATATCATATACATTGTCCAAACCAGATGTATAAGACTGATGACTTCTCTCCGAGACCACGAGTCCAAACCCGATGGCTTCCTCCTCTCTCTCCAAGATGTCCAAATTCGTTTTCCGTTATTATTTTACATACAAAATGGTTCACTTAAGATAAGATATCCAAATTCGTTTTCCGTTATTATTTTACATACAAAATGGTTCACTTAAGAGAAGATATCGAAATATCTCAAGAAGTAAGCATCGTGAAAAACAAAACGTTTCAAATAAAATGTTAATGTTTTAAACAAGGCCATTCACGTGGGATGTAACTGGACCACCTGCCCCTTACGCGGGTAACCTCAAAAAGGAACCCCTAATATTTATCGCTGATTCAGATTTCACGGAGCAAGTATACAATTTTCCCCTAAAAAATTATCGATGGAATCGCAGAACTTCAAAATGCATGAGCTGTAACTCCTCTTACAAATTTAACCTACATAAAATATTCTCTTTATACTAATAATAACATTTTCATGAGACCTCCAAACCTGTCGTAAATTTATCTTCTCTAAAATTCATTCATGTCAGAAAGCTGCGGCACCGCAAGCGATAATGTTACTGAAGTGGAGTATTTGTGTCAGCTTGCTTTGAGTGGCAGCTGTCATCCGCCACGAATCCTTTGAGAATCGTCGACTCAATGGCGCACACCAAATTGATATAACGGAGGCAGCGGAGACGTCAGCTGTGATTGTGCTGCTACGAAGAAACCATAATATATCATCAGCGGTCAGGGTCGTCTTCTGAAATTCTTGTGAATTACGGTTACTTTTCTACTGGTTCAGCTCTTATCAGACCTGAAATCTCAGGTGTTTGAAATTAGCATTCTGAAGGAATGATCTATTTTAATGATGGAGTTGGGAATGGGCGGAGGTGGAGTGGTGAAGTTGGAAATGTTTGTTGAGCCCTTCACGTTGATTTTTTTTGTTAAATGCGAAGTGAAGTAACGGGTGATGGATCCACTCATGAGCTTAGAGCGTGCAGTGGCGGAGCATCAGGAGTCAACTTGTGCAACAGGAAATAATAATCAGGAGGAATCTTTACTATGGTATTTCCGTATCCTCGAAAAAAAACATATTAGCTGACTTAAAATCGGTTTTTGCGTGAGTCCGGCTTCTTTCCGGAAACCAAATATTTTCAAAAGCAATTTTGAAGCATAAAAAATGTTGATTAATATCCTTACTAAAGATATTTATGAACTGACCCAAAGAATCTGTGTCAGGTTGTCCGAAAATTTATCAATTTAAAACCTCACGAGACTTTCCTAACCAAATTATTACTATTACTTCTGGTCCAGTCATTAACGTAATCATATGATTTTCACGCTCGCCCTTCCTCAATCAAGAGAACATCTGTACATTCAATGAAAGTGACTGAGCTTTTTGTGATTTTAGTTTCATGCTCCATAATCGGATGGCTAATTACCATACATAGTGAAATAAACATAAATAATGTAGTAGTTAAATATGTATGATCACACGGAGGAGGACATGCTACATGATACACCGGAAGAAAGCAAGGTCTTATCAATTCGATTAAAATGCGGAAAGTGAAATGCTACTAACAAAAACTTTGAACATAATTTCTTATTAACAAAGTTCCTGACACAAATTGTTTATCAATTGAAATAATATAAAGAATCACTTTCGGTCGGCGAATATTGTTCATAAGGAGATAAAACTCGAAGTTTTTGATTCCAAATGAGAATACAAAAATCAGGTTTATATAAACGAAAGCGTCGTCATATTGTTGTACTGTCGACAGCGAACTTGACGTCTGGTGGTAGTATGGCAATCGCCCAACAACTAAACATGATCACATTTCAACGAAACTTACGGTACTACCCTTCTAACAAAGTTATTAATTACTATACTCTCTTATCTCTGTACAACTCTATTTGGTTATGCAGCTAATACGTTTGGGCCAGCTGATTGTTGCTTGTGCAAGGCGGATGAATCTCACTTCCTTCTGTGGCCGCATTCCTCGCGCTAGTCAGTCAATAAGTAAGCTCCGAACAATAATTACTAATCGATGTATTTCCAAAATTGATATTTTTGGGTTCGTTGTATATCTAGAACGTAAATATTCGACATAATCTGTAGCTCGAAAACAGAAATATTTTCCCTTTCACATTAAATATTCGTAACTTGACAAACGAACCAAGTTTGCTTTAGGATTCGAGAGAGATATCGCCTACACATCGCATACTCGGGACGAGGTAAGATTTCCCGGGAGGAGATTTATGACTCCAATATCTTTTCAAGTTCGGAGCAGTCTTGTTTGGGGATACGCCGGATGGTTCGACCCTCGGGTGTAGTTCAGAAAGTAGGTCACTTGTGAAGAATTCAACGAATATCTTGATAAATCTTTAGAAATACATCACACGAAGAATGAACTTAGAATCATTGAAGCAGACATGATCCACACCATCGAATATCAACGGAAAATGGATTGTTAGTGTATTACTGTTTTGCCTCATTCAAAGTTCGTTTCGAGAACTAGCCAATGAATAGGTTTCTCTATGCTCGACTTCCTCACCCCTTACTTTTTTCTTTTTTATTGGAGTTTTAGGGCTCGCCAACATCTGGGCCATTAGAACCCTCTCAGCCTTTACTGGTCGTCGTATTAACTTACATCTATCATGGACACAACCGGCCTTCCTTCCGTATCTCCCCATTAATTTGCTTCTTTATTATTTATAACCATTGACCGAGGGAAGGTCAACTAATAAATAACAATAAAAAACAATTAGAAACAAATTTTCCAGAAGCTCATGAAGTTATGCTTTCCAAAACTGTGACAAATTGTGGAAATTAATAGAGATATTCCGTTAAGTGTCATTTCGTATTCCATATTGTTAACACATCGTACACGCAAATAATCCTTTAAATTTTAAAATGATCTTTTTTCTAAGTCTAGTTACATTCTCATGAATAAAACTGACATATCAGAGGATGTTGTGCATGTACTTCATTTGTAAATTTCGAAGGTAAAATGGAACAAATTTGCAATGTTGATTGATTTATGTCCGCTCATTGCTATCCAGTAGGATGTGAATACCAAATTTCATTTCCTAGGGAAACAAACAAACAGTGAACAAAAAAACAACAACAAACAAATGAGGTTATGTATTCAGATTGTGTTTGAACAATTAGAACTCGTGCAGGTTTCTTTGACCTGTTAATTATTGATCTAGACAATCGTTGGATGAAAACCTGTAGATTAAATGACGAGTGAGGTTTCAACTTTTTATTTCCTCTTTTTTATGTGCAAACGATTCTTTTGAATATAATCATCAAAGAATCCAGTACCCTTGTTACGAACCAATTCGATTCTTAAGGAACTTCGCTGAATGGTTTAAAGACGAATTAATGTTAAAGTAATTCCTAAATACCCAAGTTCTAATTAGCAGTAGGCATTACCTAAGTTCTGGTAATTAGTAAATCGAACACAAAGCACTTACAAAAAAAAAGACTCGTCGTGGATGATGACTTAATGGTTGGTTTTAAATGTTTTTTTGTATTATAATTTTTACTTTTAAGTGTGCAATAATATTTTGTAAATACATAACAGTAAATAACTGATTACAATATCAAAATTATCATTTATGTTAATTTAACACACAATGAAAAAAATCGAAAAAAGTCGAAGCCGAAGGATATGTTTTCTTTATCATCTCTTCCTCTTCATGTCTCTTTATCTCTTTCAACAGGAAAATAGCTGACAATAGTTAATGATGAGTAATTAAGAAGTAACGTGGAGAAGACTAAGTCCTCAAAATTAAGATATGAATGATATTAACTTTGCTCTATGTGGTAATGAGAGTATGAAATCACTGAAGTCTGGGAAAAGAATTCTTTTGTTTATTGCGTACCATGAGACTACTAGGGTAGGATTCCATGTTTCAGCGAGAAAACTTTTGCGGTAACTGAATGTCTCTGCAATATCTATTTGGATATCCCTGGTTTCAATGTGCTCGCAAAACTCTTTCCGTGAGTTCAGTCCGCCGCGCCGGTCGTCGTCGGAGATGCAGTTGGGCTGCAGAAGAGCCTTGTAAACAAGGAACCTCCATCTCGTTTGCATCGCCTAAGGTGTGCTGGTCCATCCAATTTGTGTGCTATTGCTTTCTCCCACTTGTCCAAGAGATCCGGCTTCGCTCTGAAACAAGGTTCTCTCGCAAACGGTTCTGCAGGAACGCTAGACACAAGAGACGTTATCCGAAGGCATATTGAGTTCCCGGCTGTCCATGTGGTGCTGCCCCGAATGCGTTGCTGGAATTGACGTGTTGGGAACACTCTTTAGAAACTTTAGATGTTTTAAGACACCCCTTACAAGCACTGGAGAAAGAATATGACGTAATATAAACTTTAAATACACAAAAAACTCACCCGAAAAGGTGCCTTGTAACATCACACCTCAAACCCTAATGTGTTATTATTTTTTTGGTAGAAGCGGGATCCACATACATACCAAAATCCCTATGGTAGTTTTTGTCGCTGCCACCAGCTCGGTTTCCCGAGCAACCAAACTCACGTGTAATAATAATAAATAATGATTTATTACAAATTACATGAAATCTGAATTTTTTACAGACACAAACTCCCAAAATCATCAATACATCTAATAATCGTTTATTAGACAAATAATGCTGCAACAACTAACTGATACTAGTTACGACCCTCGCACCTAGTAATGAGTTCATTAAGTCTACCGCAGCAGCCTTAACAAACAATCTGGTCTCCACGACCAAAACTTAGTACAGTCACTTGTCCGTGCTGACGGATCTCTACGTTCCTTTGTAGAGCATCATCGAGAAGCTTCACTCCTCTCAATATATACTGTACCAGACGTCACGTGATCAGCGAATAACCACGCCTTCGCCACCACCGTGCAGGCACTTCTGTTGTTTCTAGGAATGCAGAGGACGCGTCGTAGAAGACGAATCGTCATGAGCGTCACCTAGGCGTGTCGCAAACACCCTTTTCGTTCTTCTTTCTTTTCTTCGTGGAATTCGTCTTTAATTTAGTTACACCTGAACCCCTGTGAGTCAACGTCACCGACTGCATTCTTCGAATACACTGGTACATACTTTCCTTAAGATGAAAGGTGTTTATTCGAACAATACCTCCACACGGAAAACACGTCGCACGTCCGTCTTAGCGCTGACCGGCCACTTATTGTAATATTCTTAACAGCATCCGGTTTGGGAAATACAAAGAGCTATTAATTTAGGCATGTCCTAGCGCCGACGTTACATGCCTAAAGAACACAATTATCCTCAAACCAAATTATACACGACTCTATTACACAAATATCATTTCGTTAAATAGAGTATAATTAAAGAAATGATAAAAACAACAAAATGATAACCACTGTGAACAGTGGTGGACCCAGGATGTTGGACCGAATGTGATCTCCCGCGAATGGGTGCTGTAGGTAATGCAATTCTCACGTGCTGTTAAACTACTATATATCGTAAATATACTTTTAGAAGGAAACATAAAATTGCAGTATTAACAAAGTCTATCAAATGTGAAAAATAGGCATTGTATACCATATTTTTAGTCTGTGTGCGATTGTCACCTTCGTCGCTTCCCTGGATTCACCAGTGATTGCAATCCTTAATACTAAAGAATATGATAAATTATGTCCCTCATGGAAAATGTTTTGAGCTTGCTATACCTCTCTAGCATTTACGTGCATGCACGCATACATTTTTAATAACACTTCTAACATAAATTTCCAACTTCGAGTCTTTTCTAAACTAAGTTCATTCCATCCACTAGTCAAGAGATATTGATTAACAACATCGAATTACAGTAAAAATTGTTTAGTTCCATAGTGAATGCAACGTTACACTTAAATAAGTCAATAGCAGATAAATTGATTTCTACGTGGCATAAATTGATTTCTGCGTTGCAAGCTTATCAAGCTTCAATGGAATGAGAAAGTGAATGGAACGGTGAAGGTTCAAGTGACTGTATTGAAGTCTTTGACCCAGAGCGTTTCCTGAACCGAAAGAACGTCAATGATACAACGGAAAAGAGAAGTAAAAAAAATGAATATATTAGCATGGAATTCTAACATAGAGCAATAAACTACGGTAAAACGTCCAAGAAATACACTTGTATAACAATAGGTAACATTCATTGAACATTTGTCACTTACGTGACATACGTTTCAGATAAAGGTTAATAATATTTTTAAATAACCCGATGGCGAAACAAGATGTACATAATATACAAGTCAAAATGAATGGAAACGAGTAATATTTCCATCATTTGATGGATATGCAATGAATGTAATTTACATTATTTTCTCCTTCTTTTTTCTATTCCGTTCCGCAATTTAGAATATCGAATCACAAAGCAAGTATCATCATGCTGACGAATTCATGCGAGAATCTCTCCCTGCGCATCGTGTTAGACGTAGCTCGTCATCTGCGATGAGTCCGTGACTGTGAAGCTGCGAAGGGTTGAGAATGACCATCCAGGGTTGGGAGTAAAGGGAGGAAAAGACAGAGGGAGCGAAGGATCAAGGGAGAGGACGATTGCTCTTCGTGGAAGACTAGAGAAGCTGTCGAAGTCAAAGAGAATGAATTCCAGAGACGAACGTCAAGGAACGTTTACACTCTAGTGTCTTAACTACTCTATATTCTTGTGTGTGTGTACATGGATGGTAACATGAACTCCCTATTGCAACGTATGAGGAATTGGTGGGTTATAGAAAATTCATTATTGTGTTATTGGCCAATTTTATATTTTATTATTATTAATTATAATCACTTTGAAGACAAGGTCATTAACGAGACGATTCAGGGGAATTCTATTAAATCCATCAAAGAAAAGGTACAAACTACCAAACAATATTGATTGATTTCATACGATTAAGTCATCTTAAAATAAAGCTTATGTTAATCCAACAGATTATATTTCAAGAGGTAGTCATTGTGATACTAAAAGAGTTAAACGAGGAAATTTCTAAGCACAAAGTTTGCGACGTCACAAGTTATGAATACAGTTCAAACATATTTGTCAAGTAGTTGATGCAAATGAGTGAAATAAATCTCGAAAGTTGCGCGTTGCATCATTGAGGTTAAGCAGACCGCAATACTGTGAGTGGAAGTGCAGTATCAGAAGTCCATGATGTCATAATAATGTATTATCTTATTGTATGATAGCTTACGCTTTAAATTAACGTAATATCAGTTCATAATAATATCAGCTCCATTAAAATATTTTCATTGATTCTGCTTTAAGAGAAATTAAGAATTCACGCGAATCAATACATTAAAAATATAAAATAATCCGATACAATATAATTTTAGATATATCTCGAAAACAACGCTCTAAATTTGAAAAAGTTTGGATGCAAAAAAATTCTTCAGCTTTTTAACTTAGGGAAAAAGCTCTTTTTGAGAGATCGAAAGTGACGAATGGGCAGTAAATAAAGTCGTCAGCTGGTAAAAAGAAAGGATTTAAACATGTACTGATCACGTGTATTCATTCCATACTTATACATGGAACAAATTTACTCATACGTCTATTATTCTGAGATTCTCCATTCAATATCATTAAGTGAAAACGGACTTAATGGTCAAAACTGCACAGCCATCTGATTTATTGAAACCTGATTTCATGTGGGCATTAAGAAGAGGAAAAATTCGTTGGAGGATACGTTAGAAGTTAAAGGAGTCCCAGAGGAAGAGAAAACAAGAGGCCAAGGGCGATTGGAAGTATGAAGAAAAGAATTAGGGCGAGGTTGCGGGGCGTGTCGGAAGAAGTATTTCCGGCATCGAACATCACGATGTGCTTTCAGAGTTGCCAGACATAAGGCAATTATCTACTTCGCACGATAATGGCAAATACAATAGTAATCGATAGTGAATCGCTATCAAACCAAATTCGATAATTCGCTTAAATGCTAGGAAGGTCTATGTGACAAAAACAAGTATGTTATGCACTTTTTGTGAACGAAAATTGAGTAAAGAATATTTTCATAATATAAAAAATAGAGTAATTCTTGTTAAAAATAAGATCATATCTTTATTTCTTTATATGTCATCATGACCGGACAAAAGATGCGAGCACCCTACCCCACTTTTCAACAAAAATAATTGGTGTGGTACAAAATATAGTGGGTGGAAAAGCAGGCCCCTTCGAAGGAACCATTGTTCAGAGTGTGTCTCCTTTGATACAGGGGATAGTCGAGACGAATCTCAGTGTTTATTATTAATATGTTCGTATTTTCATTTTCTATAAAACTCCTCGTACATTATGTTTTAGTAAACGGATCAACTGATTTTGATGAAATACTCATAATAGATGTGTTTCAGGATGATGATGATGATGAAGAAGAATAAGAAGAATTAATGATACTCGGTAATTTCGTTATTGTACTTTCTTGTGACAAAACTTCGACAGGTGCATAAATGCTCCCCGCCAAACACATCGTGTCTGAAACGAGATGAATTTTAATAAAATCCTTTACATCGATTTTACGGGACCCCACAGCATTTGAATATGGTCTCATTTCAGTGTGAATTATTTTAACTTTTTCGTTGTAGGATCTTTTATATGATTCACCATTGAGTTCCTATTCCTATTTATACACTTTTACGTTCCAACACCCAATTAATATGCTTGAGTCGATTAATGGTCGCAAAAGAACGTCATTCTTGCGAACAATATTAATTACCATTTTGCTTACATAGTAATAAACTTAAATTTCATTCTAGATGAGATTGGTCCCACAAATACTAGGGCATTACAGAAAATAAATAGAGTTCAATGACACAATAGAATGGGTAGAAAGTAAGCTTATATCATCCGACGTGACCCAGAAATCTGTTCTATTACTCATGAACTTCGCCGAACACTTCTTTATATGCGAAATATATCCGGAGAAGATATTCGGGAATTACCGATTTTACGATAACTTAATTAATTTTTTTCCAAGGAAGATTGAAATATCTAGTTCACATAAACGTCCATCTGTTTATTTCAATTATTCTTGTTGTATTATCAAAAAAATTCCTCCCAATAAATTTCGTAATTTAGGTTTACAAAAGTGGATAATTTTTTATTAAAATATGATTTGAAAATATTACATTTAAAATAAATTAAATAGAACACAAATTTGTGTTTTATTTAATAAATTATTCAGATTTTAACTATTCTTTATAATGTACTATTGGGTATTAATTCAGAATAACCGTACAAATGGGGAAGGGAAATAGTTTAACCATCATCGTTCCAACAAGGATTTTAAATGCTTTTAATGCTAAAAGCATTTTAATCACCTGAAGAACGTTGTGTGCCTTTAAAATAAACTGTTTGAATATTCTGACATACGAATATTGTAGTTTTTTACGAAAAAAATCATGTCTTCTTTCCAAGTGTAAGCAAAAAAATGCAAAAGAATTCATTTCAAGATCAGATTTTGAAGGATGTCAGTAAGAGAAAGAAAGAGAAAGTCCTCTGCAATCAGGAACAACCAGCGCCATTTTGTACTGACTGTACAAGAGTGCAGAAGTAGTTCCCTGAAGGTGGTTCAAGGGAAGAGTGGAGCAAATAGTGGAAGCTTGGATCCTCTTGAGAGCAATGAGGACCGCAGTGCGCTCAAAATGGCTTCGTTTCAAAGAAGAGAGTGGCATCTGGAGGATCGCGTCTGTGAAAGAGGTTGGCGCGATGATTAGGTTGGGCAGAGTAAGAGATAAGCCGAAACGCTTCATTGTAGGACAAGACAAAGTAATTTATGTAAAGAACATATTCAACACTTAAATATTAATCATATCAACCGACCATAGTTTTGGCTTTTCAGAATACTTAAGATAGCAGGTATGTAGGAAAAAAATTACGTACCTGGTAATTTCGTACCCAGAAGTACGTGACCACATTTTTGTGGGTGGATAAAATACTTATTTTTAAATCTGGTTATTTCAGACTGATTATTCAAGTGATAAATCGTATAATTGGCAAGATACTCACTTTGTAGAGCCACTTTAGAGTATTTAATACATTCAAATCGTAATACAAATCTTTTTACCAAAGCTCTTGAGTTATGTGAGTACGCAATTAAGCTTTTACGTGTATCCGAAACACTACACATAGGAAATCTCCTTTAAATTGTCCTATAAGGAAGCATTAGATTGCGATACATTGTTATCGATGTCCGGGAGGTACCATGGTTGGTGGAAGCGAGACCCCATGTAACGTCTGGAGATGAAACCCACCAACGAACGTACTGGAGAGAAACCACGAATAGGGTGCCACATGCAGAGATAAAATCCTCAGTGAGTGGAGGAATTCATATAAATGAAGTAAAATGAAAAACACATTTACAATTAAATGTTATAGGTAATATCGTCAAGAGTTAATACAAATTAAGTTTTTTTTTGTTTCATTGGACAAGATGTGACTATTCACCCGTTTTGTCAAGAGTTAATAAGCGAGAATCGTCCTTTGTTTCCGTCTTTCAACAAGATTACTTGTTAGCTCGTTATGTTTTATGAATAGGACAAATGAAGGCCTCCGATAACATTTCAAAATATCAAAAGCAATCAACGTGGATTGAAAATAAATAGGAACTTCAAAAGTTGATTGGGAGAGAGCCAGTGAAAGCCACGGTTCGCTACGGTGGGTGCGTGTCAAAGTGCTGTGTGAAGGGTGGGAAGTCACGAGAGGGATGAGACGAGGGATTGGAGCAGAAGGCGGGGTGGTAGAGGGCGTCTCATCAAGGTCTGTGCGGCCTTCCCATCCCGGAGTAAGTTTGGTGGAGAGGGGAAGATACGAGGTAAGGCAGGGCGGGGCGCGAAGGCGCGGTCCCGCTGGGACGCGTGTGGGCAGAGGAGGTCGGGAGAGGGGCGGAGGGGAAAGAGACGGAGCTCCTTCGTTGCTGCAGTGTTGCGGCTAATGCGCTGACTGCGTCGGGACAGGGCTGCACAAAAAAAGAAAAATAGGTAGATCTTTACTTTTAGAGAAGAAAGTGATAGTAGTGGTTCTTGATCATGCATAACAGATAGAGACAGAGAAAATGGAGAGACATCGAAACAGAAAGAGAGGGAATGAAAATAAGGCAAGTTAGAAAAAAATAAAATAGAATTATTTTTAGTGAGTAGTGAAAGTTGTGTTTCAGAAGTGCTTGCTATACGAAGAAATTACAATTTCTAAATGGAAAGAGAAAAATACCCCTTAATTTATTAAAACTTATATTATCAGCTTAAAAAGTTATTACATGAGAGGTTGGGAAATAATAGTGGATACACAGAGAATGGCGAAAAATACACAAAGGAGACCAATGGACAGTAAATGGGAAGAGAAGGTTGTACAATACAGTCTTTCAAATAAATTTATTGAGAATCCAGTGAGTGGTGAATGGAGAGATGAGGAATATTTCAAGCTCTTCATGCGGTATGTGATACAAAAATTTTTATAATTGGCATTAAATTTCCTTAAACGCCTTTGCAAACAATACTCCGAATGTATCATTAAACTCGATTCAATGATCTCGTATTTCTAACAAAGTGACTGTAGTATATCAAAGAGATGATATTACCAGGCTGACATATACTGATAAAGATTTATACAGTGACCCTCATAAATCTAGAAGTACAATAAAATTCATGAGTAAACAGTCGTTTCTTGTCGTGATAGACACGACATCTCAAAAATCGGCACAAGCAACATTTTCCAAGACAACGATTTCGATATACATTTGTGAAACTTGTTCATTATTTGTTTCTCAAAGAATATTTATCAATACTCCATTTATTCCATTAAAATATATTTCATGTTTAAATTTTACATGTATCAAAACAGTGCCAATAAAGTTTAAATAATGAGTGTATTAAATATAGACGATGTTTTTAGTAGACTTGTAACTATTTTAATCACACAACGTTTCGTCTAAAGACTCCAGACTTCTTCAGGTGAAATTTAATACATTCAATACTAAAAAAATATAAATTGGTATGAAATTTTAAAATGTTAGAAGAGATTTACGAAATGTTCAATATCATAGTGTACTTTTCGTTTACTATTTATACATTTTCATTAGCTCTTAAAACAGGAAAAATATGTAATCAAGAATGGACATAAAATAGTTAAATCTCTCTTTATCGATATTGATCTGACGAGGATGTCTAATGGGTCAAGGATAGTCACGCACATGCATGTTATCAAAACCATTTTCGGTTGTCACGTGAGAACGCTTCGCCACGGCACGCAGCAAAAACGCGTTTAGTAACACTCCAGGAAACAGAAGACCTTGAGATTAATTCTATATTTGAGTAACAAGGATTAGATTCCAAATTATAAAAGAAATCTGACGCTGGCAAACAAATTGACTATTTATTTGTTCTCTGGCATTTTATGCAGCACAAACTAAAAATGCAAAGTAAAAGAATCATTTTCATGATAAGTTTCCGTAAATTCACTCAAAAATGAACTAGAAACATTTTATAATACCTGTATGCAATGTTTGCGAGATAGTAATTGTAGTAGAGATGTACTACACATTTATCTCTTGCCTTTTAGCACCCTGATTTCCTAACATGGTTAATGCAATTGATTGTTGAGCAGTAAGTCGTAAAAAGTCATTATTAAATTACATGGGTGCTATTTTTCAGAACGATACTAAATTTTAAATAATCACACACATGATCTGTAGAAGATCTGATATCTCGAGACCCTAAAGTGAGGATTACACTGAAGGAAATATTAGTAATATTCTTGCTACATGTCTTAACAGAACCAATCACTTTTCGAAAATTTTCACTCAGGAATTGGAAGTTTCTGACTCATATTTGCCATTTAGTTTCAATGGTTTACGACGTGGCCTGAGTCAGAGAAACATTCTTAATGTAAACTGAACATTCTTAATGTAAACTCGAAAGATGTAAAAAACAAACAAGCGCGCAGAGGTTTTGTGTGGTCGTGAGATCAAACCTGTGTTAACGTATTTCCGTATGGTGAAAAGAGGTGAAGCTGTTAGCTTTATAGTTAGAAGATATTAGTTTGTTTAAACACAATTCCCTGTGATACAAAGGTACAAAAGCATTTTATAATAAGAGTGACCCTCTAAAATTTAACATATTGCGTAAGATAATTCCTCCTTACTAATAATTCTAAAAGCGTGTGCAAAAACCTACATAAAATATACTAAAAATATATTAACTCAATTCAAACTCAAAAATACCTTAAACTTAGCGACTAGGGAAGACTATCGACTATGTTGAATGACTACCCTAAATTTTTTGTAGATACGCCCTAATCCGCGAGCCCAAGGAAACCATATTACATTGAACTTCTGTACAAACCATAGATAGTAGATGTTGATGCGCACATCAAGTTTCTTTGACATTTCATTAGTTCCGTCGCTATCGTCACACACGTGAAATTGTTCAAAAAACATTCAAGTGCAAACCTTTTTTTCTATTTAATTTTTGTGGCATAGTATTGTTATGTAATTGGAATCACGTGGGTGAGAAAAATGTCATTGTTAACGATAATGGGAAATGGCTCCTAGTTGATTTTAAAGATTTGTTAAAGAACCAGTTTCACAAAGCATTTTGTTTATTTAGCCTCACATTGTGTTGTAACAAGAATTATAAGTACACCGAACATTTCAGCTCGTTCCAATAAATGGAACTGATCCGAAATAGATTTGTAAGTTTTGTAGCAGACAAGTATTTTTGATTTTTAGTATTGTATTTTATTGCTTTCAGAACTAAACGTGTTTGCAAAGATTTAGTCCATTCTCTCTACTAGAACTGGTTTGATTTAGAAGATGTGTAGCAGACCACAGATTTAGTTATAGAAAAACTAATAAATACTGAAACTGCGGTTACGATCTTGATGAAGTTGGTCCCGCCTACACAAACGAGGGTTGTCGACAACGAGAACAATGAATTCGCATTTAAATATCAAATTACGTGCATTCTTAACTCATACGTTTACTACATAGCGTTTTTTGTCATTACACGCCTACTTATTTCCTTGTTATGGATTATTTGTATCTGTTTCGCAAATAAATGAGGCCAATACTCAAACAAATTAGATAAATACATCATAATAGAGAAAATCGTCGCTTAACTTTATGCAACATTTATTTTCATAATGTGCCTCATTTCGGAACTTAATTCGACAGCTGTTTCCTGAACAGTGCAATAAGTCTGTGGCCATGGAATGGGGGTGAGGGCGATGCGTCGGGGTGGAAGTGTGGAAGCGGAGAGGGGAGAGGGCTGCAACGCGGTCGATGGCTGGCGTGAGAGCTACCACCGGCGCCACCTCCGCCGCCGCGCCAACGCTGACTCATCGGGCTTCTCCAAAATATTGCTCAGACCCCTGCGCCACTCCCCGCCACCTCCCAACATTCCCTGTGGGGTCAGGGCTGACTTCGCCCTAAGACCTACATGACAGAGACGGATCGAAGGGAATGTCACGCGTACAGGTAAAATTGATTTTTGGTTTACTTGTGGTTATAACTCAATGTAATTATTTATTTCTTTAGTTTTTCTCAAACTAGCTAATTATCCGCTGCTTCGATAGCGTGAAAGTGTTTTTGTGCACTATTTCTAAATAGTCATTAAGTAAGAAAAATTTCGAAAAAATCGCTGTTTCTCTTGGCTCTTCTTAGATACTCTTGACTCACGTTAGAGAACGCATGTGCCGAATTTCGAAGTTCTTCATTGTATTCAAGTGTTGGTGTCGCTCTAAAGTTGACACCAATAAACCTTTAGAATTATATAAGGAAAATGTTACGTTATTAATAAATGCCACTTGTTAGTAACAAAACTTTTATTTTCCAGTAGCCATAAAAGTAAATCTGTATCTAAAACAAAAAATAAGGAAAATGACTCGTATAAGAATCATAAATATTCTTAACATTTCGCATTCAGTTTTTAATACTTACTTGGCACAAATCCTTCTTTGCTTCCTGCATGTACAACAACTAGCCTCCTACTTTCTGGGGGTCGCTGAAGCATTGCCTTGGTGTCACCTGGTTTACACCAAGTCTTTGAGGGTGGCTTTCCGATTAATATCACACATGAATAATTCACTACTTAAATGGGACAGTTACAAGTTATATTACATTGTTAATTTTGTACCTTAAATGATTGAGTGATATTTGGAATACTGTTAACTGTAGCCTTACCATTCATATAAATCCTGATTTCATCTAAAAATACAACAGGCAAAGGGCATTCACTTCTCATGTTCTTGACATACTGTTCAAGAAGCATGACCTTCTGTGATATCATTATCCTCTTTTAGGTGGCAATACTTATCATCTTTTTTCCATCTAAAACCTAGACTTCTAATAACTTTTCTCAATGATGAGAGAGACCCTTCGAACAAGAAAACTTCAGGATTTTCCCTAACATGCTGCCACACTTCCTTCACGTTTACTGGATACCCTAAATCAACACTGGATAATTAATTTTGGAAGAGTTATTTCTGAGTCAATCAACAATACAACTAGTTATTAATGATTACTAACTTATTGTTACATACAATTTAGATTATTAGCATACAAATAACAGGACATCATACCTTTGCGAAGATTATCATAAATATAACGCGATATGGCTTCCTGTGAAAAATTGTCTATGCCTATAACAGGATAGCCTCGCTTCCTTTTCTTAGCAGGAGTGACAATTTTTTCTCCTTTTTCCCTCTCTTCACAACTGTATTGAAGCCTAGGTGGAAGTTGAAACATAGTTCTCTTATTAAACTGAACTAAAAGTGTCCATTGTTGGTTAACCTAAATGCACATATTTGTATTACATAGTAATTTTAATTGATAACGTACGATTAACATGAAATCATAATTAATGCAGAGAAATACTTACACCTAGTAATTGGGCAATTCTCATCAAAACTTCAGTTTCGCTTCCAGTATCAAATATACTTCTTTCACGAGGGTCATTCTTTATGAAGGAGTACATATGAAAAACACACTTCTGCAGTTAACTCTGAGCTGCAGGAAACTTTTTCCGTTTCTCGGCCATGGTTGACAAAATAATCACCTAGAAACTACTAGCTCCCGCGGTCTTCAAACTGCAGCGTATGCTCCGCTGCAGAAAACTTTATACAACACGTGTTCGAAATTTCGTGTCCCTGGACCTTTGAAGCCTCTGTGCTAGGCGGGGAAAAAAGTTTGACATGTCTGCGATATTTTTAAAATTTTAGGTCACGTCATTCGTGTCATTTGTTATAATGCCATACGTTCTAAGAATTCATGAAAAATAACTCATAAAATACTGTCTGTCAAAAACCCATGCATTTCAAATCAGTGTTTCTCTCATTTTCAAATGGTCCGTGAAAGAATCGGGGATGTCGAATGTTCTTTTTCCAATAATTTCCATTTTAGTTGCATCGTATTCCCCCAAGCTTTCTATGCGTTCTCATACGATCGATCTGAACGATTTCACGATGATATCGTTTCTGCATCTCCCTCTAATCCCAGAGCACAGTGAGACAGAACCCCACTAAAAATTGTATACTAAGGGAGAAAAATAGAAAGTAAAAAGAGAGAAGGAACAAATAGCAAGTAATGAAAATTTATATTACTTGAAGAAAATAGATTTAATTTGTACTTATTAATCAAACATATCCAATGAAAAACAAAATCGAATTTTTAGTTGGAAATATTTCTTTATAAAACTCAAACACTTAAAAAATAATGAGTAAACATCTAAATTTGCTAAGAATTACCTTTTTGTATAATTTCTAAAAATCAAAGGGAATATATACATACGTTAATTTACAGAAAATATAATATTTATGAATCATTTATGGATGATATGTTAAAATAAAATAAGATATTTACTGCAGATTAACGTTAAATTATCGCCAATTATTTTTGTCACTAAAAATTTCTATTTTAAAGGCTTATTTTAGTATTGTTTGTTGCGGTTTAAATATTTAAAAAATTCTGATTTCAGTTTACGTCCATATTGTTTTAAGTCAACTCGGAAAAAGGGCCACATGACTTTTTATCCTGCGAATACGAGAAGGATAGAGGTCCACAATTGACTTTACTATATCGAGCCTAAGATACGTCCAGTATCACATTCCAGTCTCAATCACAATCTTACAATTTGGTTCAGTATCAAAATTACACGTATGTTTGTAAATGTGGAGCTGAAGTCTCATTCTTATGTTTCATATGAAACGGCTTTCTATAAGAAAACCAACGTACAGAATGATATTCCAGATCGCTAAGCCGAAGAATCAGAACATCTTACAATCAGAGCAACAGAGGTAATTATTCTAACATACTAGCTAAGTACCCGCTGAAATAATTAATTTTTTTACAACTATTCACCTTAAATTGCTATTAAAGTATGCAAGAAAAAAAATCTAAATCGTTTTTTCAAAAGTTCGTTGAGTGAGCTCTTGGATATACCTTTAAGGACACATGTGCCGAAATTTGAAACACTAAGGTATTCGTTCTGGTCGCTCCACAACTGACACCAAAGACGTTTAAAATTAAATCAAAAAAGAACTAAATCGAAAAATCGTTCGGAGACCCACACGGATCAACCTTGTATAGCAAGTGTGTCAAACTTTATAGAATCAATTTCAATATAAACCGTATCAATGAGTTGAAGTTTTATGTTATATGGTGATGTACATACAGTACATATGTTTATAATAATAATCTAAACAGATAATAGAATGTAATCCATGAAATAAATTGCGGAGGAAAACAATTCCCAAGGGGGTGGCAAAATATGTATTTGCTTGGAGTGGTAAAATGGTCTGCTCATTATCTCTGCGGAATTTGGACACCAGCTGTATAGTCCTCAATTTAAGAGTATATCCTCTAATTCACAGTTTTTTAACTGAAATTGTTGAATTTTTTCCCTGCAGAAAGCACAACCCGCGATGTGCCACATTAATCGCCCCCTGCGTGCGCCCGAACGCCACGCGAGCATCGCCACGCCCATGTCATTTGTCTTCCTTTCCGGTGCTACGAAGATCTCCCGCTTGGTTTCCCTGCATCGCGTCAACGCTGTCGTTCAGGATATTAAATGCTAGGCATTAGCTTCATGGGCAAATGTTGATTTCCACCTCCCTTTTCCTTTGAGTGACTTGATTACTGTCACAAATTTTACGCTCCAAATAGAATGAATTATAAACTCTAGAGAGACACTATTCAACAGGTAAATGGAAATTTCAACGTAGATATGCATTAAATTTTCATATTGGAGGACCCTTACAATATTCTCTGTGGGAGATGGTATGGAGTGAGATGTTCTCTCTCGACGCGCATTCGTATATACAAAAACATATTAAGTAAAATTCTAAAAATAATAATCGATAATTGAAATACATTTTTTAAGTATTTTAGTTTATATTGCGAAAGATAAAAACTTATGTAAATCACAGTATTATATTATTCACAGTGTATCACCTGTTGCGGATTATCCAGTCAAAATAATATATTACGAAAAAACAGAATGTCCCGACAATCTGCTAAAGTTCTATTACCAAATTCCTTTACCTTTTTATTAGATTTCTTTTATAAAGGCATTTTAATTTTTTTGCTTTATTTTCTTACATAAGAAAATGGTAATATTTCTTAAACATACGACACAGTGTAAAATTAACATGATGGTCAAGAAGTATAGCCTCATTAGGACGTCATTACAGAGCGCCAATAGTTGCTCTTCAAATTTGCAGTTCGCGTGAGCAGATTTCAATTTGCACAAACATGAATTTACTTTGTGTTCTCATTACATGGAGTAACTCAATATATCTTCATTTTAACGAATGGATTTTCATAAAGGCATTTGCTGATTTGACGGTACTCCCCTTTTTTTGCAAGTTCAAAAAGAAAGTTCCAAATGTTGAGATACATTGATGTCAGTTAAAGAAGGTGGATTGGAGAATACATAATTAAGACTGGCCGTATTTTAATTTTAAAAAAGTATTTCATGAACTAATTTTTTTCTCCTACGATTTATATGGAATACTTCATATTGTTACATCTTTGTTTTTTGAAATACTTCTATATGTTATATATTTTGGAATAATTTTTCTGTGCGCAAGTCACTTGTATTTGTCATAAAATGATGGAAAAATAGAGATCACTAATGAAAATCATTAAAGAATTTTCATCTGCAAATTTCGTAGCAAACATTTACAGTCTACGACAAAATATCATATAAGAAAGTAGTTTAGCGACATTATATGCTATTTAACAATTATTTTTATAGCTCATTTAAGTGTTAATTTTAACATTCATGTAATTAATATTAGCCTTTTTTTTCTGAGGAAGGAAACGGAAAAAACTGGTTCCATTAATCAATGGTAATAAATTTATGAAATGAATAACGACTCTAGTAAATACCAAATATTAGAAAGTACATTAAGTGTGTTAATGATAACGGTTCCCTCTTCCTAACTGATTGCACCTTCAAGGGTCGTTTTCCTACACTTCAAAATACCAAGCAGCGCGGTGCGCATAACGCCAGCGCGAAATGTAATTGACTCCTCTTTGCATAATCAATGTTGCCATTTTCCTACAATGGGCTCTAATGACCTTCGATGTTGACGAGTCCTAAAGCCCCACACACATTTTCCTACAGAGCGCAATGACGCCAACGCTGGCGTGCAATGTCCAGCGCGGTAGCCCGACTGCATTCGAACGACTGAATAACGCAGCGCGGGGCGCATTAGCAGGGAAAAAAGTTATATTTGCTTAAACTGTCTAAATGGTTAGAGATAGGTGACAACTATAAGCGACAATATTGTTTGCCTTAAAAAGTTCTACAAAAAAGTTCGCGACAGCATATGTCTATCTACAAAAATTATCCTAAATTATCGAAAAAACGTTATTAAAAATGGAAGTGTTAAAATACTTCAATTTAAGACAGTAATTTAAGAAAGAAAACATTCGACCGGTTCGGTTTTTCGCGAGATTGTGTAGACAAGTTTTGTATTATTATACAGTCAAGTTTTGTATTATTATGAATTTGAAAAATTAAGATGCTATACAGAGTTTAAAAACCAGTGAGTAAAAGTATTTTGATCTTACAATATAAATAGATTTTAATTAAATAAATAATTAAACACTCACTTAATTAAACAATTAAACAATGTTAAAATAAATATTAACATTGCTAGGGCCTACCTTTTCTTTTGCTCATCCATGACCCGACAGACGCCGACAATATCCAGAAAGCAACACGACTGAGATCGCTCGGTACTACGCCACTACGCAACTGAAGAACGCTGGCTAGGAAATCACTCTACTGAACACAGTGCGCTGCGCGGGAACGCAACGCGACAGGCGAGCGCACAACGATAATTTGGGTGGAGGAAAACGGTATTACAGCGGGATACATCGACAATATACACAATGAAAACAGTTATAAATACCTCAAGGTCAAATGATCAAAATATTTGTGGGTCCTATTTGAACATTTATTATGTATTGATTCAGTTATCATTTTATTTTCAAGTTTTTGCGGAAAGAGTTTTTATATCTAATAGCATACTTTACTTTTAATAGCTTCTCATGTACTCAATACACGATAAAAATACCGCTCCCCCGAAAAAAAAATGAAGTTCAACCTTAGTTTGCAGTTTAATTATTACTTGACATACATTGTAATGCATCTGAGTTATTGAGAAGTGACCGAAATGTTTGTTTCCCATTTTCCTAGATGAAAAACGGAGTAGTGTAAGTAATGCAAATCGAGAAATTACTTAATTATTAAACATATATTATGTAGTTTGGAAGTAGTTATGTAAATGTTACTTGACGTCACACGGGATGATTCCAATTCATTCAAAGATCAAGAGACTGTGAATTTCTAGACACGTCTTCTATAAACAATTCGAACGAAAATGTAGAACTGGTTAAGCACAGAATAAGTGAAACGAAAAAGTGAAGCATGAAACAAGGTAGAAACATCAGCACATATGGAAATCCGAAGCACTTGTTTGTTCCTTGGAGAGCGATAAAAACGGAAATCGATAGGCCAATTTTATCTCAAAACGAGATAAGTCCTATGGAAACGAAACGCAGTTATGTGAGTCCCCTAAATCCGAAAGGGGTGGAAAAAAATGCTTGAAACCTATTGCATAACTTCATTATCACTTTTTATTGATCCCATGATTCTCAGAATATTAGGCCTTGGTTAAATAAGATAAGTTTGTACGAATTGTACACTTTAATTAATTAAGATCTCATAATTCCCAAATAAAGTTTTTATGAATTTCAAGAATTCAGCGGACGATTTGATTTCCATGACATCATAAAGAAATAACATATGTGTTTGGAAAATGACGTTATGATATGTATGAACCTCTCTACAATATATGGTCATCTTAATTTTTATAATTCCTGCGAACACACTCGAAAGAATTCGCTGAAGTTGAATAGTTTCGTAGAATGCGCCTCATATCTGTCATATGCCAAAGTTCACAGAAAAGAGAGCAAATCTCACTTGTTTGTCGGAAAAAAATACTTCAATGTTGAAGCACGAAAGTTTAAAAGAAATATAAATATATAATACTCGAACTCACGTTTCATCGCAATACATAACCCTCATTTTGACTTTCTCATAGACGTATATTAACTGTTTTATTATCATAAGTAAATTTATCATAAATCAATAAAAAAATATTTATTTGTTTCAACTTTAAACAAACTATGTAGTTTGATTAAGAATAAACTAGTTGGAGTAATAATTAATACAAAAAGTCTACAAAAAATAATGTTTTCATCGACTTCTATCTTCTCCTAAGTTCCAGCAATGAATTGTGGGACAAGTATATTATAACCCTAAAATATGCTCTATATTGAGTGATTTTGATTTCTCAGTATTATTTAAACTTCAAAATATTTTCTCAACATATGATTAAATTTACAAACTAGAGTATTTTCATTTTTACTTTTTTTTTCATTATAATTAACGAGAACTTAATTACGAAATACGAGTATCACTTATTTCGTAGGTGTAAACCGTTAATTTGATAAGAACTACGCGAAAATACAATAGAACAACAGAAAGAGTTGAATTCTCCTTAGTTTCTTGTTTATTGATAATATTTTTGTGCGATATTTGAACACATCTCATCAGCACATTGGAACATGACACTATAATAAAAACGGTCTTCCAGTCACTTTCAACAACACATTAGTTGACCCGGAAGAAAAAGTTCATTGAATTACACAAAATGATATTAAACGTATTACTTTCTCATTAAAGGAGTTAAAAGAAAACTTCAGTGGTGAGTATTCTCAACCACGGCATGTAGTATGATTATATTGCATGTAAAAGAACCCTTGAGCATCATTTGGTGCTCTCGGCAAAAATAAATCTCTGTGAAAATTGCACCCACGCAGAGTTCCGGCTTCCACTGCCATCTGGATGCGGAAGACGGAACGTTTAAATGTGGCTCAGCCCAAAGGGTCGCAACCAAATAAAAATGGGCCACAATTAACGGGAGCCGAGACCCATACGCTATTATTATTATTATTATTATTATTATTATTATTATTATTATTATTATTATTATTGTTATTCAACCATGATAGATTGAATTACGCGTTTTCAAAGTATATGAAGTAGGAAAAGTTTTTGCTCTTATCGTCCCACGGACATCAATTTTAGGCACCATGCATATTTCATTCATATTCTGAATACAGATGAGATTTTGATTATTGTCTGTAACCGTTCTGACTATTTATATATAAAGAAAGGTAACCGAACTCCGCTCTAACTAAATTACGTACGCATATGTGCCTTTGTGATAACTTTCAATCAAGTGAAAATGGCGACGAGCCGGGAACTCAACCACACACGGCATAGTGTGTCGCCTAGTTCACTTATCTCATGTATGGGGATGTCTTCCGAGGTTTAAGTCTGGGGGAAATGGCGTACTGTTGCGGAAGGCGAACGGGTGGTGTAGTGGTTATCACCTTTGCGACCAATGCAGAATTCTGGGTTCGATTCCCGACTCGTCGCTAAATTGCGTACGTTTGTCTTTCAACTATACTTTGCATCGTCAATACTGCCAATAACACTGGCTGTATCACATCATTTGCGCGACAAAAATCGATTCATGTAATGTATCAGATGTTGGAACCTGACAGAGCATAGATAAGACATCGGGGCATTTTAACGTGCATACGTTTAAAGGGTTGCATTCATTTCACCGTAAGATTGTGGACCGTTTTCATTTGCAGCAGACTAATAAAGAAAATAAGACAGATCAATGAAATATTATGCTGAGAATTCTTTAAGACCATTAATGCCAATTTTCAAACTTTACGCACCCAGTGATTTTAAATAAAAAATACATAAAATTATCACTCGTTTAAGTTATGAGATTTCAATAAGACGCTAAAGGCTCTAATGATCTTGACGTTGGCGAGTCCTAAAGTCCCAAGGGGAAAAAATAAGACGCTGCAGGAGAATTTTCAAAACTGTACAAAGAAAGAACAACATTACAAAATATATGAGAATTTGATAGCAGTTTTATGTAATTATTCTTGCACATACCTTTGCACAATATTCGTAGGTCGCCTATTATTTCTAGGTTTAATATTTTACCTGTATGATTTAATAGACACCCTCTATTATCATTAATCATTCTTGATATCTTGATGCGCCCTTGAGCGTAAAAATAGCTGGCATTTATAGTAAACGGGAAATGTCTTCAAACACTTTGGAAATGTGTATTCAATGAATACAACCTCTCCATCTATCACTTGCTACAAGACGATACAATATTTTATTTGTACAATTGTACTCCCAAAACAAAATTGAATTAATATAATTTACGATGTCACTCTTCATATGTAATTCATCCGACTATCCATCGAAACAAATATATGATATCTATATTCCAAAATCCAGTGCGAAAAGATTTCCTGTTGACAAAGTTATGGGTGTGTTCAGTCTCATCTGTATGCTGAGCCAAGCATGGAAGGCGCGTAGAATAATTGGCCATGTGTAATTAAGTTTCATTGGTTTCACAAACATAAAACGAGTAGCGACATGTATTTATTGGCATGCAGCAAATGTAATACCATATTATATAATTTATGTGTACTATTTGTAAGTAATGAACCATAGACGTTATTAAAACATAATTTTCATTAAGAGTAAGTTAGAGGCGGTGTTTATTTTGATTTTCACAAATCATATTTCAAACTGTGGAAAGTCTACGAACGCATATACGTAAATTAAGACCTTGAAAAATGTTATGCTCTCGAAATTTGTTTGTATAGTCAAATTAATGATCAATACTGTGAGAGAGACGTTCTGTGAGCAAGACTCCACATTTGAAAAGCAACTTTTCGACTCTACTGAGACACGCAAATTTATTGCTTTCTAAGATAAGTTTTAAAAGTATGTTCACAAACTTCAAACACTAACACAAAAAAAGGTAATGAAAATTTTTTTGACTCGTGAGCTAAAAGACGAGTAAAAGCTTTCTGTCGCAACAACAAAAATGGAAATATTTACTTCTATGCACTCTCCGGTGGATTAAGTAAAAGATGACAATAATCTGATGAGTTATCACCAGGGGCCTAGAGATGTCCAATGAAATAATACTGTGTAAGTAGTTCAAATAATAACAAATTATTTTGATCGCGTCCAGCATAATAAAGTAGATCTATCTGGTAAACAAACACATCAATAACGTTTAGCCATCATTGGAAAAATGCAATCTTAGAAATTAAAATAAAGTACAAATTGGTATTTTTCTCGAGAGCATTACTCAGCTTTCAATGGAAATGAAAATTTTATCACTCGGTCACTTTAAGTAAGTGGTTTTCCGTGCCAAAACGAAACCTCAGATAGCTAATTTCACAAATGAGAATGTTCATGTGGTTGAAACTGATCTAAAAAATGTCTATTTCTCTTAATCGTTTATATCGACCACAGAAAATATATTTGAGTGCAGCTTGATCTAGAACATTCATATGATTCATTCTAATCAACTTTTAATTATCTTGGAATTTTATTAATTATCAGCAATATAATGGTACATTAAAACCATATATGAGTAATTCTATTACTTGCTAAGGGAATATCCACGTTATTCTCAAAAAGTTAATTTATATAAATTTTACAATATAAAAGAATTGACATACGCCTACGTGACCCACAGAGAACTTTGAAAACCGAGAACACATTTTACAAAACAGAAAAAGTACAAATGAAGCTTCCTTGCTGTAATTACAATTTAATAAAATCATTTTGTTTGCCCCATTTTCAAATTTATGAAATTGTTGGAGATACCGACAAAGTGTAACGAGATCTCGAGTTTAATTATTATTTACAAAATTCTCGCCATAAACACAAACTTATATAAATTCAAAAGTCATCTTCAAATAGTTTTACAGACATTCAAAAGGACACTTATACATGCAAAGTATGTAGAAAACGACGCAATCCTTTGACGAAAGTTCACATTATGGAAAAATAAAAATCTGACCTGAAACTCCAGCTCGTTTCGCAGAAGCTGTAATTTCTGACCATCGCATGACAAGGAGAGCTGAGGCAAAATCCAGATTTAGGGGACTGAAAACATCATGAAAAATGTAATGAAAAACCGTAATACTCGAGTCTTACCGCAGATTGAAACTTAGGATTTTCGAAGAGTCGTAAAAGCTCGAAACCTTACGCAGACGCGACAGGATTATTTTTTTGTAAAGTCCTTTACACTCATCGTTTCGCAGTATTTCGAAGCTTCGTACTTGTCTTGTCACTTTGTCTCTGCTTTTTCATTCATTCTCTGGTGTTCACAACACAGGTAATAATAATATTAATCTGTCTGACCTCTAAGTCAGGGTGTATTAAGGTAACGTCTGTTGGTTCACTTATGGTTGCAATTCAAATAGTCTACATTTCCATGGTCAGAAAAAATCATTTTATTCAAGTGACCGTGAAATCAAATACTATCTATACATATATTAATAAGGTGAAATTGGAAAACAAAAGACTTCGTTAAATTTTAATGAAGGTAAGAAATAATCCTCTCGGCTGGTTGTCTCCTGATCGAGGAGACTGATCATAGGGCAGTGGGGAACGATGAAACTATAACTGAGAAAATATATTTTTCATGTGATGGATATTAAAGAAACACTATGAACGCGAGACACTTTAAATTACCAAATTTCAGTAGTATTCCTGAGATATCATTATAATTTCTGAAGTTGTAAAACAACTAACTTTCCTTGGAATATTCTTCCTTGTCTTTTCAATAACATCCAAAAACCACAAATAAGAGACTTAATTATCACTAAACGGAATACAGGTTCACCAATGACAGTACATTTGAGGAAGTCTGATGTGTGGTGTCATAATTAGTGTCCTATATTCTTTATTAAAGTCGTATAGTTCGTGAACTTCTTGTACTACCGCGAAACAGGTTTGGTACCTCAATTACTATTGCAAATTAAGCAATCTTTTAACACATACCGAGAACACGTGTTCGCCACGTGCTACCCCGCGCAGAAGGGAATGTGAAGTGCTAACTCTGCTCTTAACTAAACTCAATTTAGCTTCTTCTCTTCTTCCCACCACCGCACCGTTGTCTAGAGACTCGCCGGTCTGGCGTCGCTTTAATATTTGATCATTCGCTTCTCCATCCATTCTTGGTGCTTCCGAGCTGCGCTTAAGGGGAAAGAGACGTAACTGAGCTAAAGGAGAGTTCCTTTCTCTATGCGCGCACAAAATTTAAAGACGCACATTGCACACTTGGGCTGAGTAATTATCAAAAATATTTCGATTATTTACATTGTACAGTTAATATCCATTGATAAATCGCTCTAATTAATCGATCATTGCAATAAACTATTAGCGTTTTTTAAAAATAATTTTAATTTATTATTAAGTATATGGAAATTTAACAAAATTTAAAATAACTTTTGAACACTATTGACATCTATGAGACATTTGGAACATTATTTCTTATCATATTATAGCTACTGGAAATAAACCCTATTTGTTTGGATATGACACGGGACATAACCGAGTGTAAATTAAAAGAATAATATAAATATGTTCAATATATATAGAAATTTACGTACCATTTGCCTCAATAGATTTTTGTGCTGGTACCGTTTTCGAAATGCAATGAAAAATTGTATTGCAGAAAAGATATACTATATCTTCTAGTACAACGTAACTAGACAAAAATATAGGCACTTTAAAAAAATAATTCAGTACATTTCCCCCGTTTCAAATTAGTTGTATAAAGTATGTTTATTCACGATTATTATCTCTTCCCAATTTCTTCAGAGTCCCCCACCCCTTACGATGCATGCTCCCAAATACTTCTTTCTGTTCAAAGGGCTCTAATGACCCTGCCGTTGACGAGCCCTCAAGCCCCACACAAAAGAATCTTTCTGTTAAATTCATTTCCATTGATACTAAAAAAAATTTAACGAACTCTTTTCTTGTTTTGGGGGATGATTAATCCACTTAATTCTCCCTGCATTTAGGGCAATGACTACCACTCTTGTTGAGCAATTTGACTGCTGGTGATTATGAATTACGAAAGCGATCTTGGAACTTTTTTGCCATTCTTTGTGGCAAATACGCTTATCAAAACGCACGATGTTTGTTTTTTAGCTGAAGAAAAGATGTAATTAATGACCCGTAGACCCAATTATGACCGAACGTTTGTTTGTCAATTTTCATTTGTGTTAGTTCTTCTGTACCATTGTTTGTCCATCGACATCGAGGAACAAGTATCGGAATGTTGCGGACTCGTAATGTCTTTTGATTGTCTATGAAGAATGCCTTGAGAAATTGTTAAAAAACGTCCAAGGTTATACCAGAAAAACTCATTTCCACAAGTTTTCACTATACGGATTCAATGTAAGGAAAAAGCATGGTCATGACCATTTCTGCGTAGAGAGACCGTGGCATATATCAGATTTTTTACAAAAAAAATATCTTGTTTTAAATAAAAAATGTTTTTGACTTTTTCGTTTCAAATTGTAGTGTTTTATGATATATTTCATAATTTGTTTCTTATTCCTAATATTTTATAAGTAAATTCATTTTTTGCCTTTAGTTATCTATGTGTATTATTTATTATGCCCTTTGGCAAGAGTTCGTTTGAGACTCGTATTTGATGTTTCTTACGACCCTACATTTCTTCACATGAGGAATTGTAACGTTCTTAGAGTATTAAATGTTTTAAAACTGTATTTAAGGTTATGTGAGGGTTCTAATGATCTAGATGAAGGCGAGCCCTACGCCCCCCTCTCCAACAAAAAATATTGTGTATAAGTAATATTGACGTATATTTTTTTTGACGTTTTGGGATACTATTCTAAAGAGATTCTCAGCGATCAATTGGGACAGTACTCAACACATACACAGAATGGGGACCTTAATAAAGTTAGCACCCCCAATTTATCAAAACGAAACAAAAATTAGCCTATAATTTAGTACTAATTAAGTACAATTTGCACCAAAAATGATTTTTTTGGTACACACCTGATACACACATAATTGCAATTTAAACAGTGGGGGGTGCTGGCTTGATATCAAGCTAGCACCCCCACATTCACGTAATAGTATCATTTTATGATTTTTGAAAAGTTTGAATTTGGAAAAATTTAGTACAGGCAAAACAAAACAAAAGTTAGTAACAAATATTTTTTATAATCAAATTACACAAAAGTTGAATGTTTTGCCAAATAAATGAATGGATTCAATTCTACTTCGAAAAATAAGTAGCTTTTACTCTATTACATTTTTCTTCAAATGGATTGTTTTATTGAACAATACTGTTATAAATGTTAATAAATATGTTAATAAATATTATTAACTGACGGAGTGCTAAGTAGACCTAAAGCTAGCTCCCCCACATTGACATTATTACATTTTCATATTTTTCAAATATTTGAATTAGGTACCGTTCTGCTAACATAAAAGTGCTCACGAAAATATTTTAATTCACACTCGCTTCGAAGTTCGGAGCTAGGTTTCCAACGCCACGGGTCTGCGACGGGGAAAAAGAATCTCATCTTCGTTTGACCAATCGTAGGCAAACTTGAAACTGCTTCCATATTTGGCGGAGCAATAGAAGACTGTTCTGGCGAAAATATCTCTGTGAAATCGTAACGAGAGAAAATGTTTTGTAACGCTCCTATTAAAGAAAGATTTTGTATTTTATATTATACACATCTTGGACTTCCATAACAAAAAATATTCTCTTTATTCTGAACGACAATAAACTATATTATTCTCTATATTTAAATAAAATCTCAAGTTTCGTTTTCTCTCAACGTCGTCCCAGGGAATATAAAACAAATAACAATTCTTCGTAAAAAATTTGCTGCTTACTGTAAAATTGATATAATTTAATCACAGAATATGAATATCATCGCAAGATATCGTATGAAGGGTTTTATAAGTTAAATAAGTCTAAATGTTTTGTTTGTATCATAATTTCAGACTGAAGATGCCAGCTAAGCTGGCGAAAGTACTATCTGAATAAATATTTTACTAGTAGACAACACCACATCTTTCATTTATTCTTAAAAATGAATACTAGTATTGCCTCACCGATATCCAACTATTTCATTCCAAATAATGGTCCGATACGGTCGAGAGTTTAGCGACAGCTTTAGTGTGCAATTTACGTTTATTGCTCTTTCAAAGCAAACGAAAATTTTTTATGCAGCAAATGAAGCCTGCAAAGACTGAATTATAACCAAAAAGAAAACCAGAATATTATTTATAGACTATGGTCTTTTTTAGAAAATAACTCTATAAGATGAGCTCACAAATATTTATTCGTATAGAAGAATATTTGTGATACAATTTGTCATAATCACATTTTAAACCACTATCAAATTCAATAAACATTGAAAAAATCAATTAAAATTATTTAAAATTTAGATATTACATTTATTTTATTGAAATTGATATTTTGACACGAGAACCTATCAGAACTGAAATGACGCTTCTAGTCCGAGTAAAACGAGATTTTCCGATGCTGTATGGTACACACATACAATCATTCGTGTTTTGTTCGTACATTGTCAGAAGCCCGAGATGCGAACTCGAATGCACTCTGTTGCAGCGTCAGGCGTTAACTGTTTTGCGAGGAGTCAGCGACGCGTGTGGAAACAAGTGCAACGGCTGCGGATTCCGTTGCGACGAAAGCGAAAGCGTCATCCTCTTTCTCCCCCCTCTCTCTCTCTCTCTCTCTCTAACATTGGCGCCTTCCGTGTCGACCAACCACTCGCTTCCGCATCGGAGGACAGCTGTGGAGTTCACCCTTCCGATATCCGCGAAGCGTTATGCACGCACGTGTGGCTTGACCATGACAGACAAACAAAATGGCGCTTCGAAAAGGAGTCTCAAAGTTTTATTTTATTTTTTATTTATGTATTTTATGTCTTTTAGGTATGGTTCATGAGACCTGCTCTTCCACCTACCCGTTGGACTTGGGAGAGGGAATTGGGAAGGAGAGATGTTGGGATGAAGAGGAACTTATGGTACCGAACCGACATTTGTCTGGAATAGGTGAGGGAAAACCCAGCTAGAAACCTCACCTAGTATGGTCGAGTAGAGTTTCAACCCGCGCTCTACNTGGAAGCTAAGACGTTACCACTAGACCACCTCTGTTGGTAAATAAGTTGGTTGAAGATTTAAAATTTGGGGGCTGTACGTATAATGCACTGAGAGAAAAGGTTTGGACTTGAGATCCAAATACAGAGGAAGGAAAGGATTTCTTCAAATGTTTGGATGTGACATCTCAACATTTAAATGTGACATCGCACATTATATGGCACTCATTTTTTACTATGCGATATATGCATAAAAATCTGGAGTGTGCCCCACTCAACTTTCCGATTACAATTCATAACAAAAACTCATGCCACTAAACACCCAACATACGCTAAAAAATTAAGAAAAAGAAAAAAAACACTTCAAAAAAGAAATAATTATATATTTTAATTTTTAAACAAAATGACATATTTCTAAGATCAATCGTTTGCAAAAAAAAATATCGTCACAACACACGGTAAACTCCTTAAAATCATAATAACATAATCAACAATAGATTGCATGAAATATCTTCCATTTTAAACCCTTTGCAATAGCCTTATTGGAAAATTTAAAAAAAAGCGTCTCCAAGATTCGCCAGCAATTTGTTCGTGAGTTATCGGGGGAATAAAATTATTAACAAACACACGTACGACTTTGGATGTCATAGCCAAAAGTTGAAAATAGACTCTCCTGGAGACAATTCGCAAGGTTCCGAAGAGATCTCTAAGTGATTTTTTCGACCGATTACAACACTTTCCTTNGAAGAGATCTCTAAGTGATTTTTTCGACCGATTACAACACTTTCCTTACACACTGTGTAACTGGAAAGTAAAAAAGTACGGAAAGTTAACAAAACTATAGAACTATTAAAATTGTCATCGACAATTTCTCGTCAGTTGAAAACACAATTGTTGCGACCATAATAGTTCTCTAGTAATAATTATGTAATATGCCTTTCATAGTGGTGAATTCACGTGTGTAAATTGTTTACTGGTTGTGTTATTTTTCATGTCTTATTTAGCCCTAATGAAGATCATAAAAACTGTCGAAACGTTGGTACAGTAAAATTATGAAATTTAGTTACTACACAACAGTTAGGTTTTCATTTTTTTTTAAGTATTGCAACCGTAAAAAAAATAATTGAAATCTCTTCGATTTCGGTGTCAATGTCTTTGAGAATTGAGTCCTGGGAAAACGTTTCTCAAAATCATGTTGGTTGTGGTATTTGTGAACAATTTTCTTTCCTGGATAGCTCAGGAACAAAATAATGGACCGGAAAAAAACTTGACAACTGTATTTGATAACTTGATAACCTGAAAACTGTAAATAATTTAAGACTTACAACCTCATTATTGACGAATACCATTTATTTTGTGATTTTAATAAATTAATGTTTCGATTTTACCTTAAATTCTTCGTCAGGTGTAAAAAATTATGACAATGAAATTAAGAACATAACATGATGATATAAACTAAAAATAAACAAAAAATATGTTTACAAAAAAGCAGAAATTGCACTTTTTTAGTGGTGATTACTAAAGTCGGAAAACATGAAATTGATTTCAACATTCAGAAATAATAGAAATAACTTGATAACGAAAGGGATTAGACAGATAATATGAATGCTACTAATGTAATGTACAAAATAAAGTGCCAAGATTGTAATGCTAGCTATGTAGGTTGGTTGAAAGGGGGTTCAAAACCAGAATCCAGGAGCACAAACGATATTTAAAATCAGTTGAACAAAGTGTAGTAACCTCACATTGTAATAAAATCTGTCTTCAGATTACATAAACATATTTATTCTCATTTCTGTAAAGTATAACACGCCTTCTGTGTTTTTTCCTTCTGCCCTGACATGTCAGAAAACTGAAGAACACACACACACAAGACGCACCGTATCTTCAGTATGCCTTCTGAACCGGTATTAATCAATCTTATTAGCAGTGACACTAACGCGTGGTCTGACATGAAACACAAAACCAAGACATTCAGCTTGGACATGTTCTCACCTTGTTATTAGATACTCTCGGACATGTTAAGGTCAATCATGGCAAAATGATCTCCAAAGAACGTTCACTTTCATTCTATGTCTCACGACTAGACACAGCTGAGCGCAAGGAAAACCTAAAGAGAAATTCATACAGCGAGGAAAATATGATTTTTTTAACAAAATGATTTCCTATTTCCTTTTACTAAAGTTGCCTTTTTGAAAGTAACTTGAATCTGAATGATTTTATTGTCTAAGTTTACTCAATATTACCTCCTATTTACAACCTTAATTACTATATCTCGTATTACAGGGATAAAATATATCGGTACATCATTGTCATTCGTATAATCAATTCTGTAATAAATATTTTAGTGGGCTACATTTTATGAAAACTATATCATTATAACCAAACGCATCGTAAATATAATGGAATAATGACATCAAAATTATTGAAGAAAACTTCAACACATTTTTAGTCAAAGATACATGTCAGAGCACGTAACAAAGAGGACAACCCTAACAGGAATCTTATCAATAAATTTTACTCCACGGATTTTGATATTTGTTTATATTATTCTTAATGACTTATTTATTAATTTTTTCATCACTTTTAAATAAAACTTTTTTTTTAATATTTTTTAAAAAAATTGGTGTGTACATTGAGGTTCTAAATTTTAAATACGAGGGAAATTTTATTGTCGTCTATAACACATTCTTGTTTCTCTAGAACCTAATTAATTTAGGTTAACGATATGTCAAACTGACGTTGAATAAATTGTCGTTGAATGGAATGTATAAATTTGCATTCCGAATGGAATGTATAAATTTGCATTACGGGGAAGGATTCACTTTGTTTTCTTATTCTACATTTATTTCACACCCCAACTATTGTTGTATTCATACATTTAATTTTTGAAATTTAAAGTCGCTTAAACATGGTTTGTCATGAACTCATATTTCCTTTTCTATTTGCAGCTTGACAAAACTCGAACTGAAGTTCCATACGAACGACAGGTCGAATGAGGGCAGTATACAGATACATTGTGTTTGACAATTCACTTCTTGTGATAAACATGGGCGCCCGCATCTCGTATCCTTCTTTGTTTCGGCTACGAACCCACTCACCTCCTTGCTTCTTCAAAAATGACCTTGAGATGTTAGTGAGACCGAAGTCCCATAAACTTATCATCCCACCCATTCTCCCTGTCATGCGGAGGAAAAGTTGGTTTAAATTCATCTTTGGGTTCGAGCATCTTCATAACGAACATGCTTCAATACATAACGTTACATTACAATGTTTATAAGGAGGGGCCCGTGTTTGGCACCGAAGAAACATTTTTGACTTTACTACAACGTATTCCCGATTCGGAAGTTTTTCTCTGAATTCCCATGTGCATTCTGCATTAAATTCTAAGACGTTTAGCAATAGTAATGCAATAAGTCATTCTACAAATGTTTCTTTCGATCACCGGAGTTTAGACAACGAAATTTTCTTCCATAAATGTAGAGTGCTTGGAGGTTCATTTGTATGCAGAGGTATGGAATAGGCAAGGGAAGGTTATTTAGCGTGGACCACAAAAATCTGAAATTTTTTTTCCACTTTCACATGTACAAAAGTGAAATAAAGAAAAAGAAATGGGATTTTATATACTTAAAGTAACAAAGTTTACTATCAAAGAACGATGTAATATACCAATTAGTTGTGAGATGAGTGAAAATGACATATATCTTATTTCATCCCGATTTTCCCCTTTAAAACCGGAATATCAAAAATTATTGCTTGCAATACAAAAGCGAGATCATCACCGAATTTCGAGTTCCTATCTTCAAGATTCCTCCTACGTTGATGAATCAGTCAAGATTTATAATTTACAACTACAGATTTAACGTAGAACGAAATGTTAAATTTATGATATAGAATCATATTTTATGACCTTTTCTGGATTTAAACCATCACTCATTCAAATTTCATCAAGAATTAGTTGAGATTTCATCAAGATTCAGACATCAAGTCGTCGCGCACAAGTAATGCCCTTCATATTTACATTTGTAATGATATAGGTAAATGCGCTTCTATTAAAATATATCTGCAGTGTATTTAAATTTAATCCTTTACATTTTACAATAAAGAGTGTGGTATTGAAACCTGAGATTATGACATAGTTTTACGAATTAGAAAAAATCTGGAATGAACGATCATGTCATGTCTCGATGAGTCGCATAGCATGCAAACATTTGAAATATTGAAGCTGATTTCAATTCACGTGGTAAATAAGGTATTACAGGTATGCATATGCTGTTGTTTCACCTCACTGCGATCATTAAGGACAATCTGCACAGCAAGATAACGAACTGTGCTTAGTCATATGTGTCATTTGATTAAAAATTTATATCATAACGTGAGTGACCGGAAAGATACCAGTTGAGTTCATCACATATCTTTTTAATGATTACTATACAAATTTTGCAATTTTTTTCAATAACTTTTGGAAACCTCATATTCTGTACTTCTGATCCTGGGTCGGATGGAGGATGAGATGATGCCTCTATAATTTTGGCTGGGGAAAAGAAACTTCCGAATGCCATTTTGCAGCTCCTCCTCTTGGCGAATGCAAGGATGACGTAAGGGAAACTGATGATGAGAGACGTAGTTGTATTAAACGTCGGGAAACGGCAATAGCCCAGAAACTCTTCAGCAGAACCGCTTTGTCAAACACTGTAAGCTCCGAGTGGATCAAATCCAAAGTTTGAATCGCTGTCACACGTGTGGAAGGTAAGTCTTCTAACCACCACTCCACGGGTATCGTATAAATCAGAGAAGGCCAGCGATTTGCCCTTCGACGCATGCTACGGGCAACCGCGGGCGGCACGGAAAGGGGGAAGAGTCTCGAGCGCCACCACTCCCCTTAAATTTGGATATGAAGTACGATTTCAAACTCAGGAGCAGAGCTACTCATGACCGGAACAAATGAGTCAAACTGATTTTATGATCTCTGATTAACAACATATCGGGAAGAACAATTACAGAGGGGCTATCTTACATACTTATGATTCTGGGTTTCATTCGGCCGCTTCTTTTTTATTTACCATTCACCTCTTTATTTTTTGTATTATAAATTTGAGAAATTTATTTGCTCACTACTCATACCTTGCAGAGTATCGTCTTTGCACCAAAAGAATTTAACACAGTGATTGATCTCAATATAATAAATAAAAAGGAAACAAATTCATGCTGGGAAAATAAGAGAAAGATTGAGGGAAATTAACAAAACTATTCCCACCACCTCGTCAGCTATAATATCTTCAAAATACGAATCTTAATATTTTTAATTATTGTTACATATTCAATTATGATACAACGAATTACAACTTGCGCGGCGAACTTGATCGAGATACCTTTCGTTTTTCTGCCTTAATCACTTCTCGGAAACAATCTTCATGGCTGATATTGCTGTAAGAAAGCGGTAGCAGTGGCGGATCTATACCGTCATTAAGAGAGGGGACTTAATTTTATAAATATTTCAATAAATGTTATTATAACCATTATTGTAAATAATATTATAAATATTATTGTAAATATTATTATAAATAGTATAGGGATTTTGTATTTCCATATAATACATCAATTCATCTAACATATAATTAACAATTCATTAAATAGTGACCAAATTTATTAACTGTTTAAAATGGCAAATACATATTAAAGGATAAAATTACATTTTCTCAATTTTAGTATTATATGTTCAAAGTTTCGGTCCAATGAGGAGGACTATAGTCCCCTTAATCCCTCCGCCATTTATCCGCCACTGTGAGAGGGGATATCCTTCTCGCGACACCGATAGAACAAGGGCACTTCGCAGTTAGTCTCCTTGATGCTGTGACAGCGCTGCGCGGCGCGGTGACTGGCGCCGGGACACCCAATCCCTTTCGATCGATGAGAGTGGCCGCTGTTCCCTCTCCGCATTATGCGCAGCCACGCGCCATGTGCTGCACGGAATGATATCCTCTCATGACATACCTTGACCGCTCTCTCTGTTTGAATGGCAAATGGCGAAGGTGGGACTCACGTGCTGGCGATCGCGTTCGATGCTATCTACCAAGGCCGAAATGGCCCACACGCCTACCCTGCGATCGCCGGTTGGGGAGTGAATAGAAATACATTGAAAATATTTTATGCCCAAAGCGGTGTAAAATGCATGAATAATCTGGATCGTATTTGGGGCTAAGACTTTAATTAACTTAAGTTAAACATGTTAATTGAAAATATGTATCAAAATCAATATTAACTCTGTAAGAGTGTGATGATGAACAATTTATTTTGTACACGAGCAAAAAGAATTAAGAGTTAAATGAGAGATATGTCTCCTTTTTAAATAATAATAAAAATAATCCTTTTTTCGTCTCCTAAACGAATAAAGATATAAAAGTAAAGATATAGAAGTAAGAATAAAGATATATAAAGATATAAAGTAAAGATATAGAAGTAAGATATTAAGTAAAGCTATAGAAGGCCGGTGTATAAAATGAGTCGTAACATGGGGTTAGTTGACATATTCCAACGACGTAGTTTTTAATCTGCACAGATTGACACTTTTATTGATTTTTAAGTGGAACAATTTTGAGCGATGAAGGTCGAGAGAAGACGAATTCAATGAAATTACATTTATTCTATTCGAATAACAACAGCAGTGTAACATTAACACCAACATTTTCTATTATAATGAATTGGATTGAACGCTTGAGTCGTTCACACGAAGAAACTAACCTCGGAGCGAGGAAGGTCTGTTCCAATTATTCATTATATTCGGAAATGTGTAAATAAACATTCGCGATGCTGATTCTCTGGTTTTATTCATTCAAATTCTTTTAAGTTATATTGGGACCTACATCTAATTTGTATCTCGCGATCAAATCCTCCGGAAATGGTCCACGCCACGCGACCTCACGTATAATAAACAACAGCTGACTACCAAAAAAGGCATGCCTACGAATTCAAAAGAATGGCGGTCTAATGCATGATAAACATCATAACTTGAATGCAGTACGTAGACTTCGTGTGTAGATGCCTGTTATTTATTATAACGTGGCGTCATTAGCGCTCATCGATATTAGCGCACACAAAGTAGAAATCGAAAGGTCAATCTAGTAGGAAACTTGAGAAGACTATCTTACATCGAAAACTGATATAATACGATACGAGTAGGCCATAGTATAATTTGTGATTGTACTAAATTAACCTTAACTCCTTTTCCCTTGTCTAGAAGGGGTCGGATTAAGGATGGTATGATGCCTCTTTTTGTCATGGCAGGAAAAATTACAGGGGTGCCGGATGCCCTTCCTCACGTACCTTCCCAAGGCGTATAATGAATGAACGACATGAGGGTGAATGATAATGAGTGAATGTTGTGATGGAATGATAGGCAGGGGAAACGGGAGAACCCCGAGTAAACCTGCCGCGAACACCGCTCCGTCCACCAACTCAAATTCTACTTGAACCGGCGTCTCCAGAAGTAGAAGGCGAGCGCGTTAGGCACTACGCCACGGGTCGCCCATAATTTGTGATTGTACTACTAATTATAAATAATGATCGTCAAGAATAATTTCATTTTATTATTTATTAGTAATGGACGTGTCACGGTAATTAATGTTGGCCTGCCACTAATCTGAGCCTAGTGCAATTAATAAGTGAATTTACTTGGTATTTACCCTCAAGCTAGGAATATTTCAATTTATGTTAACTATATGATTATTATTTATTTACTTCATGAAATATACTTTTTTCGTCATTCACTCTCCTTTTAGAGCCCACACGTATATGATTTTCTCGTTAGTCTTGACGCAAGACTCGCTGTGTACGGCAGAATACTTCGCAAAACTTAAGTTAAATTTTGCCTATTCTCCTAAAATTTATACAAGTCTAGTTTCAAAATGTTAGAAATAATTTCCATACGAGCATTGACTTCACTATTTTCATCACAGGTTGTCTTAATCCGCTCTCACCTTACCTTCACATATCACATAATTATCATTCACTTGCTTGAATTTTAGGGTTCGTTCTCCAGTCAAGTAATGTCAAATGAAACTTTTTCATTTCCCCTGCTACGACTAATACTAATAAAGAAATCTCATCTTAAAAATATGTTGATTAGGAACAAAAAATTTAAAGAATTAAATGAACGAGGCCTTCGCTTAATGAAGTCAACGATGAATGTTGAAGATAAGGGTAGAGTTTATCAAATTGCAGAATTGTTTTAAAAACATAAATAAAAAAGTAGAAAGCTCTACCCTTATTCGAAAATATATTTCCGTCTTAGGAGTCGAGAACTTTCTACGATGTTTCTCATCGCATCTTTCATTCACACGTGAATCGATGCTCAGTAGAAAACTCACCTGATTTCATTTGACTCTTTTTGCCCCGGAAATGGAGATAAAAAAATTATTAGTATCTTTAAAGAATGGCAAATAGCAGTCACTTTGCATTTACAATGTCGAAGATCATATCTGATTTCTTGCTTTCAACTAATTGAATGTCTAATACGTAACTATTATTTCATAAATGTATCCTGAGAAAAACATTGTTACGGCTTCGTGAATCAAAAGTAAAATTGTTTTCTCTTTTTGAACCCAGTACCATTAAGACGTCTGACATAACAGCAATCATTTTACGAAACAAATGTTCATGTTGTGAAGTAATGATATGAAGTCGTGCTCCAGTATCACGAGAAACATTAATTGCCCTTTTCTTCCAGTGATTGAACTTATTATACATACATACTTTTCTGCATTATCTGCTTTGGGTTTTATATGCACTACGAACCTATCTTTGAATGAAAGTCACTCTAAGTGTTGAAGAATGCGTACAACATTTCTGGGTGCCAATAAATCGTTATAATTTTTTATACTCAAGGTAACCAAACGGTCTTATCTTTGAAGGATGTTCGCTGTCAACCATCAATTTAAACTTTAACTTTACCATAATTGACAATTTCATGCACACTTACACAAAAATATTTTAGTAAGAAAATTTCAACTTTATGGAAGTACTGATGTCTTTATTTATAAATGACATAATCTCACAATGACAGTCTTATTATGTACTGTCTTAGTATTTATAAATTTAACTTTTTCAATTGAATGTGCTATTTTTATACATACTTCAAAAGTTACTTTGTCACGTTCGAAATTACATTGTACGCGTATGAAGTATTGTAGTTCGTTTTTAAAGAGATATTCCTCATATTACAACACGAGCCACTTTGTTCTAGAGATGATTCATCACAAAATAATTAGCAGCAGAAAAAATATTAACAAATGTTACAATAAACACAAATGACTCATGTAAACAATCTAAACAAATACATTTGTTATCCATTTCATTTGGTATTTTAATTTACAAATCAGCGTGATTGTCTATGATAGTGGAATATGAAATACGATACAGAATGAAAATTCATGAAGCATATCAAATTCAAAGATGTTATTGCTTTATTCATCATAAAGAAGTGTTTCCTCAATTTCCAAGAAAGTTGTAAGGAAATAAAAATAATCTCTTTCCGTTTAACCAAGGTTCGAATTAAAGGAGGGGAAGTCAGAGAATTCTCCCCCCCCCCCGCATGTATTCCTAACACCCCCCCCCTCAAAAAAAAAAATCCACCTCTCGTGATTGTCCGAAATAATTTTCCAAATTAAGAATTCATTTCAACTAATGTGCCAGCAATGCTTCATTTTTCTTAAAAAAATTAATTATTCAGAAATTTATCCACGTTTATTAAGCCATCTTTTTCTATTAATTTATTTTAATTCTCTTGTTTGTTTGTTTTTCGATAGATAAGAATAAGCCGTATTGAATCAATTCGTTAAAAGAACATCGATATATCATAATCCACTCTAAAAATATTCAATATAAGAAAAATAAAATAAAACATGTTAAACAAGTTTGTAACAGGTCATGTATATAATATACAGAGTATTCATGTATCAGAATTAAAAAAAAAAACTATTTGGTAATTTTAAATGCCAAATGTGGAAATGTGGAAGCTTCAAAAGCACCTCCCCCCACCCTTGCCGGTTCCACTTTTTCTTTAATTTGACCACTGCGTTTAACAATGAAAAAAGAGAACTCTGGATAGACATCACATGTGGGAAGAGCCGCTAGGTGCATGAGGGACGAAAGTTTGCGTCATCGCTGGGAGCAACTCGAAGTGCTTGGTGGAGCGACCAATGGTGACTCATTCGGGTCACCCAGCAGCGCGAACCATCGGCCACCCGTTTATCGACGTTTCCCCACAGCACCACGATGCGACGTCCTTTCGCTCACATGCGGTAAACAGTAATGCTCTAAAGCGAATGGGCAATGCAGTGGCTTTATCTGCGGAAGCGGTGGCAGCGGTGGCAGCGATGAGATCCCGATGTATTACTTGCGATGAACACACAGTTTATATGACATCATTAATACCACAACGCTGTACGTTACGAAGCAGATTCTGTGAATCAATATAACATAAACGCATCGATTAAATGAAACATTCGAATATTTCTAAAATTAATCAATATTGAATAAAGTTTGGGTTGGTAAAATTCATTATTTGTTGATTAGGATGTAGAAATAAATAACTCTCTTAGACTCTTAATTTTCAAAATAAAAATTACGTGACTCGTTATCACTTATTATACACAAAAATACCACGATGAAGCTATAAAGAGAGTATTAATAAAATTAAATCGCCTTGTAATCAATCAAAGTTCTTGTTCAATTAAAAAATCTATTTCTTATGAGAAATCTTACGTTTTAGTATAACTGTTGGTGGTACGGTTGGTTTCATTGTGCCATAATTTTATTTTTAGAGGGGTTCATTTCAACTATTAACTTCAAGAAATTATAATGATGAAGTTGACGACAATAAGACGACTTTACTCACCGCACATCGAGGTACGTCAAATGTATTTAAACGCGAAAGTACACGTGAAATTAAATTCTCAATGGAATTTTATTGACTCTCATTGAATAGGAAAATCCACTCGATTACCATATCCGAAGCTATCTCAATCCACTGTGGTCAGGGATTCTAATGACCTGAAGTTACAAAACATATAATAGGACTCACAAAAGTCAATCATCGTGATTACTAAATTATTATATTTCAATAATGAATTTCTATTATGGAATAAAAACCACGAAATGGAATAACATTTTCTTACTACTCGAGCACTTTTGGTTTGAATATTTTCCTTTTCGTTGTATTTCGATGCGATTGCTATCTATATTTTGATCAGTTAGAGAGATCTATAAAATGCAAAATTGTCTTAAAGACATATGAATTCGTTTTAATTTGTGCGTCCAGTTTCTTATCGATGTCTTATTTTTTAAATGTTCTATTCGAACTGAAACTGATAATTCTCCATGACTAGTTTAAGGTAGTAAGCGTAGGCATAATTAAATCACTAAACTATCGGAAATCGTTATAAATAAATAGAGTAATATGTACTTATTGTGATTTCAACTTGAAAAACATACCTCACTGGCCATTTAAATTAAATAATTACAATTAGAATTGACGGTGTAATATATTGCGTCTTGTGGAGGAAACAAGTACTTAAAAAGGAGACCCAATCGCCAAAGTGATGGAAGTTTCTTTTGTTTTGTGATACATTTTCAGTAGAATTTTTGCATTACTTATATCAATATGACATTACGGAAAGGTATTTCGTTTTTTCCGAGTGTGACGCATAAGTTACGAAATCGCACTCGGTCGCCGTGTCTTTACATGTTCTTGTGCATTTCAAACGAGACAAGCGAATTCCTGAACATTGTCTACACTACACTTTAAACTGATACATAGGAACTAAATCACGTTTTCTTTCATAATTATTATTCATTTCGTTGTGTTATAAAACAATTACAATAAAAATAAAGAGAAAAATATACTTCTCGCTCTTTTGATTAATTTGGAGCGCTAGACTCACCCTAAAGAAATTGGTTTGTAACTGACATGTATTGCTTCCGTAAATTATTCATCCTTAAAATGTCAGTTGAACACACAATGTGGCAAAAATAAACTTGCCTACGTGGTAAAAAATAACTATTATTCATAATTATAATTTTCTGAGAGATTTGTATGAAAATTCTCTAATAAGAAGAGGAAAAATGTTTTTACTCAACATGACTGTCAATGAGGTTGTCAAGTTCGTAGAACAGAGTCAAAATTGAATCATTTGCTGCATTGTGGAAGTCTTGCCGTGAAATTCTGAGACTATATAATTTATTTTTTCTATATTTATTTCTAAAGCATACTTATTTTTTATTTGCAGGTTTATTTCAAACTAAAGACAAAAACTATTTCTCTACCAAATTTAATTTCCCAATAATGAAATTTCTGTTCGAGTGCAAATACTAAATTTTCCGTCATTGCATTTTCCTACTTTAACAGGAACCGAGTTACTTCGTGATCAAAGTTTTCTTAAGTGCTTTTTTATGCGAGTAAAGTCTGTAAATAATACATTTCTTGCAATGAATTGCTTTGATCACAAATTGAATTATATAAAAGTATTCTCATAATTCAAAGCACATTCCAAACTTTTGATAAGGAGATGCGTGTCATTATGATGTAAGCAAAGTCTGGAATAGCTATGAAATTTAAACATAAGAGAAGTTAACTCTGAACTGGTTGAGAACATCAATACTAATTTATCTGTGGTATCATCTACTACCACTCTTTCATTTCTTATTATCGTCTTCAAATGTTCAGTTTGTCATGATGTACTCATGACATCACTTCTTGTAAATGACACTTGAATGATATAGATGAGTGAAATAGTATAAGTAACAAAAACTTATTGACTCAACGGGAAATGATAGGCGCGTTGTACGTACAAGTCAGGAACACCAAAAGAATACTTATTGTATATTAAAAATATCTATGAAACTTTGTCCACTCGTTCGGTGCATTTTATTGGAATTGTTTACTCCAAATTCTATTTTACTCAGAAAGCAGAATCACATCACGTCAAGTATCAAGTAGAATTTAAGTTAAATCTGCTGTGGTTAATCCGTATTTTGTTCTTCACAATTCATTTTATGTGGGGAAGAATATTGGTGAAATGAATAAACCAAATGAGTTTAAAGTTGAAGACTAATGTACATAAAACGTGCGTTTAAAATCATCCGCCATTTTGACATTTCTAATACAGAGATTTCTACAAATATTGTACACAAATTTATTGATCGTAATGCAGTTCATATTGCGCCCTTTAGCCCAGTAGCGTACCTAAACCTAATAGGAACCGGGGCGTGGTCCTTTTTGGAGACCCCCCACATTCAAATGCAGGAACGTTTTAAATCTAGTAAAAAATTTATATTTTTTGAAATGTATTTAATAATACTAGCTATTATTTACTTTACTGTAATAAAAAGTTTAAGAGCTTATTTCAGTTCCAATGTACGAGTTCGTATTGTTTTGGTGAACCGTTTCCTGACCCCTCTCAGGTAGAGGCCCGGGGCTAACCGCGGACCGCCCCTCACACCCCTAGGTATGCTACGTTTTTTACCCTCTTCAGTGATTTGTTACATTAACTTTAATACATAAAATTTTCATCAAACGATCTTGGATAATCGTAGAAAAGACCACAAAAAATCTAAATTAATTTACATTTCATTTGCGTGACTATTTGCAATTTTTCTTGACCTTCTACTCGCTCAATACAACTCCATAAAAAGCTTATCTCTAATTTAAAAAATACCAGCTATGGACCGTACGTTAGATAAGATATTTGTCTTAATAAAAAGTTAAGAGTTTTAAATTTATTGTCAAATAGCAGTTACCACGTGGACGACAATAAACTATTTTACCCTCCGGAAGCAAGCCAGAGACCATCCCATCAAATCCGATCGGAGCCACAAGTCAGTGACGGATTGAATATATCACCACTCGCATAAGATGTGAATAAAAATAGTTAGATACATGTTATAATATCATCAAAATACCAACAAATTTGTATTTAGTTTAAGATTTATCGAAGAAGAAATGAACCACGATATACTGGAGTCTCAATCGAATTCCTGTTCCATACGATGAATATTGGCGTTTCCACAAGGATCCCACTTCTCTCTGGCAACAAATCCATGAAATAGAATATCTGAACAGTGTTGTCTATGAATGTGTCAGACATGAGAAAATGTGAGTGAAATACGTCCATTATATAGACATAAGCGTTAATTCTACCGTAACGCAGAATCCCTTTAAATTCCATCACATGAGCGGCTTCTCTCTGCCACACCGGGAACAGCATCGGAGAGAGAAATCAGCCGGTTGCCTTCCAGACAGGCCTTTTAAGTTGCGTAGCTTGCTGACGTCACTTTCCCAGTATGGGCACGAGCGCCGCCATATGCCCTATACAAGTAGGCTAGGCAGCGCCCGGAGGTATAGTCGCGGACTTGTGCAGGTGGAGACAATTCAACCCACTATGTTGAAGGTAATGCTTCATTGTACACCCACTGTTCATAGCTGTAAATGTGTTAAAAGGAAGAGGTGGATTATACAGTAGGAGGCTAATAATTTATTTATAGGTTTGCTTACGAGAGAGTAAGCAGCTACTTCAGATAATTGTAGGATAAATAAGAAATAATTGATGCTGAAATAACATTAAAATGAAGACTTTTTGTAATACATTATACTTTATATCATAAAGAAGAATCATCTTACATTTTACGAAATTCTAAATAATATTTAGTATTTCCAACCACACTCAGTTGCACATACATTTTCTAGATTTAATATTTTAACAAAGTACACTTTAGGGAACTTATTTTGAATCAAGAAATAATCTACTATTACTTAACCCCATGATCATGATACATGTAGTGCATATTAGTTCACAACCACTACTAAAAATTATAAAGAAAATATCAAAAACTTAAATTGAGTTTTCATTTTAGTTACAAGATGTATCAAGCATATACTCGTTTGAAGCGAGTCAGTAAATTAATGAAAATAAAAATTAACTGATCAAGAGGACGATTTTCTTGGGCAGGCGACTATCCGCAAACACAAAGTCCAACAACTCATTGATTTTTAGAATCTTCCCTGCATCTCAAAGAGCTTTAAATTCCACGTGCGAGTGTTCGCCGACCGAGGGCAATTTAAGAGTACACATCTCGGCATTCGTGGTGCGTGGGGCGCGGTCAGCGGGATGACCTGTCTCGCCTCGCAAGTGGGAGACCGTTTAATTCTCTACTGCAGGCTTCTCCAGCCAAGTGGATGTACTCACCGAGGTGCATTAAACTGCCCGGCTCAGTAGGTGGGAGAACTATTCACTTTCCACAGCAAACACATTAGACCTTCAACCGATGACTTTCCGAGTTATAATACTTCAATAGTTCTAATAAAAGAACGATTCTTGCTAATTTCTAATAACTTGACGGGTTACCAAAGAATTTCGGTAGACCAATTTCTTCAAATATAAAATCGTTTACAGTATAATGAACCATTAACTCGACGTGCGATAAATACATTCACGTCAATAAAATTATGTAAAATATGTTCGCAAACAATTTGAAAGCTATCTATTTATATAATCTTTATTTTTTATCTTATTTTAATTTTTTAATACATTATCAGTAGGTCTATGTAAGACGTATTTTTTCTAAGACGGGGAACAAATCAAAATATGAACCTTGTGCTCGTCCTAGTAGATTTACAAATCAGTTCGAATTCAACAACAGATCCGAGTAACAAATATGATGTTTTGTAGGTTGTTTCTAATACGTGTTTATGGAATTACCAAATGAAAAACTTATCACAATAATTAATTAATTGTTATAAGGACTATTCATGTAATATGAATATCAAATATTAAATAAATACAGTATTATTTACTTTACTCCATGAAAAATTCAGATGGGTATTTACATAATAATGTATGGACTCTTTTTTTATGTGATAACTTAGTAGAGATTTAACGAATATGTTTCTAAGATCACCATCGAACTCATACGTTCATTGTAATTACAGAGAAATCATGAATTTCAGTCAAATTTATAACACATTGATAAAAGTTGACATTGCAGATGAGATATTGATGATAGAAAATAAATTTATATAAAAATAATTTTCGTTACGGTTGGGGTAAACATTACAATTCGAAATTATGGTTCGGGTGAAGATTTCAAACCAAAAATTAGAAAAGATAAAATTAGGGTTTGAAATCGGTTCCCACTTCGACCCATTGTGGAAATTTTTTTCAAAATCATTTCCTTTTTGTCTTTATTTCAACTTCATACCATGCACAAGGCTTCATACCATGCGCAAATCAATAATTCGAGATGAAATGTGACGTATGGAAATAATACCTATTCCCCAGTCCAAGGGCATACCGAATTGGAACTGTCTACAATTGCTTACAATGTCAACATTATTATCAGTCGGCATTGTGCCCTAAGATGTTGCGCCGACCATCCATGACAAAGAAGACGCATCACACATGAAACCAACTGTTACCAACCATTGTAGATCATTGGCGTACCTACACTTAGTATCCTACGCACTAGTGTATTAAGATTAACAAAACCAAATTCAAATTTTTCTCAGTAGAATCTGTTTGTATTGAAATAATACTAGTTATTTAATTTAGACTAATACATTATGCAAATGAATGTTAACATATATTTCTTTCACCCGAAGAACTAATCAGGTCAAATAATGGGGAAATATAAATATTAGTCATAGACAATTTAACTTATAAAACACATTTTCATTTCTCTTTCTTTTTTTTTTCACTCCAAGGATCATGTACCCTAAGATATATATTTCTGGACATGCTGAGACAATAAAAACACACATCAGCATATTTTAGATCAAATTTTTCAGTTTATATTATATTAAGTTACCTAACTGGAGGACTTACAGTCTGACTGCCCTTAGGTACGCCACACCAGAAGACGCTCTTCATTTAAACATTTTAAATAGAAGTTTCAATTTTTGGATTCAATAATTATTGTTTTAAGTTTTCTTAGATACGAATTTTTTAAATTACATTTGAGTTGGTTTTATTTATAGTGATTTTAAAATGAAAAGAATAATAATTTGTTATTATTGTAATTGAAATATGTATTATCGTATATATTTTACTCTACAAGTACAATTCTATACTTGTAAACGTGTATCATAATTCATATTAAATTGTTTGTATTGCATCAATTAACAGCAAGGAAGGTTACGGTCAAGCCACATAAGGCAGTGATGACGATGTAATTGACTCAATTTCCGTATGCCTTCAAATGAATAAGATGATTTACTGGAGGGGTTTAGAACCTTATCAGAGTCCTATAAAAGTGAATAAAAAAATTCGGGGGATTAACTTTTCATTTACAAATTTATGATATGAAATTCCATGAAATTATATTCGATAATTCGTATGTGAATATTAATCTTACACCGTTAATATTACGAACTAATTAAGATATCATCAAAGTTTGTGTATGTAAATGTGTATTTTGTACTACACTAAATTATAATGGCAGGTAAACCTTATCATAACAACAGAAACTCCCGTGAGATGCCAAGAAGGAACGGTTGGAGGAGTGTTTGAGTATTGAATATTTTGTAGCTAAATGGGAGCTAAACTCCTTGTAAAGAATGGAAAATAACATGTGATATTGGAATTTTATTCATTCCACAACGTTCATTATCGTATCCTAGAGTAATTTAAAAATAGTGTTAACAAAAAACATACTCAAGAAAACATCCTCGCATCAGACATCACCAGAATTTTGGTTGGTTTAATGTGTAACACATTTCCTTCGCAAATTCCACGTCCACTCATAAATAATTTTAAAAATCTCGATAATTTTGTACTTATGACTAACTTATCTCTGTACGGAGGTAATGATATTTTGAGTTGAAGGAGATCCTAAGTCAATGGAGTAATAATATGCTAAATCAATATGTATTCTCGTGCTAATACCTTCACCGTTTTTTACACCAGNAATCAATATGTATTCTCGTGCTAATACCTTCACCGTTTTTTACACCAGGAAATTCAATACACGGGCCTTGACACAAATCTTGCATTGCCAATGGCGCTAGTACAAGCAAAAACCCTTGAATACAGCTTTCACTGTCTACACTGCAAGTGTATGCCACTAAATATATCGATTATGTTGGATTAAATAATCTGTCGATTACACAAAATGAAAAGGAAAATAATGAAAGCAGGTGCACGATGTGTCCAAATTTTCTTCATTCACGTCAAAATGCGATTGCTTTTGTTTTCTTTTTTCCATTATGGTTACGAGGATGAAGTATGGATGAATGTAAGAAAAACAAAGCAATTTATGACATAATTGTTTTGAAGATTATGTACGATATTTATTAAAACCCCTTGAATTTTATTATATCATTTCAAGAGAGAAATGTTTTATCAGGTATCATAAGAAATGGAAAATCGAGATGGGGAAAATCTAAAACATTAACTGTAGAACTTAACGAGTATACTTTCTCCGTTGAACGCTGAGCAACGCGGTCGCCACAGTTTGCCTGAGGACTATGGACAGCGGTCTGAAGTTCCCTAGTAGCGACATTAAAATTCAGATAATGGCAGAAAACTAGCGATAGTTTCAAATTATTGTCAAATTTCCGATCATATTGATAATGTAGAGTAAAATGAGAGAAAACACAGTCTAATTAGGTCTAATCAAGTTCAATTACGGTGAAATTGATCGCATAATATATCTACCTTAAATATGGTTGGTGGATATTTTTATTTACCTTTTAATAATGTACTCAACACATAGATGCGTGGTACCTAATTTTCTACATTGAAAGAATTATCAAGGCTTGAAAAACTGAAAATAGTTATAATTTTGGCTAGTAAACAAAAGATATATGTAGATATGCAATTTTGTAAAAAATACCAAAAACGGAAGAAACATACAAATGAAATAAGTATTTAAATCGGGTTATCAACTCAGGTACAAGAAAGGAAGAACCTAGACATTGAGAGCTTCCTAATGACATATCCGATGGAGATCGTCTGCTAAGTGAGGACAATCACTTCCGCTAATTCATGTTTTACTACTGAAGCGAGGACGCTTCTTGCAAATAGCTCAGCATCTGCATGTCTTTTCTTTTATCTTGTCACAAAAACTCAGTTTGGCTAATGTCACACATGCGATAGAGGAGCGATTTCCACGCTCAAAAATATTGATAAGAATATTAATTAATAATAATTGATATAATTAATAATCAATCGGTAAAAATTAAAGGGTAGAACCGAGAAAGAAATTACCTGCCGTCCTCCGCACATCTCTCAATATACCCATCCATTAACCCTTGTTGTGATCCCAGCAGCCGTCACGGTCGCATAAGAAGAAGCGGAGATCTCCGCCTTGCTCCGCAAGTGTCTTACATGTATTTCATTTAATAACTCGTGTTGCCTCACCCAGCGACTTGCAGAAAGCTGCAGTGATCTCCACTGCGAGCAGCGGGCGAAAAATCGCTCCACTCCTCTCTGCCACGCTCCGCTATCGGTAGTGTGACATAGCACTTCCACTATTCTCATAATTACATCCATTCATTCCCATTGACTTACAAATGTAAAGTGAAAATATTGATTAATTAATGACTATACTAGAAAATGTTATTAATGACAAAATTTTCCCATAAAATTCAATTAATTCTTATCTTGAACAGGTAGCGGACCACGGTAAATTTTATATAATAATGTATTTTTTAACACAAAAATAATTATAAGAAAGTGTTTTTAAATTATAATTCATTTACATGCAAATTAACTCCTATTCCATAATGTAAGTTCATTTTCAGCATTTCTTTCAGTATAAGCGCTGCATGTGTTCCTGACCTATAGAAATGTTTGTATTTGAACGAATTAATAGGTGAGGTTTTGATATATATATATATATAT
>NNCF01127066.1:230511-269992 GCA_002313205.1 Laupala kohalensis | reverse complement strand
TTTTTAGTATAGGATATTTCTACCTGTTGATATCTATCTTTTAAATAAGAAGTTTGCCATTGATGTGGAAGTCCACGAATGCCTAAAGTATGCAATTTTTAAAGGGGAATTTCGTGATCGATCACATCCAATGCTTTGGATAAGTCAAGAAAAACACCCTGAGGATTTTCTCCACGGTCAAGAGATGTGGTAACTTCGTTTAAGAAGGAAAATATGGCGCTTGTAGTTATTATTAATATCTTCAGATATTTATTCTTTAGGATATTATAAATTATTATTACTTCTATTATTTTTCTTGAGAGTTTGGTCAAATAAGTAACTGCAACTTATAGCATATAAGTTGTTAAATAGTGAGCAGTTTTGTATAAGAGTGTTTCAAGCGAGTTATTACTTGTAATTATTCGACCAAGCACTCAAGAATAATGTATATTTATTATTAATCTTTCTATTTACTTCCATAATTCGACAATTCAGTTCGCGCAGTTAAGATTTTGTTACGTATCACAAGATTAATTTTTAATGCGAAACCAAACAAAACAAGATTTTCTATTGGATTCTTTCAAGAACTGATTTAGAAATTTGATGGCTGTTAAATTCGGAAGGAACTGGTAGAAGGAAGGTCTTTTGATAAAACTTGTCACTGTATTCTTTTAGAAATTATTATTTTTATCTTCAATTTCGTTTCTGATACTGTAAAGAAGAGTTTTATGAGAATGAATGAACATGTTTTCCACCATTACTTAGTTTTAGTAGTCTAGATTTATCTGTTTTTCAATTAGGTCGTACTAGTTTAAAAAAATAACATTTATATGCGCAACCGATTTTGCCAAAAAACAGTTTAATTACATTAAATTTTCATTCGCCACATTTCACTTTATAATTGTGCAGTAAGTCCACAGCACTCTTATGATATACGAACTATATTTTTAAGGTACTTACCGCAATAATTCAATGAATGAAACATAAAATGAACCATCTCTATATAATTAAATTCACACCCCAAAACAAACCAATTTACTTTTATTTAGTTCAAGAGAATATTAGAAGTTTTGGTTAGTAAGTAATCTATTTGTTAGAATAGTTTTTTGAAAAAATCGATTAATTCATATTTAATACTGATTAAATTTGTCTTCAAAACATTAGTAGTCATTGTTCGCTATTTCACTGAGAAAAACACTTATCCGAGAGTTACATCATTAAAAAACTGTCAGATTATCACATAAGACTGATAAATTAAAAATTTGGAAAACAATCGTAATTTTATTTNAGAGGGAAGCTAAGGAAGCCGATGTTGGTTAGGATCTTTGACTGGCCAAACGCGACAAATTCGACAGTTGAAAAGGTCGCGGTACCTAACGGGACGATTTGTACTTGTTTGTTACCTACGAGGCAACAGGTTCCTCTCGGGAATAGAATGTTTACCTGTAACGTTTTTTCTCCTCTTGAAACACGGAGAGTTTTATCTGTCTCTTATACACATCTAGATGTGTATAAGAGACAGTATATATACATGCAATAATTAATACGTAAATAATTCAAAATGTACGATTCCAATTTATCCTAATCCAGCCCACCACTGACACGTATACATTTCCATGAACCTAATCAATACATAATTTGCAAGAAATAAAATTTATGTAAAAATAGAAATAATGGCAATACCAATTTTCTGAGAGTAAATCATACATCTAGGCAATAAATTCACATACGAATCTAACATATATTTTATTAACTTGTAAGATGTAATTGCTTACAATTACAATTAAAGTATGAGAGACGATATCACCCTTGTTTCATTATTTCGTCGAATTACCGTCTGAAATCTACCCTGGTTGAGGAATATCTGGAGAACTCACTTTCTCTAGAATCTTTCATTGAAGTTTGGTTTATGTTCCAACACAATTATTGCAGAGATGCATCTATTTTGCCTCCTAATAGATAAGACCTTGCCCCTCTTCCTGCCGCAATACCTGGCTACGCCCTAGCTACCATCAACTGTGGTCAGGCTGACTTGCGATAGAGAAAACAAAATAACGTTTTAGTTTTAATTTTGTTCAACTAAAACAAACGAATATACGTCCAAGTAATTGTTTAATTATTTTTTCATAGCATGTTTTTTTATCTCGAATGATGGCATCAGTTTCGTAAATCTCCCTTGGAATATTGTGTAGTTAAAATGTCACAAAACGTAAGTAGTGTCATAAATCAACGTCGCCAAGGCGCGCAAAGGTAGCACGCGAAACAGCCTCGAGTAAAATACGCCTAACAGGAGGCAGCTAGTGTAATGCTGTGACGGATTGAAGTGCGAAATTGGTCTCCACTTTCAAATATGACCTTCCAAAGGTGTGACCATAATCGTTGTTCAATGATTTTAAAAAATTGCCTAACCCGCTCCGTTTAGTCGTTTACTGAAATTGAAAGATGAGGATCATTGTAAAATACTGTGATGGTTTTAATCCCCCTCATAGAAGCTAGTGCGATTTAAATCCTCCTCTGTAAGTTTTACTTTCTGTATTTAATGGATAACATGTATTGAATTTCGACGAGGTACCGGGTATAAATTTTCCACGTTCCTTTCAATTGATCAACCATCATCCTTTCATTTTGAACTGATACATCTTACTTACATCTATCTGCTCACTTCTGCCAGCTCGTTTTTAATTACAGAACAGAATACAGCACCTTATTCCACGCAATCATTACTTGTATATATTCAGAGCGTTTGTATGTTATAAAATAAAATTGTCATGTATGTCTTACTTTCGTAAAATTCTTCTGAAAAGCTATGTAAATTTGACATATATTCAATAGAAAATATTTCAAGTAACAACAATGTTTACCAATAACCATGGAAATGGACATCGATAGCGAATCCAGAGGTGCCCCCCCAAACCTTATGAGACAGACACCCTCAAATTTGCGAGNCCCCTACTCTCTTCCAAACCATATTCCAAAAATTTAGAAATATTTTGCAACTTTATCCCTCTTATTTACCCTAACTCCAAATTAAAACCTGTTTGCAAAACCAGTGCACGTGCTTTCTCATACACTTTTACGACTCTCATCTATATATACGCAAACCAACTTTACAAAGAGAAAAGCAACCATTTTCATATATCCTATATTGATGTTGACAACAGCAGCATCTCCTGCGTATAAAATAAAGGGACAATAATTGTTTGAAAATGACAATTGTTTGGTACAATTTTTTAGAAATTTTGCGCAGAATCCAGAATAATATTTTTGTGTCTTTTACAAGCGCGGTGAAAAATAGTTTGCAATAAGAAATATCCAGTAGGTGAATCATTCCGTCCGCGAAGGGTAAGGATGTTTGTGTGAGTGAAAACTTGTGTATCAGAGAGCAATTGGGAACATATGGCGTATTAAAAAATACTTTCGGTATCGGTGACACTAAAAACGAGTATTTCCGCCAAAATCTCGCGAATTTGTTCTTGGTTAGACTCTCTCTAGACCACGTAAACGAGAAAGAAGAAAGAATATTTATCACCTATACTCATTTTACTGATAAAGGGTAAATTTAAATGAGATTTCAATACGTAATTAGGTTTTAATTTATATCTTAGCAGTTAAAAATTAGAAAAGTAGAAGAACATAGTTTTAATTTTTAATATTTCAAAGNATATACATGTCCCCTTCTTCACTTGTAAGATATATAAAGCAAGAGAATGAGGCAATTAGCAGATTTGTCACTCGATTTTAAGAAACGCAGGCCATGAAAATCCTCAAGAAAAATGTAGTATAATTTGTAACGAGTATAAGTGTGCGTGACTTCAAATATTCGTGAACGAAATTTACATTAAAGAAGTCAATATCAACGTACAATTCGAGACAAGACTTGAGCGCTTGACGCTTTCTCAGACTGCGGTTCAGAAGATTCACCATCGTTGCGCATCACTTCAGATATTTTGAATATTACATTAATTTGAAATATTTTTCGACAACGTTCTATCCACTTACAATATCTGAGAGTTTACGACTCACAAGAACGCAAAAACTTTTGTCAACTTAGTATTGGTTAATTCCTTACAAATCGGGTAAAGCACTAAAACAAAAACATGCAAGCACGGTGAAACAGGGGAAAAAAACGAGATACAAAATTGAGCTCCGACCATGATCACGCACGAAGAACTAATACACTGAAGGGAAAGCAATCAATCTTCAGTGCAACGCAGCTCTTCTGTTGTGTAATCTGACCATTGCAAGATAAGAGAGACAGGTATCTGTTGCCACTTCTTCGTTTACGCGAAGTGATGAGTCTCCCGGTCTTTTGATACAACAGAGGTGACTCCCCGACCTGTATCCCACGCTCGTGTTTGCTTATTCAGCGGTCTAGATCTCTGCGTGGCATGACTTACGATTTATTCACCAGTTTCGAAAATGAATTGAAATTATTTATCATGTTAAAATGTCAGTAAAGTTTAAAAATTAATACATTGTTATGATTTTTATTTTAATATATGCTATTTTTTTTAGTATATTTACTATTTAACTAATAAATGTTCTAAACTTCCAAAAACATTCATTTTTCGAACCCCCCACACCAAAAAATTTCAATGACGCTGTTTGCGTCACGAACCCCGCTTGTGGGCACCCCTGGCGAATCATAATTCAACAGAGATATGCAACATTTACCTCTCGGGGACACGCTATCTCAACTGAACCCTGAATTATGCCTGTGATATTTAATGTGATATCAAATTGTTAATATAAATAATAGAATATTGAACTGAGAAAATAACATAAACGACTTTCTGCAATACATATAATGTCCAGCATGTAAAACTTTTCTAAAGCATTTTAGCCAATTGTAAAAAAAAAGTAGAAACATTATAATTATTATAAGAATAAATGAGGATCCTTCATATGATGCTTTGGAATCAAGATACCCACTTCTATCCCGAATTTTTCTTTTTCTTCCCTTATCTTATTTTACGTGAACTTGGCAGGAGTATCACAGTATGTCATAGGTAACTTTTACCACAGAATGCAATTGTTGAACCTAATATGTGAACCAGAACTTATTAGTTATTCAAATAATAGTTAGAGATAACACCCATCAGAAACAGCCACACCATCTAAAAGAAAACCCGTCTAGTTACGGCTCGTATCGGATATCTAAGTACATACTTCCATTCAATTCGGCTCTACTTCCGCTCTCTCCTGAACCGCGACCAACACGGATTCCATTCAACCTGGCACCGTATCAGTCGCGTACCACTACGATTCTGTCCTTCACCCGTTACAGCGATAAGAGTCACAGAGTACAAAATAGATTTCTTGACCATGGCCTAGTTCAAGGTAAGAGGAGCGTGAGTATACTGAACCTCTTCTCGAACCTCGCAGAGGTCGTCTTGTTTCTTTTTATATCCAGCCTCTCTCTTTTTTTCTTGAAATAAAATAAATAGAGCATTGCGGAAAATAACAAAAAACATCTCTTTTTAGCGAATAATGAGTTGCTTTCCTCTTTGGAAGCGAACAACTATCCCTTCAATTTGATCACTGAAACCATAGGAAAACTGGAGAAAAACCCCGGTCGGAATGGAGCGCAGAGATAATATAAGGGTTACTATATTATAAATCCGCCAAGTAGAAAATGAGGCATTGTACACAGTGCCTATGTAATGTGAACAATGCCTGAAACCATCAGGTAAAGTAGGAAACAATTTTTATTTTCAGTGTTGCCTAGGCATTGTGGAAAATGCGATAAATACTTCTTACACTTTACCTAATGGCTTCAGGTATTGTTCCCATTTCTTAAAAGTTATTCACAATTCCTGAATTTCCAAAATTATTTGCATTACCTTTTTTTTTTTTTTTTGGTGGGGCTTTAGGGCTCGTCAACATCGAGGTCATTAGAGCCCATATTTGCATTACCGTCTGACGTTTGAGTACAGAGGAAATATTACTGTTATAAATGAAAAGAAATAATACATTCTCCGCAAAAAAAAAATTATTATAAATTGTTTTATTATTACATTATACTTTATTGAATTTATTTAGCAAACTTTCTTATTGCATTTACGCCAGACATTACTCGTCGTACTAACGCTGTGGGTAGTCTCGTAAATATCCATTACGTCTAGGAAGCATCATGAGTCAGAGAAGACGGCTCGCAGGTTCCATTCAGAAGAAGATGACCGCTTCATTGACCTTGTCGGAAGTAATTCACAAATTCAAGAATTTATACTGCCATCGTGGCTATTAGTATACTTTGCGACTATTTTTAGAAACTGGAGAGACTTCGCTTCTGAGAGATACATCTAACATGTATTTTATAACACAAAAGGCACTTTGGTAGCTTTTATGCATAATGAACAATATGTTGGGATATATGTAGTGTCCTTATGACACACAAGACAACCATGTGAGACTCGAATTCCAACGAAAAAATAATAAAACATATCCTAAAATATTTCTTTTATATCTTAGACTCTGTACATTGTTCACTATTTTACTATGATTTACGATTCTAATTTATTATTCTTCACTAATTTTGTACCAACGAAATTTTCTATTTCAAATTCATCTCACGTCCAGTTTTGTACTCCCGACGTAAATTATTACGGTCTATTAAATGCTTTATTAAGTGATGTATAAAACGTACACAACAATTCCAATTCTTAGTCCACTCGTAAAAATTTTAATTATCAACATAAATGAACTACCAAACTTGAATGTCTCACGAAACTTTCGAGCATTTCTTGCTTTACAGCACGTCGGGAAACTGCAAGATAAATTGACTGATATATATTCCGCGCTTGTCCGTGGGCGTAAGGGAACCTCCCCAGTTTACAAGTTTAGCTATAAGTGGTACGGAGTACCACAGATCTTTTTTATACTTGAGCTACCACAAAAAGGTTATATGAAAATATTTGAATTATGAAATGATATTTAAAGAAACAAACATGGCTTTTCATGTTATGTAATATTGATCCCATAAGTACACAAACCAACATTGTCTTCTCACAGAAAATGCCGTATAACATCTGCCGAGTACTGGGCCGAGCAACTTTAAAGGAAAGGAGGCTGGTCTGGTTTTATCTATAAATTTAATGAATTTTTGGTTTCTGGAAACAGACACCAATATGTTAGACGAATATTAAAGTGCGAAGTCCCAACGAAGGAAATCTATCTTCAGTTTCATATAATTTCCGGAACTATCGATAGAGGTTTAATCAGCACTGTCCGGTGGTTGAAATATTTCCATTCTTAAAGGGGCGTTTACACTATGACGCAAAATGTTATATAACATTTTACTACATGTAGAATTTGCTACATTAAGCAAATTTTATATAGCATTTTGCTACATGTAGTAGATTTTATGTAGCAGTTTACTACATGAAGCAAATTTTAGAGAATTCTCATTATGTCGTCCAAGGGCAATTCCTGAACGCAGCCAGATTTTTTTTTTTAGAAATATATACCCAAAAATTTAGTTTCAGTAAATGCTTTCACGTTACGATGAAAAATAATTACCTTATATGACTCGCGTTGCTTACACGTCGTTACTGAAATTTCTTTTTCAAACTTATTTTAAACCAATAAACTCAAATGAGTTACTTTATTTTTAATTTAAGAGGCAATGGGACATTTTCTAATTACTACCGTTTTCCGCTTCTTCAATCACGACAAGGAAAATCGAACTGAACAAATCTATTGTCCACGCTTTTCTTAAACCACGGGAAATACTGTGTCTTTCATCAGATTATTTATACACATAACAATTGTTCAAATCGAATTAAATAAAATAAGAGTATAATATAATTCGTAAGCTAGCACGTCTGCATCGAGGGGTTTGCTACGACGAAGCTCCGCCTCGCTGACATTGTTTTATAAAGTTTTACTTTGTCTTTAATTTAACCCTCATATATATTAAAGTCAAATTGCGTTCATGAAATGTTCTGTAGCAATAAAATACATCATTTCATTAGCTACTATAGTCCTACTATGCAACCTATCTGAAAAAAATTAAACTCTTAGAGTGTAACCCACTTAATTATTATGTACCTCAACAATAGGTCTGAAAATTATAAGTCGCACAATAATGGTGTTTGGCAATCTAAATGCACATATTAATTTTACACACACAAAAAAAATTCAATTCGTTGTTGTACGTTTTTGTACTCGGGCTGTTAGTGAAATCGAAATAAGCCCAGAAAGTCTTCAATCTCTAAAGTAATAAAATCCAATCCGTAAGTTCGGTTTCGATTGTTTGCTTCGTTTGTGCGTTATGGAGGGAACAAAAACACACGCTATGTCCAAAACCCGAATTCATTAGTTGACCAAAAAATACGACCAAGATAGGGTTGAAAGATAAGATTTGTCAGAACTAATTTCGGACGTTTTCAAAATGACCTGTGCTAGTTTTGGACAGTACGCTGTTGCCAAAGCTAATGGTTGTCCTTTAGAAGATTAAAACTATCGGTGATTATGTCATCACAACCAGTGGCGGTTTAGACCATAGGCAAGAGACGGGGGGAGGTGCTGACTGGAGAGGGATCTGGGGAGCATTTATGTTTGAAAATCATGGTTTTACAACTCAAATTTTATAAATATTGTCTTCTGAATAAAATACATCAACTCAAATAAATAATCAACAATTAACAATATTACATAGTAACTCAATTCATTAATTAATAATAACTTTATTGTAAAAAAAACAGTACAAACTGCGTATGACCACGTGGAGAACAATAAACTAATTTACTCTCCGGAAGCAAGCAAGGGACCATCCCATCAATTTCCGATCAAGGGCCCTAAGGCAGAATTGTTTAAAGTGGTAAAATATACCTTCTGTTAAGAGTTCAAATCCAATGGAAGGGGGGTATAGTCACCTTAGACCCTCCCCACCCATAGATCCGCCGTTGATCACAACAATAATGAGGTTTCTCGTATATGTGTACTGTTTGTACGGTTAAAATGTTCATTTTCAAGTACGAAGTATTACGAAGAGAATTTCGACAGAAAAGGTTTCATTCCGAGTACATTTTCTCAGGGATTTGATTTAACCTTTTGATGCAACAATGCTCCCCCTCAAAGACCCATCCCGCTATTTTATAAATTTTTGTATTGATAGCTACGTGTATAATTCGCAAGACGTTAAATTTGCAAATTTATAGATATTCTCGAAAACTGTACGGAACATATGATGTGACGTTTTTGAGGAAACCACATTCAATTATGAAATAATAAAACAATGAATATTATTCCAACTCTATTTTTGCATACAGGATACAGAAAAAAACACACAATTTACACTAGCGTGGTTAGTTATGTAATTATTTTAAGCTTTGTTTTTATATTGTAACACAAGTTCTATAAAAAATAAATTATAAATAATTAAATGAGTGAATAATAATTAAAATTATTAAAAACAATTAAAATAGTTATACATCATTGAAATTGCTATAACAATTAAAATGCAATACTAATTTATTTATTTCTATAAAAATTAAATTGCTATACTAAAGTATTGCAATTGGCATACAAATTAAATTGTTTAGAACTTAATTTAAGATTTTTATATCGTTTGCAAATTAATTGTTAATGACAATTTAAAATGTTTTTAACAATTACATTTTCTGTAGAAATTTAGGGATAAATTCATTTTGCTACTTATAGCAGTTTCTTTGGAGGAAATGCTTTATAAAGCAAATGTTACGTGTAGCAAAGTGTTACATTTAGCAAACTCATGAAATTGTATAGCAAAGTGTTATATAATATTTGCTATATAGCAGATTGCTACATAGTGTAAATGCACCTTAACTAAGGCACACACAAAAAAATGGGAAAATGTCAGAAACAATATTTCATTCTTTGTGTGTGTGTGTGAAGGGGGTTGAGTATTTCATATTGGCCTACTGTAACCCTGAAAACAATTACTCATTTTCTTGATATTCCATACAGTTAAGAACACTCAATTTTTTGATGTTTCTAAGCGGAAAGTGGTAGTATAAAATTCTATTTATTGAAGATGAGAAGTAACAACCACACATTTCTTCCCCTCTCTATTTTAGCGGAGTGAATAAGTGTATGAATGATAGAAAAGGGTGCATTAAGAAAATCACCCCAAAACATGTTCAATGGGTTTCATCGGAAGTGTTTATGTATGTCATCTTCGAACAGAACTACCCTCGTAGATCGAAATATCCGATCACTTGAACAACATTTCCCGCTGTAATCGAGGGAAATTTTCTCTCTTGACTCTTCTCCCGGGCTGTGTGAGGGCAGGCGCCTATGCCCGGGCGACTAACATCCCTGGATTCGATCGGAGTCTCCCACGCACTGCAGTGTCGAAGATTGCCGCAGCCAATTTTTACTCTCGTTCTGCGAAGTGCGCTCTTGCTCATGGTGGATGATGGTATGCAACTCAATTCTATTTCGTATCATACACATTACACACGTTCATCTTATTACAGATATGGTATGACAACATAGGATGATTCACAACGAGCGGGTATTAATTGCGGATAATCTTTTGGTAAAAGGGTTTTATTCAATTGCGCAGAACCACTCCAGGTATTCAACAGAGGTTTCCTCAATTGCGCAGAAATGCGACGACCTTCCTTGAGACGGGAATTCATAGAATCAGCTGTTTCTTATGTATACCATGCTGTGATATATTTTGGAAATAAAAACAAATCGCTTTCATGTGATTAATTTCTTAAGCTTCTGACTTAATTTTCTAAATCATTGCAAAGAGATACCAGCGATGGATTTTACATTGCAGTTCTTTAAAATTTTTGGAACTCTAAATGTGCGAATAAATTATACGAATCTTTATATCAGAATCTTTGACAAGTAAATGAAAATTCAAAATGGAAGTATTAAATAAATAATTAATTTCATTCTTGTAGGCGGTCAGATTAGGTTGCTTCTATTCTCCCTTAATTTATGGAGTACCGGACAAGTATAAGTACGAGATCGCTCTACGCTGCCACAGACCATGACAATGACGTGAGGGTGCATGTTAACAGATACTTTTCTTCTACCTGCCTCGGTCTCTGCGCAATTAAGGAAACCTTTGTAGGGTCTTCTTGGGCACTCTGCGCGTTTGAGGAACTTTTCTGAGCAATTGATGTGCAACTTTCACATCTTATAGAAAAAATATCAAGGTATTATAAAAACCGATTCAAATTCTTTTATTGGAATGTTTAAGGATGCAACTTTTATATGGGGCTGGGAAAAATTTGTAAAGAGAGCGAGTGACGCGCTGCGACACAAATACAAAGATGAAAAAAGAGCTAATTTGTTTATTTAAAGCGTTATTGTGATACTTTATAGCAATGTTCTCAAAAGGTACTCTATGATCCTTCAAATAACGTTGCACATTCTTCGCAACAGGGATTAGTGTATAATTTAGAAAATGACATGTTAATTGCACATTTAGAGCAGTAACATATTCGAACTTTGAGGTCTTCAAAATGATAAATTGTATAACCATTAAGCATGTATACGTTGGTGAACGCAACTTGAGCGATCATGGTGAACATTGATATAAAACAACATAATATAAACAGACAACGATGCTTTGAGAAGAAGAATAAGTCTCTTTTCATGTACATTTCCTGTTTGTTGGTAACTTCTGAATAATTACTAGCGACAAGAAGACTCGAGATTTCGGAGTTTCTGCGTTTTATTCCCTCAATTGAAAAACATAGGTAATCTGAATATTCAATACGGCCAGATACAAAATTCATGAGTCGAAACGTCGTGTGAACATTAATTAAAAACAAATTTTATGCCAATGAATCGTCGTATTCAAAATTAAAATATGAAATCGTATGAGAATTGTTTCTATATTACAGGAGTCTCTCGAGGCACACTGTTAGGGGGTACAGCGTGCCCTGGTCGTTGTTCTCGCTGTCTCCTATGGCGGGAATGAGAGGGATTATGTGCGAATGTGGTGAGGGGTGAAAGACGTTGAATGAAAGTTGTGATGGAATGAAGAGGCAGATCTATGGAGGCTATAGCCCCCCGCCATTTGACCTGAAATCCTAACAGATAAAATTGAAGTTGATAAATGGCATACTTTGTAAAAGTGTTACCAGATTATTAATTGTTATTAGTTATAATTATCATTATTAATAAAATTGTTATTAATAGTACCAGATTAATAAAATTAGTAATACCATATCAATAAAATTAATAATATCATATTAAACTTTAATACATAATTGTTATTGACACTATATTGTTAATTATTATTATTTGATGCATTTTATTTAAAGGTAATATTTATAAAATTTGTTTTGTAAAACCATAATTTTGTAATAAAAATGCTCCCCTGTTAGCCCCCACCTTAATTACGGTCTAGATCCGCCACTGGTGGAATGTAAGGCTTTGAGAATGAGGGTATTTGCCGCTAATCCGTTCTGTCACCAATGCAAATTCTACTTAATCAACCGGGTTTGAACCGGCGTCACCAAAGGTAGAAGATGTATGCCCGGGTTGCCTTGTATTGAATATTCAGATATAGCAAAAATATGTAAATTTAAATAGTAAACATTATAATCTTACAATTATTTTACAACTTATCTACGAAGTAATGTATAATGCGTCAATTTCTAAGGAGGACCGAGTGTATTTTAAAAACACAATGTAATATGAGACAGCTAAAGAGAAGATACAATATCATTCTAAAGGCGGACATTGACAATGAAAGAAACGAAAAGTGTCCCTTGATGAATCTAGCGTCTTATTTGGTCGTGGTCACATTCTTCAGCCCGAAATGGTTCCGTGTCGCAAAAAGTACCATTTGAGACATGGGAGACTCTTGCCAAAGCGGGAGAGAGTGCACCGGTGAGAAGGCCTTGATTTATAGAAGTGACTGTTCAAGAGAAGAAATCGGGCCGTCATCCAAGTGCTGACCAACTCTGTACCCTAAGTGCTTTATCGTTCCTTGGAAACTTGTCGCACCAGAGTTACAGGTTACAGGACGGTGCCAAGCGGATCTAGTTCGAACGCTTAATGAAAGAACCTATACAAAATATTTATTATTTTAAATTAATATAGTTACAATTAGGATATGTATAATGAGAGATCCTCTCACGAATGTTATTGTCATGTGTATATTTGTAAAATGTATCTTAATTTTTGTATTCATCATATACGACCATTTCAGGGAAGAGACGAAATTTGGGTGCACTGAAAGACAAATCATAATCACTCGTTTCCTTCAAACAAAGTGTTCCTTATACGTTAAGAATTTACTCACTAATGACATAGTTTCTATAAGACTTTCTTCATTTTCCTTACTTTTTATGCCGAACACAGGTTTACTTTTTGTTTCTTGGTTCTTTAGGAAGTTATCGGTTTCTTCAAAAGCACAATATAAACGCGGAATTAATTCAGAGTTGCTGTGTTTCCATAAACTAAACAATTTATTTTGTTAATATACGAAAATCATTTTCTATTACTCGGTAAAATAATCGTTTTTTCAATTAGTTTAAACTAAACACACATTCTATAAGAAACCGTGTGGAATATACTGTCTATACAGTTCAATAACAGTCCATTCGCTCGCGACTTTATACGACTCACGATAGTTTGTTGAACTATCATTTCTTTTCTTTATCATTCTCTTCGTTCAACGAAGACAAATATTTTAATCCTTTAAGTGAAGCTATATTTTTTATAAAATCGGTACCTTCCAATTTACTGTAATAATAAGCGGAAATAATTGTAATTATCTGTATGAAATGTTATAATGAAAGATCCAACCCAAACATTATTTCATTGACCAAAAAAACAAAACAAAACTAAATCACCGGCTCTAGTCGTGTGTGATGATTTATCCTCACATGAAATGAAATAAATCTACATATATGGCTTAAAGACAGTAATGTAAGTCGATATGAGTCTTTGTGTAGCTAGCTGCAATACAAGCAATATACACATTTGTCTTGGGTACGGAGTGTTGTGTCGTGTCACTTGACTCAGCAACTGATTTACACGCCACATTTGTCAGCTTTTCTCCTTCAACGTCAGATGATCCATGTGTTTAGCAAGGTTTCCATATACAGTGTGATTTAAGACTTCTCTGGAAATACATGATACATTATTCCCGGAACAGGGGCGATAGGTGCAAAGTCACGACTTACAGTGTCGCCTTTGCCAATTAAAGGAGTGGTTTCCAAACTTCGTGTGTCTGCTTCTCAGTATGGCTACTTCAATATTACGCGAAAACAATAAAGGAATAAAGTGATCAATGATTTAGAAAATTAATAACTGAAAACTATAGCTAAATGGAAACTAGGGATTTAAGAAACGACTTATTATTTTATGAAAACGATACCGTAGTATTTTATGAATTGCTAAATTTTTTACTTATGCTTCTTATTTCCTAACGTTCCTATATAATCATTTTGTACCAATTTTAAAAAACTTTGTGAAAAGCGAAGAAAAAACTATAGTTTATGATTGTGAATCTAACAATTTAAGTCAATACAGTAAGATTGGTCGCGGTTTAAATCGAATATAACATCATAAATCATCATAACATCAAATCGTAACATAAAAAAGGTAACAAAAAAGTTATGAAACAAGTAATTCATTACGTATTTACTTGGGTAAACTGTTATTTACGTAGATTTATAAGATAAAATGTTTATGTTAAGAGTAACAAACATATAATAAGAATTATGAGATGTATATATGTAACGGTGGAAGTCCGACCAGTTAATTCTAGGATTTACTGGCATAATCTATAAAATGTCCTATAACCTTCTGATATCTCATTGGTTTCAAAATTTTAGTAAGATACCTCGATAAATGCTGACATTTTCCTCCATTAATTGGGCAAAGTTGATAATTTTAATTTGCCCAATTAATTGAGGTAAAGTTGACCTCTTTAATTAGTAAATGTAACGGGTCCTATATTCACTCAATATATTCAATCAACAGTTTACGTTTTTTTATTGTTTTTCAAAGTATTTTTCTATCATATATTTGAGTTTATCAATAACTTAAGGAATGATCAGTGCCAAATTTAAGATTCAGGCGCCCCAAGGTACTCGATAAAAGATATCACCCTTTACAATTTTGCGCTCTATGCAGATACATATGGTGAATAAGGGTAAATCCAGCTCTGATTACGATAAATAGTGGTTAGAATAAAAAATGATTCCCTTGTGATTAGTCGTATAAAGTTAATTTCCTTGTGGAAGTAAAAATTTCTAATTAAAATGTATATTTGTTCAAAGAACGAAGATGGTGTTTGAGAATAGGCCATAGGTTCTTGAGATTATTCAGCGAAATTTTAATTGTCATGCAATTATCGTACATTATCATACCAAAAGGATAGACGAAACTATGTGATCCGATATTAAGAAGAGTTCAGGAAAATGCCACTGCTGCCGAGAAAGTAAAGAAAAAAAACTGTATCAAGTCAGCAATTAATTTACTCGTTCAAAGTGGCACATAAAGATGTGATCAATTAATCGACAGATTTACAGATCAAGTATCACTGTAACGTCGGCGCCAGGACATGCCATCAACTTGCGAAATATTAATAGCTCTTTGTATTTCCCAAGCCGGATGCTGTTAAGAATATTACAATAAGTGACCGGTCAGCGCTAAGACGGACGCGCGACGAGTTTTCCGTGTGGAGGAATTGTTCGAACGAACACTTTTCATTTTAAGGAAAGTATGTACCAGTGTATTCGAAGAATGCAGTCGGCGACGTTGACCCACGGGGGTTCAGGTGTACCTAAATTAAAGACGAATTCCACGAAGAAATGAATGAAGAACGAAAAGGGTGTTTGCGAAGCGCCTAGGTGACGCTCATGATGATTCGACCTATATGGCGCGTCCTCTGCATTCCTAGAAGCAAAAAGGGTGACACAAAAAGAGTGCTTGCACGGTGGTGGCGAAGGCGTGGTTATTCACTGATCACGTGACGTCTGGTACAGTATATATTGGGAGGAGTGAACCTCCTCGGGGATGCTTTACAAAGGAACGTAGAGATCCGTCAGCACGGACAAGTGACTGTACTAAGTTTAGGTCGTGGAGACCAGATTGTTTGTTAAGGCTGCTGCGGTAGACTTAATGAACTCATTATTAGATGCGAGGGTCGTAACTAGTATCAGTTAGTTGTTGGGGGAAAACAACTTATCTTTTCGAAGGAACAGATAACCTGAGAGTTTTTTAAAATTTAGTTGTCTTCAACTATATTTTACAAAGTATAAACAATGCTCTCTGACAGCATTATTTGTCTAATAACAGATTATTAGATGTATTAATGATTTTGAGAGTTTGTGTCTGTAAACAATTCAGATTTCATGTAATTTGTAATAAACCATTATTTATTATCATTGCATTCGAGTTTGGTTGCTCGGGAAACCGAGCTGGTGGCAGCGACAAAAACTACCATAGGAATTTTGGTATCTATGTGGATACCGCTTCCACCAAAAAAAAATAATAACACATCAGGGTTTGAGGTGTGATGTTACAATCACTACCAGATTATTTCAAAACGTCAATCGGACTGAAACTGAAAACATGAGGATTACAAAAGATTAAGGTATGTATATTCAGGCCAAGGTGTTTTATTCATGTAATAAATCATTTAATAATTTCTCGTATGTTATTATTTTTAAGAAATTGGTAATTTCAAATCAATTTAATATACGAATAAATATGAAAAAACATCATATATTCTCATACCATTTCGTAATTTCATAGGGTAAAAACGGAAGCGTTTTTTTTTCAATCCATGCTTATACAAATGATTTAATGAACTTTAATAAGCTCATTTAATGCTACGGTGTAAACATAAGAAAACGAAAATTACAAATAAATATAAACTAAAAAATTCACATTTAAAGTAACAGGGTAAAATGTTTCAAATTTGTCCTGCATTTTTAATGCAGAAATTCTGAGTTTTTGTCTCCTATAAAATATGTTTACTAAAAAAATTATTCCCCAAACAATTAGGCTACTGGCCAGACCATCATATAAAAAGGAAAATATAACATTTATGTTATACTCTTGTACACTACTGATAACAAAAACGGGCCCATTTATTTTTGTAAGTCCCACGCTCTGACCAGTTTTGGATTTGTTAAACTTGCAACGCCTCTCTCCTCCTTCTTCCCCTTCGAGTGGGGAAGTTTCGTTCGACCAATCGTAGGTCTATTTGAAACGGCTCCCATATTTGGAAGACATTGTGCGGCGGGTAAATCGTAACGAGATAAAATGTTTCATTACACCGCTATTAAAGAAATATTTTGTATTTTTTTATTATACACATTTTGGACTTCTATAACAAAAATATTCTGTATATACTTGACTTCAATAAACTTTACCATTCTCTATATTTAAACGACATCTCGAGATTCGTTGTCTCGCAAGGTCTTCATAGGCAATGTAAAAGATATTAGAGTTTCTGTAAAAAACGTTTGCGTAATACCGTGATGAAATATAGTTTTTAACAGAATTTGAATATAATTGCAAGATATCGTATGGAATTGGTATAATTCGAATCACAAATTACTTATAAATATTCCTATAATTTCTTATATTTATACAGTGAAGTAAAGAAATCAAATCTCATTGCCTACAAGCGATGTGTATTGTCGAAAGTAATTTCACATAATTAGCGATTCTCTTAAGTTTTTCATATATGTGAAAAGAAATTAAATAAACATAGAAAACGTTTGTCNTAAATAATATAAAACTACTTAAGGAACAAATAAATTACATCTTCTAGTGACATATTTATCCACGATATAACAATTTGGTAGTAATCGTGCAACCTAAAAAAAATCAGAGATCAATGATATGAAAACCTCGTTTCAGATATGAATAAATAAAAAAAGACAAATCCCTTTTATTTATTCCAATCAAATTGAAATGTATTAACTCATATTAATACTACAGGTTCTTTTTCTTTTTCCTTCCTTCCTTTCATTCTTTTTCTTTATTTCCTTCTTTTCCTTTCATTCTCTCTCTTTCTTTCATTCATTCCTTCTTTCCTTATTTCTTTCCGCGTTGTGTCTTTCTTTCCTGTTCATCTTTATTTAAAAGCAAATGTTTCCAATATCCTATCTTATCTGATCAGACAAAATATTTCTTTAACAGCGCTGTAATGAAACATTTTATCTCGTTACGATTTACCCGCCGCACGATGTCTTCCAAATATGGGAGCCGTTTCAAATAGACCTACGATTGGTCGAACGAAACTTCCCCACTCGAAGGGGAAGGAGGAGGAGAGAGGCGTTGCAAGTTTAACAAATCCAAAACTGGAAAGAGCGTGGGACTTAGAAAAATAAATGGGCCCTTTTTTGTTATCAGTAGTGTACTTTATAATGCGTTCAGATAATATGCCAATAAATAAAATGAAATATATTTCATTAACATTTTTTAAATAAGTTAACTAAATAACTGCGTTAAAGCGATGTTTTTTAACAACACGATTACCAAAACCTACGTTTTTATTTGTGGTTGTAAAACAATATTCCCACTTGAGAAATATCATACCAGTTTGGTTGAATTTTTTTATTAAAATAAAGATTTTTGTCTCCAATTTTTATTACCCAATAATTGATGTTATATAAACCAAGAATCCACAGGAACAAAAAGACCGAAAAAAATAGTGTTTGCAATGAATATGAAGGAGATAAACTTATTGGTATTGTTCTCGCCTACTATCATAATTCAAATGATATATTTATTAATAGTTTAGAGTTTGTAGCAAATAGGAACTTGGTAGATGATGACATAATAAGTGTGGTATAATTTGATGTGGTTTTACTTTTTACAATTCTATCTAATAATTTATCGGTAAATAGTGTTTATCTCAATTGAGTAAAATATAACAAAACTGTAATTTACCCAATGATGAAATAGTCATTGCTTTAAAATTAATTATTGAATCTCCATATTTTACATTTAATAAGAAGTTATACCATCAAGTAGAAGAATCGTAATATTATTAGTCCTATTTTTTCTGAATATTTTTACATGATCTCGAAAGACTGTGTCTCAATAATTAAAAGTTTCTTCCTCTGCTTTATGCTCGTCATGTTCGCGACATTTTTTACATTATTACAAATGAGAAAATAGAAACAATATGAAATGTTCTAATAGATATCAACTACGGTTGAAATTTACATTGAAGAGAGAATATAATATAAAATTTAATTTTCTATATTTATTAATATTACGTGGGAATAATAAATTGATGTTCAATCAGTTTATTATTCAATCAGTTCTATAAAAAAACGTATCTAGGACGAGTGACTATTTCTTTGATATTCTCTTGTCCAAGATATTACTATGATGTACAATTTTATCTAGACCGGATGGTGGCGGATCTAGACCGTAATCAAGGGGAGGACTACCCGGTGAGCATTTTTGTTCAAAATTATAGTTTTACAACATAAATTTTATAAATAACACCTTATAAGTAATCCAATAAATAATTAACAATCTGATATTATTAATAGCAATAACAATTATTTATTAAAGCTATAAATATGGTATTACTTATTTTATTAATCAGGTATAATTAATTTTATTAATATGGTATTATTAATTTTATTAATATGGTATTATTAATTTTATTGATATGGTATTATTAATTTTATTAATATGGTATTATTAATAACAATAATAATATTAATAACAATAACAATTATAACTAATAACAATCATTAATCTGGTAACACTTTTACAAAGTATGTCATTTATCAACTTCAATCAACTAAAAGATCAGGTCCAATGGGGGAGGCTATAGCCCCCTTAGCCCCACCCCCCATAGATCTGCCACTGCACTTCTACTTGGTTACAACCTTAGTTCACTTAGTAGTTACAATGATTATAACCACATTCATATTAATAAAAATATTTGCTTGGAAGTTGAATCAATGTAATAAGTGTAATCAAATACTAATGTCAATGTCACGGTTCCCGAAATTTCTCTATCCTCAGAGGCTCTCATTTACTCTTCGGGAAACAACACAGAATGAGGTTCAGTCTGAATATTGTGAAGTTTGTAAGAATGAATGAGGCCTTAATCAAAGTTCGTGATACAATTCAAAATTTACATCACAAATTCTTTCATGGATAATGCGCAGAATAACAAAGCAAATTTCGTCCTCGGTTGTCTGGATTGTTTTCACCCTGTTCATGGGGACATAAATACTGGTACATTCTGTTTACTTCATGATTTCATGATAGAACATTGTTTCATAAAAATAGTTTCTCTCGACAAGATCTCATTTCGTATTTTACTACTTTTATGGATCTTAAGTGCACGAACATTTTTGCAACTAGCAACGAACTAAGTGTCTAATTAAGATAGTTGTGTATAGTAATGTTGCGTTAACGTTGATGACAAATAATTAATTTATTCAATAAACAACTGATCGAAGACAAATAATCTAATTTTTTCATGTCAATTTTTCCATAAATTATTCACATATTATTTAAGGAATCATTTCCATTTTCATCTTTATATTACCGTTTGATGTAATAATAACTACTACAAATCTAATTAAAAAAGGTGCTTTCCAAAATTACTTCTCGTAAATAGGGCTCATTAAAAGCAATGGATCAATTAATTTTATCATTTATGACTGTTAAACGCATTGTCAAAATTGACGACGATAATAACATCCTGTAGCATACGTGCACCAGATGATACATAAAGTTCATACACCCATATTTTCTTCCTGACTCATAATACATTTCTGACATACAGTTTACCTCTAGCTCTCTCTCTCCACTCAATCCATGTAACTTAACGATCTTCCGTGCAAAATTCAATCTAAAAGTAGTCAGTTTTGCCTTCCCAAGGTGAATAAAACTCATTGATATCCATTTGTCACGACACACAATGGAAGGTCATTTCTGAGAAGCGCCGAAGTAATTTAGCAGCGGCGAAACTATTTGCATATCGATAGTAAAGGTCACAACGTTCTTTTGGTACAGCAGGGGAAGTAGAATATATATAATCTTGACGTCGGGACGGCCGAAATAGACGCGTCGAGAACAATAGTGAAACGGGGTAATCAACATATAGGGTAGCGTGGGGTAATGGTTCGCAAGGAGAAGATTCGTCGTAGTCACATTTTTGTGATGTTTATCTCCATTTTCACGATATGGTGTTCAATTATAATGATATCTCTTATGTTAACTGGGATATACTTTCGGTATTCACATATGGTACAGATATAATGAGATAAGTCTATTCCACTGATTTGAGTTATAATTTTTTTCAGTGCCTTAGCACCCTCTACGTAATGTAATGTAATTTCACAGTAATAAAAAGTAATGTAATTTCACAGTTCTTAAGTATGTTAATTAAGCTTTACAATGATGTGATAAGTTCTACCTCTGCATTATGAGGTGATTGTGAAGGACAATTCCTCTCAGCCACAGAGAAATAGCGCTGAGATAAATGACCGAATACGAACCGTATACCTTGGCCCACGATAGAGACCGTTGTTTCTCTTCACTACATTTTTCTTTTTTTTTTTCCTTTTTTGTATTCTATCGTTTCAAATCGGTAATAGATAATTGTTTATTAATCATAAACATTTTAAAGTACATTTGATTAAACATCTATGCAACGTATCCACCTAATCTCCATGTTTCTCTTTTCTTAACTGAATTATTTTCCTATTACTCTAATAATGTCAATTGAATGAAGGAACTAATCAATGGTAAAATTTAGTGTTTTTTCGAGAGGGAGGGTAATTATAAAAGTGCACAAGAAATCGCCCTCTCGCTAAGGTCCTTCTAAAAGTCCGAAAATTAAGGAAAAAGCAGGAAGGATTATTGTTTCCATTAACAAATCGAAATTGAGAATCCTTTTCAAATAAGTTTCCGAACTCTCTCCATTCTTTAAGTTCGGTTGTCAGTTTTCACTTTTACATTAATAACTCTGGGACAAAATCACATAATATTATTTTACAATAAAAGTTCTAAGCTTTTACTCTGCAAAAAATTTTTTTTATCAGCAAAAACATTAAATTTTATATAAATTGTTTCGGGGCATTAAGCCGCGTCGTCGTTTTGTAAAAACTCAACGTTTCGTTGGCATTAGCAGCCGCCGTCTTCAGGAGCTTCAGTTCGTAGTAGCTCCTGAAGATGTTGACTGCTAATGTCAACAAAACGTTAAGTTCTTACAAAATGACGACGCGGCTAATACCCTGAGACAATTTATAAATGTTGATCAAGTTATCCGTGAAAGCCTGCATCACCCATTAAATTTTTGTTGTTGTGACCCGCCAGTGGAGTATGAGTCCGAAAAAACTCGTTTGCGAATATTTGAAAAAATAAATGATCTGGTAAAAGGAATATACTGCCAATTTACAATCTTATTCGTGCCCTTATTCAAGCCTCGTACGCGTGAAAAACTGGAAAGTACGACTCTTTCCCCCAAAGTACCCTAACTAATAACTAAGAAGCACAACAAAAAAACAATGGTGTACATCGTGGAAAAGAGAGATATTAAATTTCGTAGGTCGATTTTAAAAATGTTTTGTTACCTTCGTGTATTTTGTTGACTGAATTATTTTATTTCCCCATCGTTGTTTAAACTTCTGCCTTTTGAGTTCTAAGCATTATATCTGTATTGTAATATTTGAGGAATGGATAGCGGAGTTAAATTATCTCTGATAACCGAATCACGAAATATTTTGAAACTTTTTTTTATAAATAAGTGGAGTATAAAGAGTGTAGAATAATACACGGAATTTATAGTATATNCTAGATGTGTATAAGAGACATATATATATATATAACTTTTATAAATACGGCGTTGCATGAATTCAATGTTAATTCCAAATTTGGTATGAATCAACACTTCTGTAAAACTTCCACACCATCCTTTTTGAATTCCTATATTTTCTTTAAGGAAGTTTTACCTCACACAATTTTGAAAATTATTCACAAAAATTTTCTAAAAATTCTATGAAAGAAAAAACTTTTCAAAAATCTCGATAAATTTAAGAAAGATAAGTCTTTCTATTTTAATTTTTAATTTATCTTTGATGACATTCCGAATATAGGTGTGTGTTAATTAGCCACGTTGTTGTGCATTTCCTAACGCTTTTATGTCTCACATGTTGCGGGATCGCTTGTAGGCAATAATAATTGGGATCGGGAAACTGATAGATGACGGAAGTTGATTTTTATTGTTCAACTGATTTTGTTTAACTATTGACTGTGGTTAAGTGATACTCGTAATTAGAGATCGAACTTTTAGTGCGTCGCTATTTTGCTTTGCCTCTCATGTCTCAAAGCATGCTTACAATTGTAATTATAATAGACGTAGGTACATCAATAAACTAACCAACGTGACCAGACTATGCTCATGAGATTTGTTATGATAAATTAACTAGTTCGTGAGGTATAGCATTAATTAGAAAAACATTTCACCCAAACTACCCCTTAAAAATACTTTTTTTGGTGGATTTTATGTTTTTAATCTTAATCAATCATCGTTTCGTCAACATTTATTTGGCATAGTCACGCATTTCATAAAAAACGAACATATTTCCTTGACACGTCGTGAGATTTAGATTAAACGCATACAAATATTGCAAAAAAGGCCGTATTTTTAATATGGTATCAAAATTATTGAAGAAATTAATTTACACCATTAAAATCGAAATTTACAACACTTTCATAGTAAACATCTACAATACAATTTAAATATGTTTTATTGTGAAATAGGTATTTTATACGACAAAATAATTAATTGATTAGATCAGATCCAAGTGAAGGTAAATGCACGTGCAATCTCGAAATGATATCCACAGATACCATAAAAACTACCGTTAGCAAAGAAAGTAATAATCAAATAATATTAAAAATTTTAATTACTAATATTTTCTATTTAGCTGTGCACATTGTACATACAATGAATATCTTTGTACAAATGTCTCCGCTGATAAAAATTAATTTTTACCCCATTACATTTTCTTTAATATTTTCGAATCGCATTCGTTTACTGGTCAGCGACGCTGAATATCCTCCCTAAAATGTAATTGGCTGGTTCATAGGTCCGAATGTGAGTCTAGGCTAACTAGACTCGCACTCAACCTACATGATAGCGAATCACGAGTATAAAAGGGAGCGGAAGAGTATCGGTTATCAGTTGTGTATTGGAGTTCATCTGCGTAGAGTTTGAAGAGGATATAAGTAAGTAGTTTTAGTTGAGATATTTGCAGTTAATGGCGATTCGAATATGTTAAATAGGTTACGAGTCTATGATTATTTCATCAAGAATGTGAAGTGCTCGGAAATACGATTAAACATTAAGTACATGTTTGTGTTTAAAGATAACTTTTATACGAATATCCAGAATGTGGTGGATTAGTAGTGTTCTCTTGTTAAAAGCTATATGATTGTGTCACTCACCTTCATTAAATCTTGTAAAATATTCAGAGGCATGTTTCAGCAAAATTGTTGAAATTTAATACTTGTGATATACTTAAAACTAAATATTTTCATTTTCCTTTCTAGTATTTAGGATGGCCAGCAACTCTGCATCTTTACTTTACGGGCCGGGCGAGGCTGTTTCAACCACTCAGAAGTCTCCTGTTGGTTGGAATGTTCCTCCTACCGATCTTCAAAATGAACAGTCGGCATCCCTTGCCGAGAAAATAAGCACGAATCAGTCTCGTGGAAACCAGTCGCCTACGCAACAAACGTCAAATTCAAACGATGATTCAAGCACTAGCGACGATTCTAGTGCTGATACTGCCTTGACATCCTCTCCAGTCTCTGAACATGGTGACAACAATCGCCAAGGGCTGAAGATCGTCTATAGGATTCAGAACCTTCCAGTAACGCAGTCGATTGCCGGACTCTACTCCACGGCCAAGAACAATGTGGTTATTGGTGCAGCAGCTTCTACAGTCGAATTGGTTGTACTGCTTTCGGCTGCACCTGCGTTCTTCTTTTGCGCTCCGTTCTTCACTCTCTGTAATACACCAATCAGAGGCATGGACTGGGTCATGTGCAAGACCTTAGATGCTGCTGAGACCGTATTTCCTTGTATCACTATGCCTCCTACCAAGGTTGGAACAATAAGTTGTATTCTCTAATCTTATGTGTACACCCTTTTTATACTTTGTTTTCCTCTTCTTTTCAGGTCTGTCAGAAGGTCAACACATGCGCGACAAACTGCATTTGCTTCGTCCCAAGAACAGTGTATGGTGCATCGTCAAACCTCTGTTCTAAATTAAAGGAGTATGTTCCTTCTAAATGATTCTGGTAATGTGTAACTTTTTGGAACCTGTAAATTGCTGCTTTTACATTTCATTTTTTAACGTTTTAAGTTCATTGTTATAATAAATATTATGTGCAATAAAGTTTCATAGTAGTATAATACTTCTTTTCCTTAAGGTCTCTGACCTTACTTAATAATTCTCGCTTCCTATTTTATCGAACCTCCTACCGTAGTGGCCACAACTGCGTTCCATAATGTTCATCAATGCTTTTTTGGTTTTTTTTCTTCCCTTCCCGTGAGCTGTTCTCATGAGCTATTTAAATCCACTGATTTCTACGAACTTAATGCTACAACACGATTCATACCCCAATAAAAACACAAGGTGTTAATTGTTGTGCTAACTTCTGCCATTACTATACTACAAACTCGACTTTCACGGTCCCCGTTTTTTCCAGTTTACATTTTCACTCATAACATTTCATCGGTGGTTTGCAACTTAGATATCAATTTCCTATACACGTCATCACTGAATTGTATTTCACTGTTTTTTACTATTTCTGTAAAATAAACATTTTCTTTATGACATGATACTAGCATACAGTAATATTTACGTACTTTACCTTGATATAGTTACAAAATGGTGAGGAATTGGGAGATACACATGAGAACGGTCGTAGAAATTAATAAGCTTATCACTTACAATTGATAAAATTAAACAAAATACCTAGACAGTATCTATAAGAATTCATGTCAGACTACACACTGATTAATATTGATTGGCAATATTTTAGAATTTGTTGTGTAACAGAGAATTGGCATCTCGATTTTATTTGCACCGACGTTTGAAATGTTTCGAGATTAGTATTGCGCTAGAGACTGAGCTACGTTATTGAAATAGTCAGCTTCCTATTACAGGGAATATAAAAAGGGTTCAGGAAGGAGACTGGAGGTGAATCGCTCACCCGGCAGGATATGAAGTGAAAGGAAGATGCGTGGCTGCGTTGAAAGTTGTGGGAACGGAGGGGATTCGCTTCGTGGAAGCAGTGGCGAAGGTGGTTGGAACCAGGGCCGTAGTAGTAAAGTAGTAGCTTGCGGGTCCTTCCACCCACTCGGGACATATTATGCTCAGTTCAGGGGATCTTATTTGAAATGAGAAATTCTGGAAAAGTCAAACTAACGTGCTAGACTATTTTATTTTAAAATACCTGGTTACGGCTATTAAAATGTATTTTAATACCGTGTATTTTTTTAATTTTTGAACCTTAAAACATACTCTGACGAATTAATTTTTCCTTTATCTGACAAATTTCTCCTCCTAGGAATAAATATTCTGAAAGAAACAATATGTTGATTATGATGATATGATTATGCCGATGTATCTAGTGTAAATGATGGTGCAAACCCATGGCGTTGGTGAGACCGGTTTATGAATGTGAAAACGCCGTTGGCTGCGGTAGTGATGGCCGTATGGGTGGGTTAGTGGGTGGCAGCTGTTCAGACACGCATCGGAGGCGGAGAGACGAATGAACCCAGGGCTGCAGACGGCATGTTGCCTTCGTCCCTTTGTCTCAACTCCCTCGATACTTTGGGGTGAAGGGAGATTACAAAAGATTCTTCAAAAAGAGCTTTGACTGCGATACAATGAGTTATTTTACACTGATTCTTCTCTACATCAGCTTCAATAGCCAAATATGCGAAAGCTTTAGAAACAGATAAAAAGTTGAGCATATATCATGAAAAGAAATACCTGGACTGAGAATATTACCTATGATTGGAAGCAGTGTTGAGGCGAAATAATTTTAACTGAATTGATAATATTTTCATTAATTCATTTTACACTAACGTGCTGGATTGAAATTTGAATTGAGACATCCCGGTCTGAATTTAAATCGGTCAGATTGAATGTGGTTCTTTCTTACATGTTCCTTAAAAGTACAAAAACACTTGAGTATTTTCAGTCCTTGTTCTACACCAAAAGTTCGTAGCAGATAGAATGTCGTTCATGGGAGATAAAATTCGTGAAAGTTACACAGACGAATACTTTTCTTTGTGTCTTCAAGTACTAGAGCAGAAACAGTTGGAACGAGTTATTTAGGCGCCCACTGGAAGTAAGGGTCACCCTCATAATTTCACTTACGCACATTCAATCAATAAATGAAGGGAAGAAGTAATGATTCTCTTCTGATTAAGTGAACCTTTCTCTATATTTTACTATGAACCATAACACTTTCGTTCACTCAACTGACATCTGCGATTTTTTTCGACGTGGTACAGAACAAACATCTTACAACAAAAGATGGAAATAATTTCATGGCATCTTGAAATCCTTCCTAACGTTTCTTTCTAAATTATCGCGCAAACAATTTTGCAGAAAACCACGTGTGTTCTGACGGCCGAAAAATGAACTAGAGAATATTCTTCGGAGTTTGAAATGTGAGAATAAAATTCATTCCATAGAAATTGTAACACTACATTTCTTAAACTTGTTTCCATTTGGTTTTAAGGAATATTTTCGTCGTTTTAAAATTTGCATTACCCTGCATTTTCTTTGGACCTCCGAAACAAGTTATTATCCAACATGTTTTATAATGAAATATGTACAAAGCCGAATATATTATACCTCATTAATGTGAAACATTGTTCATCAAATATATAAAATTCTCAAGCACAAATTAGTAGTGAATCTTTTGTAGTGTTTCCATATCATGGAATACTATTCCAAATTTTACGAAGATTTTTTCAAGGAAACATGGTTGGCGAGTAAAATTAAGAAACAATCCTCCAATCCTGTGGTTAACGGTAAAGATGCGATAGAAAAACTGTGTTCACAAACTGTTGTTTACAGACGTTTTAGTAAAAATGTTACCTTTTGCTATACCGGACCGACCAAACGCACTTTATTGACGCAATTCACAGAACACCAACGAAACACAAATACACAAAGATATAACGTCATATCACCAAACAATTTGGATGAAGATTAATCAATGGATTAGAATAATGTTTCAATATTAGATTGGGAACCAAATTACTTCAAACGCATTTAACCAAAATTGTTACGCATCAAATTTATTATAAACACGTTGAATTTATAATCAAACACTGACAAGTTATTTAAAATTTTATTTATTTTGGGGCACAAAATAAATAAATATAATCAAATAAAATTATAAATTTTAAATAACATGTCTGCGTTTGTTTATAANAAGTGCATGATCTCAGTACATTTACACAAAGTTTGTCCAGTTGCAAATTAATATTCCCTGGTGTCTTATAAATATTTGCTATAAATTGTGGTTGTTTTGGCAAGAATCTGTTTTGGTACAATTAGCTCAGATATTTATTTATTTACTTACAGGCACATAACATGTAATACACATAGATATGTTGTGGACATAACAATACATATCTCACTGGAGGTAAATAATTACCTGTGCGTGGACCTGTGTTGAAACTTAAATTAAACAAGGAAATCACAATTTTTTTACAATAGCAGTTAAATTCAAAATAATTGATTTTCTACTTTAATGGTTTGTTTTCGTATTATTATTTTTCTATCAAATTGTTTTTATGTATGTGTAGTTAACCTGTTTCCATTTTAGTACCAAGATAAAATCAACTGTACCAAGATTAATATACTGCAATCACCTTCTCATGACAGTAATAAGTTATTGAAAAATCGTGAAATTTAATAAAATGTAGTCTTCTTACAAAGGTAGTACTAAATATTTCGAGATAAGCTTATGTTCACAATTCACTCCCTAAGATTTCTTCATCATATTGTTCTAAAATACTTCGATAATTATAATTATTATCTTTGAAGGATATTTTTGTAGATTTTCATCTGCATGAATATGAATAAAATTTGCTGTATTACCGTTCAATGAACGAAAATATATTCATAATTTTCAATAAATATCTGTATTACTCTGTTTATTGCTCAACAATATCGCGTCTTTCAAGGTAAGAAATTATTGCGCCATGAATACGATTACAACTGAAAGTTCGCGTACCGCAAATTTACGTCTTGCAACAAAATTTCCAATCCATGTCTTCATGTGTACGTTACGATCTAGCCAATTCTTAGACATATGGCCGTTCCAACTGTAAATCATACTATGACTAGAATAAGACATTAATGATTTTTAATCACCATAAATCATAACAGGAATGAGAAGAAGCATTTAAGCACGTATACGTATTACAGTAAAATTCATGATTTGGTTCTTACAGCTCTTTCATAGAATACTCTCAAATTGCGTTACGTGTTCAGCCAATCGAATTCATTGCGATATTTCTTTTACTGTGGTAAGAGCCGATTAACCTGCAAAATGTTTCATCATCAAGATTCAACGCTAGAAAGATTATCCATATTAAGGAGACAACCTTATTCTCGACTATACTGCTGTTTGTGGGTCAACTTTTGCTATTTATAAAACCAATCACTTTCATTGACTGACTGATAAACATAAATTATGAGGCAATTTCCGATATCGTACAGTAAAAACAAAGTTTCGTGAAGAATTGGAGAAATTATTTTTGTCACATGGAATGTTTACTCCTTTATATTAGAAACTAAACCATTTAATCTGTGTACCGTTGACGAGCCCTAAAGCCCCACAAAAAATTATCTGTGTAACTTAAAAAAAAACCTTATTATATTCTTAATAACAAAATTTTTCAAATATGGTACACAACAGAGTGTTTCCAACAGAGGACAATTCTAGTTTGAAAAAATTGTCATTTTCTCCTTTAAATCTATATAATTTAATTTTGATACATTATCTACCCTTGTTATTTATTTATTTATTCATTTATTTTGATCCTCAAAATCAATTACTCGCTTATATTGTAATTTAGCATTTCGTTTCCCACATATAAAACAACTCTTTCCATTTAACGTATTTCATATCTCTCCGTATATATCAAATTTACGTGATAATTTTTCATGTCATTTGACATTTAAGGAATGTTTTTTTCACACAGTAACCTGGAGAATCTCGTATCGATAATTTGTATAGACTGTTGGGTATATTTGGAATAAGAAATTTAAAAAAATACGATTGGGATTTACTTCCAAACCTTGTAAACAACGTCGCGAGGTTCAATCCAAGTAGAAGAAAGTAAGAGTTTAATCCAAACAACTTACGGAGAATTGTGTTTTACCGTGACACAGTGGCGACATTAATCTGCAACTGGATCTCTAATCAAAATATAGAAGCAATTATTTCTGATAAAGAAGAGGCAAATGTGAGAGTGGGCGTGTACAGGAGAAATAATTTAGATGTCGTAAGGCAAAATTTAGAAGAAACTTTTTTGGCAATAGTACCAGAATTTAAATACAAAAACAAACCTAGAATGTGCAAGCAAACATACGCTAAAAGTAAGAAATTTTGCAGTACAAATGATATAATTCACTCTTATGAAAAAATCTTCATTTATCATTTTTTACTGCATATATGAACATTTGGTGAAAGTCATGAATATGTTCATGACAGTCCACCGAATACTTCTGAAAGTTTTAAGATTTTGTGGTGTCAAGCTTCGTCTATCATTTGTTAGTTACAATTCAAAAATGAACGTTCAACATCACCAGTCATAATTGGATAGTGTTTATGGAATGGAACTAAATTTAAAAACATATTTTAGGCAAAAGACTTGTCATGAAACCATATCTTGTCAAGATATATTGGTTGATTGATCCTGATTTCTAAAACCCAAGCAACGTATCCAGTTCCTTCACAATTTTCAAGTTTTACCTGAGCCAGATCTACATTAGGATATTTTTCTTATCATGCAAGAGTGACTCATAAAGTAATACGCGTATAATTCTCGAACTACAACCTTTTGAAAGAATTCGGGGAAAATTGTTCCCTCCGCGATTTGCAACCGCCGTTTCACCTTCGAAACACGATTCACAGAAAGTGCAGTTTTCACTAATAGGTCGATGATGTTAGTGAATTATCAAGAATTTCATTCTCTTTGGTATTATTTATGTCATAAATTGTGAGCTCAATGACAGTTAGAGATGCAGTCAAATTGCTAAGGCCAATAATAAAATAATAAAAATTTGCTGTCTCCTGGAACATCATTCTCATTGCACAGGCACCTAGAGAAGGAATTCACACAGATTTTTGTTTGTTTTTTCAATGCGGGAAATCTCGTTTTGTGGTAATGATGATCAAAGGCTCATGATATGCTTAGAAATAGAAGGTGATCCATCTAAGTGCCGCCTTTTCATTAATTCGTTTACAACAAGCCTCAAAAAATCTTGCTGCATAGTGGAAATACATTTGCACCACTACTTATGGGACACTCGGTATATTCGGAAGAATAAAACAATTTAGCTATGATTCATGTGAAAGTAACAATTAAGTACATCAATGCACGGTGTTGAGACTTCAGGAAACTAACCACATTGTTGGATCAGCAGGAAGGTTAGACAAAATATCCGCCTTGCGGACAGTAAAGCAAGAGACCTCCATAGGACAAAAACTAACTGGCCACTTCAGGGTATATCTACCTTAATTCCTGATGAAAATAAATTAATTAATATGACATTGGTTCCACCTGAAGAGGTTTTATTACCATTTCTTCATATTAATTTAGAGCTCATGTAATAGTTCGTCCAACCACTGCCAGATATTTGTGTTCAAAATTCCAAAACTAATGTAATAAATTTAGTGTCATAAAAGCAGTACAAACTGCGTATGACCACGTGGAAGACACTAAACTGATTTTGTACTTCAATTATTCACACAGAGGGAATTTAAAAGATGGAATGCGAAAAATTTTGAAGTGTAGTTTGAATGCTTAAGGAGAGAAACATATTTTATTCACAGCAACTTCAAGAAAACCCATTCCCACGAGCTTTCGTCTTCAGGAGCAATATGGGTTCATGAATCATTAATTCACGGAACTGATGAAATTATAAATATGTAACTTACCCATATAACTGGTATCCAGCATTATATTTTCGTGGATTTTACAGTGGTTGCTCGCAAGTATGACACTCTTCACCTACTAATCACTAATCACTAAAAGAAATGCAATGAATACTGTTGAGATTAATTTAAACGAACTCGGTGAATAACAGCTGAAAGCGAATGAATATTTTGCCTTCCTTGAACTGACTTTTTTTCTAACATTCCTTCGAATACAGAATTTTTCACTTTCTTGACGAGCCAATTCTACATTATAATATTTCCATGTAAATTAACTTACCCCATTTTGTCCATGTGGTTTTAGGTGTTGATACATTTATGTTGTGAGAGAGTTCCCTTTTTTTTATCTTTCTTTGTTATTTTTGAAACATGTAGTAATTTTGCCCAGAAAAGGGAGTGGATTTGAAGTTTTTGTCTTCTTAAAGTGGTGAAAATCATAATATAAATCTAACATACTTTTTCTTATGTTTTGTTTTTGAGATAAAATAATTTAAAAGATAAGAATTTGAGGACGTCTTTTGACTTCAGATTTTCGTAATTTCTTTACATACCACGCCGTTGTGCCTTTTCGATTGACCTGCTCATTCATCAACACAGAGAATAAGTATAGAGCCATGAACTTCTTGACGGGTTGTTGCTCTTGTATAGAAGAATATAGGTAAAAACCAACAAATTTTTCGAAATTTCCAAAAGGCGGGGATTGTTATGGAATTTATATTTTCAACTGGTGGTGGACGAATGTCTTCTGGTTTGGTTTTTCTTGGCACCATTTTACGTTGCAGAAAATGATATTTGGAATACCCTAAGTCAGAAATAAGTTAATAGTTAGTACAATTATTTTCAGGTTTACATTTTTTTTAATCAAGGAAGAATGAGGGTTTCTTGCTAAAGAAAAATCGAAATATTAAAAAAAAAAATATTTTATTGGATAATTAGCAATATACCGTGTGTATTTGTACGGTGAAGGAAATATAAATATGGTGTTGCACGTCTAATGAAATAACTTTTATATTTCTTAAGAAGGACCACACGTTGACGGCGACGGTAGTCTGTAAACTTTTTCCTTGTCCAACCCTGAGAACTACCTCCTACATCACCACAGCTTGACTCTCCGCCGGGCAGGTAGAAAAGTTGAATCGTGCGTAAGTTGAATCGTGCGTGAGTTGAAAAGTACGCAACTCATTTCGAAGGACGGCGCTAAGGAAGATGGAGTGTTAGTATGCTAGGTGACTACTGCTGTATGATCACGCGGAAAACGGAAACTAGAAAGCGAAAGCGAGTTAGGAAGAGTATTAAGAGAAAAACAAAACCTTCCACAGGCAAAAAGAGTCAACAAAGAAAGCTAAATATATCATGAAAGTATTGTTGGATTAATTATGAGAAATAATATGTTTAGTTCAATGATTTTATTCATCATTGTTATGATTTTTATTAATAACCCTTTTTATTTTTCATAAAGACCATACGGGTCATTTTTTAATTCATCATCCTAAAAAACATAAAATGAACTAAAAATATCCCATGCAGCTGAACAGAAAGTTCATTTTTGCAGATCTGTTTTATTTTTGGTTGCAATATTAATAATCATATACATCAATACGCAGATCGCACAAATGAAGTATCGTAATTTAGAGCATTGAATGATGTTTCCGTGATTTCCTATTTATTTCATCTTTCGCAATTTCCTTCCCCAGATAAACGCATTTGAAAATTACATCAAGAAAATAAACTGATTCACTCATTTATTGAAATGGATGCTACTTGTCCTGTTTACATTGTTTAATGCGTTATATGAAATTGAGTAAAACTTCCCTACAAGTATCAAATAGAGGAAAGATTATATTATCCAGGTAAATAAAATAATTTTGCTAAATAAAAGTAAATGTTCATATTATCGGACAGAAAGTTAGTTTCATTCACTTTCCCATGCGGTTAAATTGCACGGGTTTTACTAATAAATTTATTGTGTGTGATCTCGTGGAGGACAATGGAGTAATTCACTCTCCGAAACATGTAAAAGGACCAGCCTATCAATTCCGATCTAGGGCCCTAAAGCAGAGGAGGATTTAATTATTCAGCACACTCGTAAGATAAGAATAAAAATAGTTCGCTACGTGTCATTAAACTTCGAATGTCATAGATTCCCTCTTGATCCTTATTCATTTATGGATCATAATGGGAGGGATCCCAACCTTACCCAACCTATAAGTGCCCTTCCATGGCCTTGCTTTACAGGCGTCGCGTCATCTGAAGTTTCCCGCTGCAAATCGCCCCTTCCGGCGGATCCCCTCTTCCATCGCCAGTTCATGAGCAACCCTTTATTTAGCACCCCTGCTCGGCCATAACAATGGCTGAGAGCGAAGAACTCGGAAATTGATGTCACCTCGCTCATGGACGAGGAGAGGTCATGGTCAAACATATATACCTATTTTCAAGTCAAAGTCAGATTTTAATCCAGTGTAAACTCAGGTATCATATAAATTTTATCCCGATAGTACAAGAATATTCTATTACGTGTTAAAATTGATTATTCATCTGCAATCGGGATAAAAATTATATGATACCTGAGTTTACTCTTGAACAAAAAATGACGCAGAAGATACACACTCGATATCTACCGTAAATTCAGCATGTTTACTTCTGCGTTAGCGTACTGAAGGCAAAACGTTTTATCACGGATGGATGGTTTTCCTTAGAACAAAACGACACAGCGTTTTTGTGCATTTCTTGCACGAACAGAGATTTGAAAATTCATACAATAAAAATTAATTATTGATTGACACTTTTATAATTTTGTTGAGTTTTTATCTATGTATATATTTAAAATAAAACGACACTACTGTTTTCTTTAAAATAATGGTTGTATTTGTAATGAAAAAGTCAAATGAGTCACCAACAGATGGAATAAACATTTAGGTCTTTGCCTTTGTCAGTCAGGAAGATATATAGAAATTTCCCTGCTTCTGTTTACTGTCATCTATTTAATCCTCAGTTGGACGAGATTCCTAATTACCAGATAAAAACTATTTTTCGCGGACACGTGGAGATGATTTCTAGATTTACCTCATGAAGATGTGCAGCACACTGCATTGAGAGAAATGGTAGTTACTCCTACTCAAGACAACGTTTCTCTTTCCCAATTCCCTCACCCGTCACAGTATGGGTCTCACGTCGCCCAAAGACATGTTTCAGGGTGTGCATATTAAGGGATAAATACAATCACAAAATTTAATTATGTATTCAGGATAATGACGTCATTTGTTGGTGTATTGAATGGTTAGACTGGTATATAACGTGGACTAGATGAATCTGTAATATGGCAGATTTGACATCTGAGTTTTTCGCAGCGTTTCTTCCCTGGAGAGAAGGCCTGAAGTCTTTGTTTGGTATTTCACAATATAAAAATATTATTAAATAAATACTATAGGAAGACCGCTTGTTTGCTTCCAGAGATAATTAATTCCCGGAGTAAATTTGTCCATGACTACAATGTTTCACTGGTTCATTTTAACGAAACTAAAACAAACTATTTTTGTCACAACGCCTTTAATTTCCCAGAGAACAATAAATAAATAGAATTTTTACCTTTCATATTTATCCCAAATATATCTCAACCTGACATCATGAATATGGATAATTATCAAAAACGTATTGAAATCATGTACACACAGTTTCTTTTGCGTAACTTTCAAATAAAACGAATTACTTAAAAATAAAAATTATAATGAGTATTTTTATGGCGTTTTAGGGTTCGCCAACGCCAAGGTCATTAGAGACCTTATAATGAGTAATAATGAGTACTTACCAGTATTCTGAATAGGGTAGATAGTTGTAACAAACTGTTTAGTACTACTACGAATTTTACAAAATTCTTAACTTACATACACACACACGACATTGGATTTTATCGCAAAAATTGGAATATAGGATCTCCTGGAGCCAATTTCTTAAATATCCGGGGAAATCTCACATTTTTGTTTCGACCGATTTCAATACTTCCCTTATACCTTCTGTATAATTGGAAAGTAAGAACGGTCATTGAAAATGTACTCAATTTTATGTTCGGAAAATTTGTAAATCTCACCCCCGAAACTCTTGTAAACAGTTATTTAAGGAATTAAATATTTTAACACTTCCCTGCATTCATATTTATGAAACTGTCGTGTTTTTTAAAGACCGAATTACTGAAGCGTCACCCTTGTTTCATACAAAAGAGTTTTGTTCACGAACACAATACTCGCAATAGGAATAATATTCATCGTCCTAGAGTGTTGCCAAAAAGGGCCATATCGTTCGGGAATCGTTCTATATAAGTCCCTGCCCAAGAATGTAAAAGATATTATTAAATTGAATCTTTTCAAATCCGCGGTTAAAAGCTACTTACTGCAAATAATTTATTGATTTTAATAAAAATTAAAACTGTCTTGAACTTTATCGCGCCATTGTTGTAGTACTTTCAAAATATCGGATACCAATTTCAAAACTATTTTCCTGCATGCTTGTACTGTGTCTTATTATTCATATAAATTTAGTTGAATATGTACGGCTTGGCACTTTTGTGTACATTAATTCTGTTTAAAATTAAGTTAAAGTTTTTTTTTGTCATGGTAATAGATTTCTTACAGTTTCACCAGAATAAACAAAAAAATATTTCATTACACCTACATTTCGACTATTTATTTTAGTCTCTTTCACAAAGTCATGTATTCATGACGATGCTGGGTGTGGAGCGCCATTTTGTATTCGATGTATATTTGTCTCCATGGAGATGATTTGGTTGATATATGTATGTCTGCTTACTTATTATGTTCTTTATTGAGCCCCGAGGTTGACCAAATTAAATAGTCAGCGTTGGTTTATTTTCACCTTTCTTGGACAGAAGTAACAAATTGAACGGATAGAATTTTCCTTCGCGCAAGGTGTGGTGCGGTTTCACATCCTAATTCGTAATTGGATCGTACAGCTTCAGATCCGTTTATCGGGTGATGTGCAGCAATTCATCGAACCTTTTCAATTCCGTTACTGCGGCAAATAAATTGTCTGGACATCTATATGTGTCACCACGTCGATCGCCAGTCCAAAACCGTGTGTCTCAATGCATTTCGAGGGGGTGTGGAAAGGAAAACGTGATAATTCGAACTTAACTTTCTTAAATTTCACAGCATGTTCCAATATTCAGGCACATGATTTGCTCAGTACTGTTTAATGTCGTACAACGGAATGGAGGACATATATGCTATGATTTAATTATGATTGCAGTGAAGTATTTTTTTCTTCACATATCATTTCCAAAGATTTGATGGTTAACCAGTTCCTTGATGTATTTAATGGAAATAAGAAAATGTTGCAGGTATTTCAAAAATGAGATTTTTTTCAAATACTGGCATAGCAGTGTGTCATTTTCCCGCATCCGTCAACGTATGAACAACTCTCAACAGGAATCAAAACCTTATACCAAAGAAAGTTTGTGTGCAAAATTTGGCTGTGATCACGCAGATTTTTGCTCAGGATGTGCTCGAACACCTGTTTAATTTGAATCATCCGATATTAGGCCAGGTCCAGATATTTGGTTGTCTTCATTGTTTGTTGGTAGAAATCGAATTCCTAAGTTTCGTGAGTCAACAGACTCAGTTTTTTCACTGACGGTGGAAGACATTCATAGTGATTCAAAAATCTTGGGAAAATCGTTTTGGGGTGGTATACCTCACTAAACAATTAATATGTGGAAAAGTGAAGCGTTAAAACATGGTGAACCAGTCCTATCCTTCCAGATTTATTGAGTCTCGATAACTTCCAATGGGGCATCGAAAAGCCCAAATTACGAATTTCTTTTACAAATATCTTCCATAAAGCTCGTTAAATCTGTTGAAGATCCTGTCTCTTTACTAACCTGTACATCTGCAAGCAGGCGTAAAATTCCTGGCGATTTGAAAGTATTCTCCAATCACTCCATCGCCACTGCCATGCTATATTACAGTCGGTGTTCGCAATTTAAAGTATTCATTATAAACATTGCTCTAAAGAAAAACTTGAAGACGATGTTGTAATTGATCAGTGCTTTACCATTTTCGTCTCCTTTCTTTCGTGTTTGTGCTTCAACGAGTCACTTATTGAACATAATTGAAGAAATTTTAAGTAAAATAAGTATTAAAGTACTAAGTAAAATAATAATTCATGTGCTCTCATGGAAATTCATTCTACAACATTTTCACAAAAATGACTTTCGCTACAAAAATCTTCTTCCAATTGCATCGAAGTTCGTTCACGCTCGTAATAGAACCATTTAAAAAACAAGTAAAACCCAAAAAATGAGTACTTGGTTAGTATTTGATATTTAGTTACTTTCATTTAGTGGTATCTCGGGTGGTATTTCTTCAATATACATGTTTCTAACGTATCTCCTAACGTAACATTTTACAAATTATTTGCAACAAAATTATATGAAGTCTTTAATTTAATGAAAATATCATTAATATCATCATAATGGTATATCATTTAAAAAATTGTTCTTTAGAGTGTAAGCGGAACATTTTCTTCTTCACAACTTCTTCCCAAGTAATTTACAGCAAATACTATACGAGTACACAGTCTTTATTTTCCCTAATAATTGTTTCGCTAGCTCCATGGACGACTCTCCATACTAGTGTCCTTAGTGCGTCCTGCTGTGGTTTCATCGATGTAGAGCTATCGCAATGAAATGGTTAGTGTCCTTAGTGCGTCCCGCTGTGGTTTCATCGATGTAGGGCTATCGCAATGAAATGGTTCTGAAAACCCTCATTTAAATTAGTTCATTCGTTTTTTTAAGTTATTGAATCTAATTTAAGAATTTTAAGAAACTGAATTTTAAGTGATTCGCAAGTTTTTTCTTTACAATTCACCTGAAAATTGATCCAAGAATTTCATATAAATTTTACGCAAAATAAAAGAGCGCTCTTCAACAGGGCTGGATTGTAAGAAAATCGTTCAAACTTTTTAACGTGAGTGTTACTGAACTCTTTTACAAATACATAATACGAAAGTCGGGTATCAGATGTGGCTGAATTATTGTTCTAAATTTTGGGATTAAGAGGGAAAACAAATTTTATTCCGTCATCTTTAATTTAAAAGGAAATAATAAATCAATAAATAGTATTTTTGACACTTTATTACAAATATATCTCAACCTGATATAATGAATGTATAATACTGATTTGCGTAGGACTGTTTAATCATCACATTATGTGTACACTGTATCTTACAAACTCCCTTCAAGTAACTCAATAATTTAAAAATTAAAATCATAATTCGTAATAATAAATATTTACTCATGACACACACACACACACACATA
>NNCF01127066.1:211685-230242 GCA_002313205.1 Laupala kohalensis | reverse complement strand
ATATACACGAGTATATATATTAGGTAGCACATCGTAATACGAAAGTTTGTTTGCTCGAGTGCGACGGGTTCTTGGGATTATTCTCGAAAATTTCAAATTTGACTCTCCAGTTCATCAGTAAATAGACAAATTTTATATTCGAACTATTATTGTAAATGGGTATACAGTTCGCAATAAAAAAACGTACATATTTTTCATGAAATATACATATATCTCATCACAAAACAAGAATTTTGTGATGCGGATAGCTTTTCTGCGGGTTTCATGATAATATGATTCACATATACCCCNGCGAACGGGATGGCGCAGTCGGTAAGCGCATGAGCGCGTAGAGCTCAAGGTCCCGGGTTCGAATCCCGGTCCCGTCTACCATTTTCATTCGACGTAACATGATTAATCTGTTACCTGGCGGTGAGGTTCACCGCAATCTAAGAGATTTCTATGTTTGGGGTTAGATAGGTTTCATTTTGGCACAGAGTTTATTTAAAGAATTACAAATACCGGAAAAAGTAGTATTCGGGTGTATAGATTACTCAGAGAGTTCAAATAATTTCATACATTCATAAGGCATTTTATGTTATTATTAACATTCTTCCTAGGTCGGATCCACATCCATCGTACATGAATGTGTTTCGCTTTTACGTAATTTCTACGAATTTCCCATTACGAATTAATTTATTGTGCCTGTCCAACTAGCTAAACTACTAGATACAGACTTGGGTTCAGTATATTCGAACACATTTCTACCAATAATCAATTCGTTTAGGGTGACCATCATTCCCATCTATTTTGGGAAAGTACCAAGAGTAAGTAGGTAATCCCAAAAATCATTCATAATGTTCATCATTTCTGTTATTGCAGTGTTGTGTAGGTTTTCGTAGTATGAAAGGCATTTTCTTTGAATAAAATAACTCCCAAGTAAAAAAAATTCGTAACAATGCGGGTTCATGGGGTGTTTACAGTCCAATATTTCTATGAAACTTAGAGAATAGTATTTTAATCAGGAATGTTACATTTTTTCGGCATTGAAGATTCAATTTATTTAAACATTATTTTTTATAACACAAAGCACTTTTAATAATAATATTCAATATTTGGCAACACAATTCAATTTAATACAAGTGTTGATAATGAAGTGAAATGTCTGGTTTAATTCCCCCTGGTTTGAAACGCCCCCTTCAAAGGAATTTCCAAGAACAACTTCCGCTTCTCCGTTTTCCGCAATGTGTCTCAAAATTTAAAAGTGGAAAGGTGGGCACCCTACGTACGAAAAAAAGCACGTTTTCAGGGTTTTTCTTTTTTTTTGCAGTGTACAGTAAGTGTAGACAATGTTACACATTTACAACTTTTATGACCTAACGATTTGCTCCTCTTTTTAGCTGTGACCTAAGGTCAGCACATGCTTGTTTTTCGACAACAGTGAAAGCCGCTTGGGAGCGCTAGTGTGGAATCCTGTGAGTACAGGCATAGCTGTGGCAACAGCAGCTACTACGAAGGCTAGCAGCTTTTGAACGTGCCTGTCCGGCGCGACGGCTAGTATTGAGCGGCGACGCCACAAGCAACGACGATAGGAGTTTGTTCAAGGGGTGCGCAACATGTTAACAGATGTGTCTCACGCTGCTCCCGATGTGAGAAATAGTGTGCGGGAGGTTGGGAGAAAAGTGAATGCGCTGGAGAATGTTGTTAAGGCGATTTGGAATCCAGTAACAGCTTTTTTCTTTGGACAAACATCATTGGAGATGGGGTACAATTTTACAAGAGGTAAATAGCTATGTTTGGTTCTCATCATTATCATATATAAATGTTTTTGACAGGAGAATGGTCAGACAGGGAGGGCCAACCCTCAACAAGGGCGTCATGTCAAGGTGGACAATGGAGAGGAAGATTACGTAATAATTACAGATGGGTTCAGATTCACTATGGTTCTCCTAATCAGCAATTAGCTACATAATTTGGTGCAAATAAAAATGTGTGCAAGAGTATCCTGTGTTATTTCTTATTAGCCTAGTTCAGCTATACAGTGAATAACCGGTTAACGTTCAATAAAGACTGTTCGCTAATAGAATTCCTAACTGATCATCCTTTTACAATACAATTTTATGAGGATTCGATTAAGTAGTTCTGGATACCTATAACATGAATAAGAATATCTTACCATATTTATTATAAAAATACATCTTGTTGTATCTGCACCCATTATTTTACTTTCGTTTACGGAGCATTTATGCGAATGCATACATTGGTAATTGTTTTTCTCTCTTCCAAACTTTTGAGATGTGGTTTGTGGCATTTTAGTTGTATATATATCAACAAACATATTATAATAAACTACATTCTGCGCCGTGAAATTAGATGGGTAAAAAGTGCCATATTGTCTCTTGCTGAACTGGCAATACTGTAGTCAAAAGTCGCTCATCCCACGCAATTTTTAACGTGTTGGGTTATCTAAAAGAGGTGTAGTAGGATCTCGGCCAAGTTGATGGCTCAACACCTCCTTCCTCTCACATCGCTTAGCTTTACTCAATACTGTTTTCCTGTATAAGTGGGATTGTAGAGCAACCTTGTCCAACCTTTTTATATATAAGAGCGCATCTGACTAATCTGGGAGCGTGGGCGCCTTATGACATAATAACGTTAATAATAATAATAATAATAATAATAATAATAATAATAACTACCACAACAACACTAAGAACTACAATAATAATACAATTTGTTATTTAAAATATATTTTTCAACATTTCTTTCATTTATTGAATTTATTTAAATCTGTATATGTGTAAGAGTGTTCCAAAAAAGCAGCGCCGCGTGTACAGTGTTGCCATAAATCACTGGAGTTTGAAATGACAATGTTGTATTTTCTCACTCCGTTCAATTTCATGTCACAGCGTGTACATTGGGTGGCATTGTAATCAAAGCCTCCCATTTCTTTCCAGAAACCGTCTATAAGTAGCCAAAAAATACTTTTTTACATAATCATAGCTCCAAACGTTCTGACAACGGCGACCCTTATGCATTATTATATGTATGAGAGAAAGAAAATGAAAGATGAACGATTCCTTTTTTTTTCATAGTGAACTATATAGCACTACTAGTTAGAAATGGAACCAGGCATCAAATTGTAACTGGAGAGTCACGGTATGGGGCTTTTAATTCAATAAACAACACAGCAAAGGTTTTCATAAGCTTAGATCTTGGTTCTACAAATTTTACACACAGAAGTGATATGCTAAGCCAAACCAAGACTTTATAATTTCGTCTTCTCCTCACATTCGCTATTTTGATGTACTAAAATTAACCGGTTTTGATTTTCGAATAAATTACTTGTGTGATGAGTCTTCGTCTTGCTGGTCTTGGTATCGGTATGGTTTTGTAAGATTGGGTCTAGTTCTCATTTTTAGTATATATGATATTATTAGTATTTTTGCATTTACATGAACTAATGCATCGTATATTATAATATTGAATAATGATTATGATAAGTATTATTGAAATGCTGTTTTTAATACCTCTCCATGTAAAACGTCCATGTAATAAAATTCATTCTTTTTAATAATAATAATAAATATCTTGAAAATAAATCAATACTACTGTCTCTTATATATTAAAAAAGTATTAAAGTTAATCAGAAACAGAAAGAAAAACATAAAAATCACTCACAAAATCATGGCCTTCAGCCTTCCTCTCTACGTGGCTGAGGAAAGCTGAATACCGAAACGGTTCCCTGAAATTTGTGAGTGATTTTTATGTGTCTTTCTTTCTGTTTCTCATTAACTTTGAAACTTTTTTAATTTATGAGAAAATGCCATCATTGTAAATCGTAGTGCATGCACGTTTTGTTTGAATAAATTACTTATCCTATTTTTTTTCGTATTATATTTAAATTTTATACTATGTATAATATACACACAATTTAAAACGCCCTAAAATATTCTGTGAAATACTTTATTGCCAAAGAGAAGTTAATTCTGATACAAATCTGAGATAAAATGTTCTCAATCCCATTTTTATAATATCGCATGCAATAATATACAGATGAGTTTAGATTTGTTGTACATTCTCATAACCATCGGATCCTCACATTTTATCAACTCATTTCAACTAATAAGACTGACCAGAAAATAATTCTCCAAATTTTCGTTAATAATCCCATCACTTTTGATTTGATGGACGAATAATGAAAAACAGTAAACGCTATTTACACCTAAACCAATAACCATTAGCAATTTTGAATGATAAGATATTGAAGTACAGAGATCCAAACATCTTCTTCAATACTTCTTCTTAATTACTTTGAGAATTGAAAACTTAAAAAACTGATTTTAACTTCAAGTTGGTAGCAATAAATTGAACTCTCAGCGAGACTGAAATAAATGTTTTGGTTTAATAATAATTGTAACAATTTCAATTATGTGAAAGCAATTAGTGAAGTAACATTCCTATATAAACCACAACAACAAATGAAGGTAGTTTGTTAGGAGCTGTGTCAGTTTTTAACAAAAATGAATTGGACAGATTAATGGAAAGGAGTGACATCTGTGTTTACAAGTTCATTTCAGAGTAATTTTGCAGAGCGTTGAAGCTGTGGTTTGTCTATCCGCTAATGGAGGAGAACTCTTGTAGAGGAAGGAAGTGGAGTCTCACTGGAGTGAGCTTGCAAGTGGAGGTCGCATGGGGTCCATCTGCGTGGACGTAACGGGAACTTGCGCATAGCGGCACAATGCGCGCTTTGTTACAAGACTCGATTCTCTCGAATGTGAATCTAGAGGTTTCGCGATAAAACACGTACCATCGAAATAACCAATTTGATTCGTTCACAAAACGAATGTACGGTTTTATCTTAATAACCCGGTAAAAAAAATTCTGTCAATATACTAAAACTGAAAGAACCACAGTTTATGACACAATATTGATGTTTAATACTCACCAACTAAAACGAAAATCGTCTCACAGTGTAGCTCGTGACTCTAAGGTGTGCACCACAGATTAGCAATTGTGCACAAATCACAATTTTATATCCTGCACACTATACACAGTTAAGGGAATATATCCTTCAGAGAAAAAAACATGGAAAAACTTTCGCCGGCTTATGTTGTTTGATATCCTGGCAAAAGTACCGGCTTAACATAGCGAAAAAAATCCTACTAAACATAGCAAATGGAAATAGGAATGCAATGACGTTAAGGTTTTCATATTATACGGGGTATTTACAAGAATAATTCACCAAAAACTGTGTTCTAAAGGAAAAGGAAGCCGCATAACGTGACTGGAGACAACCGTCAAATCCTTGTCAAAGAAAGAGTCAAACGACAATCTAAATTTATTGTCAAGTTTTAAAATCACAAAATATTTGTCCTTGGCCAGCAGTAAAAATTAGTTGAATGAATAATTAATTAATTAGAACTACTTTGATGAATATTTCCAAGTTTAGTGAATAGTAGCCAACTTGACTTCAGTCAACACGGATATAATACCTTAAATTTAGACGATCACCCCGAGGTTTTGCCACATAAATTATTAGATTGCGAATAATAGCACAATATTTTTGATGTCCGGGAGAGACTCACTCTTGGAGTTTGGCACGGATACAAACCCAAAGAGCAACTTGGGGTAAAACCACAGAGAAAATGATGAGGCGAAGCTCCAAATGCGGTTTTTATCTGTCATTCCATACTTCACGAATTTAACTATATATCTCATAATTAGCGTCACTTCGATTCAAAATGATGGACAACTCCCACTTACCAACCATGAGTCAAAATACTAAGTATTCTTTTGTTCCTCACTCTAATAAGGTAAAACAAAAATTAAGGAAATATCATGTACACATTTGACACTTCTTTTAACAGAATCACACGGAGTGTACATAAAAATAAGTGTTATTTAACAGGATTTTAAGTGATTTTCGATATTATTCTGGTATTTCAAATAAATGAAGGGAAAAATACATTTTTTAAGTAAAAATGACTCCTTTTCAACAGACGTACATCAATTATGTTTAGGCAATCAATACCTATATGATGGAGGTATGATAATTCTATATGATAAGAATGGCCCAAGGTAAAACCGGAGTTGTGGATTCTGTATATGAAGAACTGTATTTAGAGCGGGAGACGTGTAACAACAGATCTCCCTTTCTCATCGTTTTTTACAACTTATCTTCCAAACACCAAAGATACCTTCATAAATAATGAGGCATACAGACTTGAGGTAAATGTGTAATTCTTTATAGTGCTAAATTCTGATGTTGATAGCGAATATGAAAAAAGTTATAGTAAGTTAGAACTTGGAAAGGCCATTCGGTGTGCCCCTCTCTCATGAGAACATCTCTAGACGCAAGTACCACAACGGAGTCAGCATCTTCCACATTCCATTCCAAGGAGACGGTTACTTAGATGCGTAACGGACCGAGAACGTAAATGCCAGATTGTGCAGAACGCCATTTGTATAGATTATTGCTGTCACACTTCTACATTCGTGTATTTTCAAATGTATTTAGACATTAGAATTTTCTCTCGACGAATCACGAGTATAATACTACTCATTATCAACATTACCTCCATTTCAATCATGACAATATTCGTGACGCGTGTTTTCATAGATTACTGTCCTGATGCACTTTTATGTCATCATGAATTTTTAAAGCAATATTTTAAAAGTTATACTGACCTCTAAGTTTTAGAGATAAATTGAAAAAAAAGCTCATAGTAACATTGGTCAGGGAATTACCCGTTAACAATTTTGTTCCATAACCGGTTCAATATAGGAGAAGGAAGTCGGAAACTATGAGTAGTATTATCCGGATCACTGTGTAATGTTCGAAGTTATTTTGTCTTTTTTATGTTGCTTAAAATTCCATTCACTCACGCTTGCAAAATGAAGTACTCTCAATCATCTTTCTAGAACTACTATACTACGAAAGAAGTACACTACATCGGAAAAAGTTATGCTTAATTTTTATACAAACCTAATTTTAATATCCCTCTTTTTTTTAAAAAAGAGCTGGTTTATGGATACAAGACGAGTGTTTGGAAGTACTGAATGAAATATTTTTTTCTCAAAATTAACAGTAGATGAAGTTGTGTTGGAATTGTTTCATTTACACAAGAACTAGCCGATCTTATTCTGTTTCAAAAGGGATATTTTGTTGTTGTGATACAATTTAGTCTTCGTTAAATTTTTTTGTGGATAAAAAGTTGCACCTAATATATAAAAAGAACGATTTATCAGTTCGTGTAGTATAGATTCGAAAAATAACATTAACTCTAAATCATTCTTTAAAATTAAAACAAAAAAATGCCTTTCTTAGGGAGCCTCCAAAACAAAGAGAAAATCCCATCAATTTTCAAGTTATACCTTTAATATTTTTCTCTCTGTGATTAGATGAAAGTGTCAGTCAGTCAATGCACCAAAGATTTTCACCCCTTCTATGAAATCAAAAAGTGAAATATCGAAATTCCTGGAATATTTCTTAAATGAACACACAAATTGTTTTCACTATCAAAATTATATCGTGATTAGTACGTGAGATATATCGCAAATAATATATCATGCTGCTAGCATGAACGACGAAAACGAGAATTTGCAACCATTAAAAAATGAAATATTTTAAAATACTAAACCACGCTTCTAGATATTTAAATGAAAAACAATTACATTCAAAACCCGAGATAATTGTTCGTGAAATTTCGTAAAAACAGCGCAAATTCGGAAACTAACATTTTACCCTACGTGACACATTTGAAATCGAAATTCGAAAAATTCTTTCTTAGTGAGCCTAAGCTACAAATCAATTAATTATACTGAAAAGTCTTCTTCAGTGACATTCAAAATCGGTGCAAGCAAAACTATTTTTTTAAATACATTGCCATGTAACGGATGTTCTGAACCGGAAGCAAATTAATGGTACCTTCTCTTCAGAATGTAGTTCCATTTGAACCATACATTTTGATGTGTTGGTTTGTCCAGAGAATAAACTACCTATACATACAATACCTGCTATCACAGCTAAAAAAATACACAACTCTATTGGTTAACACCCGAAAATATCTGGAAAAGTTGAAATAGGTTTTTGATATTCTTTTCCTATAAATTTAATGACAAGTGGAAGATAGAAATAAAGAATTCTTGACGTCTCGAGGAACGCTCACCATCCTTCGCGTTGTGTCACTTTGGATCAACTTGTTGGATTTCTTTGTTTATTTTAAGATCCCTGGCTTTGTTTTGATGAAAGATTTCCTTCGGCCCTGTAGCGTGGGAACCAGTTTCATTGGGTGACCGGGAAAGGGAACCGGGTAAATGTGATTTTAAGTGGTAATGAATCAGCGGATATTCTCACACACATTGTATGCAGATTCATCCTATTTACATCTATAAATAAAAGGGCGGATATTTTATGAGTATAGTAAAATGAATAATACTTTACTCTTCAAACAAGTAACAAGAAATTTGTCACATCGGAGAATGAAAATTGGAAAATTATTTATTTAAGAGGTCTTATCCGAAACTAATCAGATACTAGTCGTTTAACAACGAGACGAAATTTTCTTTAGTGATTGATCAAATTTCAATAGTACGATCCCAAAGAAAATATCGAAACGACAATCTCAAACAGTGCTATCACTTTCGATTTCATCAACCAAACTTTGAAACAGTTCATTTCTGTGCAACCGAATTCAAACAAGCATATCGTGTAACAGCGAAGCTTCATCAAACTTGGTCCACGATACCTTTGTACACCGATGTCACCGCACTCACTTTGTGGTTCGAACACCCAGATAACGTCACAAAATGGAAGCAGTAGGAGACTGATACTTGCTGCGAACCATCCTGTTAGCATCCGTTGTGAACGGGTGCACAATGGGCCAGGATTGTTTTAAAAACGCGCGTTGGATTTTAAAAGTATACTATTAGTTGCCTAACTTGAAATATAATATTATTTACGGTTTCTCGAATCGTTGAATCCGAATCTCATGTCAAAATGAAATTTCAACGTCTTAAATAGGACTACTTTCACAAATTCCACAAATGTTAACATTTCTCATAATTTTCACATATTCATAAAGGTTGTTACGAAAACGTGCAGCATGTACTCAGGTGCAAGTAGTTGCAGCTAAATTCAATGAAATGAAAACAGCCTTTGGACAGTGCACATTATTCAAAACAATTTGTCATTCAAAAACCTCTTCTCCTGTGTTTAAAGAAATCCGACGCACAGAGAACTTAATTTCGAATCAGTTTCATTTTTTGTTACGATGTGCACTTTTTCAGTCATTCTGGCCCACTGTGTGGCGTCACTTTTGCGTTACCGCCCTCTACGGCGCGAGGGATGAAGAGACGGGAACGTGAAGAAGCGGACATTGCGTTCGATGGAGGGAGAAGGGGACCGAGATGATGGTGGCAGAGCTGGAAATGAGATTAGAGATGGCTTCGAGTTGGTAGGAGGTTGGTAGCACTGTTATTATAGTCAAATGATGTTTGTCACGAAATAGTAACACATATTAGCAGAGGATGTGGAACGAATGCTAAACAAGAAATTAATGAGATATGGCAGAAAAGAAGAAGAGGTGACGAGGTTCTTCAACTATAAACTACGCATTTCCAGAAGAAGAAAAAACATCTCGATTTTTGTAAGTATTTTAATATTTAATACTCTGCCGTCGTAATGAGTGTCGTAGTACGTTTAGGAGGAAAAATAAATACGAGAGAGAGAGAGGGGGGGTAGAAAGAGAGATAAGAACAAAAAGGGAATTCCCAAGAGGAATCCTCGAGAAAGTGAGCTGATATGCGTTAAATTCTGACATAAGGCAAATTTCCAAATGAGTATCAATTACAAAATAATTGTATTTCTCATGAATACTGCTCGTGTTGCAACCAGGCTTCGAATTAAAGGAGGGAGGGAAGCCAGGGAATTTTCCCCCTTTTGAATGTTTCCCTCTTCTACATCCTATGTTTATTCCAAACCAGCAAAAAATAATTCTCTCATGTTATTATCAATCATATTTGTAAAAATTAAGCATTGTTTTCAACAACGAGTCAACAATGATTCATCGAATGTACGTGCATCATTATATAAGGTACTATAATAATCTTCATAAAAAAAAACATTTTCGACAAATTTGTAATAGGTCAATTCATATGGAATATCAGAAATAAATACATTACAAAAACTTGTCTTTTCAATACCCCTCCCCTGAATATAATGACATTTTCCAGGCAATTTTATAAACTAATGTATTGAAATATGAAAAGACGAGCTACGAACACCGCTTATAATACATGTTATGTTACTGTAACATCACACCTCAAACCCTGATGTGTTATTATTTTTTTTGGTAGAAGCGGGATCCACATACATACCAAAATCCCTATGGTAGTTTTTGTCGCTGCCACCAGCTCGGTTTCCCGAGCAACCAAACTCACGTGTAATAATAATAAATAATGATTTATTACAAATTACATGAAATCTGAATTGTTTACAGACACAAACTCCCAAAATCATTAATACATCTAATAATCTGTTATTAGACAAATAATGCTGTCAGAGAGCATTGTTTATACTTTGTAAAATATAGTTGAAGACAACTAGATTTTAAAAAAACCCTCAGGTTATCTGTTCCTTCGAAAAGATAAGTTGTTTTCCCCCAACAATTAACTGATACTAGTTACGACCCTCGCATCTAGTAATGAGTTCATTAAGTCTACCGCAGCAGCCATATCAAACATCTGGTCTCCACGACCTAAACTTAGTACAGTCACTTGTCCGTGCTGACGGATCTCTACGTTCCTTTGTAAAGCATCCCCGAGGAGGTCCACTCCTCCCAATATATACTGTANACCAGACGTCACGTGATCAGTGAGTAACCATGCCTTCGCCACCACCGTGCAAACACTCTTTTTGTGTCACCCCTTTTACTTCTAGGAATGCAGAGGACGCGCGTAGAGGACGGATCGCCATGACCGTCACCTAGGCGCTTCGCAAACACCCTTTTCGTTCTTCATTCATTTCTTCGTGGAATTCGTCTTTAATTTAGGTACACCTGAACCCCCGTGGGTCAACGTCGCCGACTGCATTCTTCGAATACACTGGTACATACTTTCCTTAAGATGAAAGGTGTTCGTTCGAACAATACCTCCACACGCAAAACTCGTCGCACGTCCGTCTTAGCGCTGACCAGCCACTTATATTCTTAACAGCATCCGGCTTGGGAAATACAAAGAGCTATTAATATTTCGCAAGTTGATGGCATGTCCTGGCGCCGACGTTACAGTTACGTTCAAATGCGAACGGAGTATTTGTGGACAATGGGGAAGTATTGGTGACGATTCACTGATCGATATTGGCTGCACAGATGTTGGTAATAATTGTGATTTGAAGTTGTCTTTGCGATGATGATGATTCCTAAGGCGGAAGAGTGACGTGGCAGCATGTGGAGTCTGATCCTCGCCCGTCATGCCACCCGCATTAATGTTCAAACTTCTTCAGTCTTCCACGTGCGTCTGCGCTGGGTACGTCAGCGACCAATGGGAATAGGCAAGGGTCGGGAATTCTCTCTTCACACATTTCAAAGCGATTCTAGAGTGGAAATGGACGTCAGTTATTTTTCGCTTGGGCATACAGGAAACGTGAAAGCGAAAATGGCACTATGAAGGCTAAGAAATAAATAAAAAAGTTTATAAAATTATGTTTAGTAAAAACTATACAATAAAAATGATTGGATACAATGATAAAACTCTTTCATAAGACCTTATTGCAACATTTGCTACGACTTTTGGTAGCTTCCTCTCAAGAAAAAATTCCATAGGTTTATCATTCTATCAAATGAGAATGATCATTTTTACCTTTCCCACGGTAAGATATAACATACGATTATTCCCGGAGTTTTCCTTAAATAAGAAATTATACTGGGAAATTTTTGTTTCAAATTAAAATGACTTGGACACTAATGCTCTTGGTACTTCTAGCTCATATCTAGAAGATATGAGGGAAATAGTAGTATTTACCTTATTGTTCAGGTTAATAAAATAGTCTTTCTATATACAAGTCAACATTCGCATTTTCCTACAGAATATTAGTTAGATTCAATGTTCCAAGTTGAATGGGAATTTTCCAATTTTTAAAGTTGACCAAGTAATTAATGATCTTATTTGTACATGAAATTCTTCGAGAATGTTGAATGCTAAAAGATGTATGCTTTCTCAAGAACTCAACTTGAGTTCACGCCCAACAGGATTCGAGTATTGATTTCTCAATATCATCTCTTGAGAACCCGGTTGTTTCAGTTGCTAAGAAAAACATTTTTCTGAACTTTCCCCAACAGCTTGCGATATATTACGCTACACGTGAGTTGCAAATAATTTTGGAATCATTTCAAAGTCAATTTCTCTTGAAATAAGAAACTTTATTAATTAATTATCAAAATATTCAGAAATACAAAAAATAGACAGTTGTACAATTCACCAAAACTACTACTACAAAATTATTTTAAAGATAAATGTAGAAAACTTTTTAATGAACTATCTTGGGAGGAAATTATTCTATATAGATCTTTAGGTTTGTATGTTTTAGGTAAACCATTGGCCAAAGACGTAGTATTTCCTGAGGTGGTAGTATTTCCTATTGTATGCTTCTGCATCTACATATCTAACCTTTGAACTATCTCTTTTAGTTTATTAACAAATAAATTACCAGCGAACGATGTGGGTGATAATGACAATACAAAGTCAACAAATTGCTGTAAGTGTAGCACGTAATTTTCGTACGAGGGAAGCTCAGACATCTAGATCTCATCTGGATTTACACATCAAGCATTGATTTTTTTTGCTTCTGTACAGTCCACTGGGACACATCCAAGTCACAAATTATACTCACTGGCACAATTCATTTCAATACCTTCTAAATCAAACAATTCCAACTTTAACTATTGTTTGAAATATTTTGAGAAATTTAACTTTTTCAACTAGGGACCATCAAGAGACAGATAACCGTGTATTGAACTTTAAATGAATAAGGTAAACTATATCCAATGTGCGATAAATATTCTCCATGCTAAGACAAAGTGACCAAAAAATCATAGTGTACAAATTACTTGTATTTAAGAGACTCAAAGAAATGGAATATTTCGGAATCTATTTCCCTCTAGTTAAAAAGTTATATTGGAAGATGTGAAGCTCATATGTCCCATTTCTTCACATTAATGAAAATCATTGTGGCTCAATACATGATCTTAAGTTGACAAGAGTATTCATCTGCTTCAACAGTAAAAAAGTGAAAACAAGCGAGACCTCACTACAGATTAGTTCAACTCGAGCCGAAAGATGTAACTCGGTAAGAGGCTCAGAACGTAGTAAGCTGCAGACACATACCAATTGGAAGATGGTAGAATGATTTACGCTTGGGGAATCCTCCCCAGCCTACAGGGATAAAAATAAATCTCCCTTCGTATTTCTCTAGAGGCATGCGGGATTCTGCGGAGTTTTGGTCGGGGACCATGTCTACGGTACTTCACTCCTATGACAGTAGAAGTGTTTCCTGTATCAATCGTATGACTCAAAACTCTAAAATAAATTCTTACAAAAGAATTGAGGTCCATAAGTAGACAAATACAACGGGATAGTGAGCGGTATCATATTTAACAATCAAAATCCCATTTTGTTACAGTACGTTTGGTTACAACCCATCCTGGCCTGTTTTTTTTCGGTTTTTCTTCAGGAAGATGTGGTTTTTCACATTGGTAGGAATGTCGAATTTTACTGCACATAATGCCTACGATTCGTTTTGGAATAATACATGGATAACAGTTCGTATTTATTCTATAGCTTATTTTATAAATCTGCCACTATCCTTGGGTCCTTGATAGGAATTGATGGTATGGTCTCTCGCTCGTATCCGGAGAGTAACCTCATATTCACAGTTTGCAACTGCTTTTTTGACAAAGTTTATTTATTGATGTTGAAACACAAATTATTCCGGAAACTAAATGTGATTTAACATAAAAGTGAACAAATTTTCCATTTTTCAATATGAGTACGATCGCAAGAAAAATATCCGATATCCGTAAGGTTTAAAAGAACAAATGACAGAATATTCTGAAAGAAGTAAATTAGGAATAATAAATTCGAAATATGTTAATACAGTCATCCTTCAGGTAGTTGAGTAAACATTTCTAATCCTGACTCACACATCACTAGTATAACCTCTTTTTTGCACATTTTCATTTTATCGTCTTCGTCCTACATAACTTGTTTTCAACACGAAAGCAAATTATGAAGGGTGAGATTACAGCAACACTTAAGGAGAATCTTAAATTCGAAGTACATGTCGGGGCCGTTGGAGTAAACGTATAAGTTAATGTTTTAGAGAAAACGCTATGGTGGTGATGATGAACAATAGGTAGGGTAAAATTCACCGGTATACGACGATTAAGAAATGAAATACTTTTGTTGTCTTTATTTTTCACAATAAGTTCATAATACAGCGCAACGAGTACTTTTGAACAACATTAAAGCAAACTTGGTTTTATATCAGCGTAAAACAAGCAAATATAAGAAACACAAATCCAATAGTTCGAGTTATATGGCGGAAAGAATGATCAGCTCTTTTTTATGTTATCAAAGTTATTCTTGACCTATCTCTGATCCAGTTTGATGTTCCTCTATATTTCTCAAAGAGTTTAGAAAGACATGCGCATGGATATAATTTATTATTTCATTAAGATTATATTTGGAGGTATAACACAAAAGATTATTATCCAAACCAGCTTTCCCCATGATTGTTTTAGAGAGAATACAAAACAAGAAATTTCTCAATTAAAATATTTTTGTTCGCCTCTTGTATTGTTTTTATATTTTCTTTAAGTTCTACGATATTATTAGTAGGTTAAATCGGGTGTTTATTTTACCTCTAAAAACAATTTTTAATTTATATGTGGCGTCATCGCCACCCACGCAGACTGCCCCGGCAGCAAGCGTCCGCGATAGGACACTCTCTCTTCGGCCGCCCCTAAATGTACGCCTGGCCAGGGGCGGGAGCAGAAGAACATCTGTGAGGCACAAGGGCAGCGATGTCGGAGGACACAGGTCCTCCGCCCCAGTTCTCGNCGCACACGCGACTCTTGTTGCACGCCTAGCGAAAAAATAATAAACGAGATTCTTATGTGGTAAAGTTTGAGTTAAATCCTCACCCGACTCCCACATATATGATTCATTTATATGTAATGTGTAATTTAGAAGTTAATACTAAATAAATAGTCTTATGTGGCTATGTTGGCAATGGTATGTTCATTATGACATGTAGCAACCTAATTTTGATGTCAGAAATAAAGCAAGAAACATTGTTGCAAGTAAAGCAATTTCATAATAAAAACTATACATAAGATGGTATAAAGTTCTTTTATGGAAATGTTCACTTCGAGGAGGGTGTTGTGAATTGAAGTGTTGGCAACACTCTCAACACCAACGTCCTTGCCTCCGCAATCAGTTTCACCGCTGTTGTCTCCGCCGCCACCCCCGTTGCCCCTTGCGAGGGGGTGGGGTTCGAAAACCGGCTGCCGGGTGTTTGCCTTAAAAAGAAGTCGCTTTCTCCGGAGGATGCAGGCGCCTTCACAAGGTGCGCTCACATGTTGGAAATAACTGCATGACGCCGTCGTGACGGTGGCCACTGAGAGTAGAGGTTCTCTTGAAGTCGTTGCAGAATCGTATTGTAGAGGTTCTGAGACTTCCAACATCAAGAGGTGGGAAGAATTGTAAGAAAAAAAATCTTCTAACTTCTTCTAAATGTCTTTTTATATTAAGTCATATACAGTACACTCTCTTCTGAGAATTTACGGCGATAATCATCAGCTCGGCTGATGAGTGAAATCGCCGATAATCCGCAATTCAAATGCTAAGACTTAGTTCGCGCCCAAAAGGAACAAATTATTTTTCTAAATAAAGCATGTTTCATGTATAAAATGGTAAATTTATCTAGACAAGAAGGGTACGACTCTGCAGTCGATATCTTTGCCAATGCAACAAATATTATTGCACTTGAAGGAACTCTCTTTTAATTCCGATTGTAATTAAGCGTTGAAATGTCCTTGTCTTAAAAATATCATTTTCCTAGGAAACAATTCATAATGCGACCAGAAAGTGTAATTTCACGAAAAAAAATCTATATTATGTTAAATATCATCACCTATGATTCACTCCACTGATCATTGAGACGTCGGCAATCGAGTGTGCTTTGCTTACTGTTTGTCGAGACTACTTTCTTCTCTACTATCCTACGTTCTGAGACATAAGACAGTATTCCATAGCCATACCCAGGAGTAATGTAACTGATAAACGTCGAAATATTAAACTTAAAATCTTAGATTGCAATGATTTTTTTAAAAAATTTCGATTTTCGTAAGGTTTAAAAAGACCAAATGACAGAATACTGCAATTCTTAAAATTACAGGGATATCTTTAATTGCTTATTGCCTTTGTATTTGATTAATAAAATATTGTCTATAAAAAAATTCGAAAAATATGCCAATACTGCATTCATTTTATTTCTATAAAAGCTTTCAATTAAAACATGAGCACTGATGATTATGGAATATGAAAAGAAAAATTTTGATCACTATATAAAATTATAGAATTGTAGAGAAAGTGACTAAAATACAAGACAAAACTAATATGATGCCAACAAATGAAATTCAAAGATGGTTCGTCAAACTTTAAGACAATTTTCTCCCAAATATAAATTTTAATTCTTTTTAAGATTTCATATATCTGCCATAAAATTTGTATTGTAAGAAAATTACGGATAAAGAAATAGAGCAAAATGAATTCCTGCAACTATTCGACGAGTATTTTCAAAATTAATTTTGAAAGTTGCGGACTTATATTACAAGTAGCGACAAATCAATTTCTAACAATAAATAGTAATAACATGGAGAAAGTACGCTAACCTTAAATAAAGGAATGAACACGAAAGAAACCGACAGTACTATTTGCATATGTCCTTGTTATGAGACAAAATTTCCAGGAACGTCATCAAGACCCAATTCTCAAGAGTTGCACCAATTATGTGTCCCGTCATTTGCACTCTCCTCTACATGCAAGTATGCACGGAACGAAACGCTGAGAACCGTGTCTTCGCAGAGAATGCAATTCTCGTGAGCGTCGGCCAATGAATTTAAATACCAGCCAGGTACGATGAGTCATTTCTCGTGGACGGAGACTGGGGTGACGTCACGCGAGTCTCATGGGCGCTCTCATGGCCGAAGGTGGCAGAGGAAGTGGTGGCGGAAACGCTGATGACGCGACACACCAATTGATGTTGGCGGTGCCGGGAGGAGAGGAAGTAGAATGGAGGTTATGTTGGAGATTAAGGAGGTGTTGGAGGGACAATGAAGGTGATTTTGGTGACGAGTCAGTAGTTTACGAGTGTGTAAGACCAATGGGGGTTGAGTTGATGATGGAGGGTCAGTACCGTCAGGGACGAAGGAAGGAAACTTCGCTTATGCGCGAATGGTGAACAATAGAGATGGAATTAGTGATGATGAATTCGTGATGGAAGTGGAAATGAACGTACTGATGTATGAAAATGGGTTGTTTGTCCACAACCATCGCCCCTGATTTGTAGTATCCTCTAAAAGAAGAGATGATTCTTATATTACATACGATTGTATGTGATGTATAGGACAATAATGGTAATCCCCCAAAAGGTTATTTCCTAATAACATTTTTACGAATAGAGTTAAATAGAATCACATTTCGAAATTGTGGTGATAAACGTTTGACTAATTTAGTTCTCTTGGTTACTCAAGATCCTCCCAAGCCGCATCGGTGGTGCAGGTGGTAGTGTTGTTGCTTCTCACCAAGTCTTCCCGGGTTCGATTTCCGATGGGGCCAGAAAATATGTAACTTTTCACAGTAATGTCCCAGTTGAACTACTGAAAAGCCAACCTTTCTTCCTGTATTCAGCTCCGAGTATCAATAACTAACTACTAACCCTTCTAACTAACTGGGCCAAGTTGTAGGTAAACCCAGCTAACCGGCCCATCTAACAATGGCCCACCACCTAACTCCTATCGCTCCACGTAGATAAGCTTCAATATCACGCAACATTACCCATTTACAATTATTAATTATTAAAAGATCCTCCCTGAGCTCACCATGAGAAAACAAAGCAGTATAAATGGCTAATCTGACAAAAAGACGCTCAAGGTGTCAGAAAAAGGTGAATCGCGAAAGTCAACTAATCAACATGCCATTGGTTACATAGAATCTTCCTTTTGGAAGAAAGTAATCATTTTTTAATTATAGGACCGTCTTGGAATATCCAGGAAAGAATTTTTAATGATGTGTTATCTACGATGAAAGAAGTTATTCTCAAGTCACTTGAAAATTTTCTCAATTACTCTCCCTCTTTTGAGACACCTTTATTTTTAAACATTTTCGAGAATATAATTTATGAAAAAGTGATGGTAGGAAATAAACTATTGGCGAGGTGGGCCATGCGCATGTGTTCCCGTTTCAGGTCGTCTCCAGCATTCTTTTTCCCCCTCATACTGTGCTACGAAAGCCTC
>NNCF01127066.1:181834-211512 GCA_002313205.1 Laupala kohalensis | reverse complement strand
ATAAAACCAGGGATAACCATGTTGGAACAATGAAATACATATATGAAAACAATGAAAATGAATTTATTCAGCAAAAATTACTCCAATTGTAAAACTTGAATGAACTTTATCATTAAATACGAACTTGAAAAATTATTTTCTTTGAGATACATTAAATTTGACTTTTGAATAACATAATGAAAAAATTAAGAAAAACATAAATTCTCTTTTTACATACAGCTTTCTTGAATCAAATATTCGTGAAGAATTCCTTTCTGCAACTGACACCTCACTTGTCCTTTAAGCGCCTCGTTTGAAATGTAGCCCCTCCGCGAGCACAGCATTACCTGCTTATTGGAGATCTAGTTACCTTGGATCTCCGCATCTCACATCACCAAAAGATTCTCACTTTGAAACAGAACAGGTGTTAGAAAAGAAATATAACCAACCTACTGGAGTTCATTGATCCATTTATCATGTAAATTCTTACCAAACACCACAACACGATGTTGCGCAATAGCTGCACTGCCTGTTCACAGTCACAAATTCACATGGAATTAACTAATTAATAATTTGTAAATTGATTGCAATTATAACGAATGTTCAAATCAATTATTCACAGTTCATCACTGCTTATAATTTCACCCCGTGCTTGATTACGTAAGTCCTTTAAGTTCATCAAATCGTAGTAAATTCTTATTGCACTAAATGAACAATAATTTATAATTATTAAATTTCAGTATGAAATATTATGATTTGTTAAGATAATCAGCATTATAAAGTTCATTATGATCGTGCCATGCACATTGCTAGCTGAAAATCACTCATTGATCAAATTCTTGAAGAATTTTACATAAGTGTACAACTTCGTCTAATTAGAAGTGTCATAGGAACATCTAACAATTGTAATTCAATGTAATTGCAGTTACACACCAACTAGTTCCACGTGTTCGTCACTCTGCCATGCTGAATTATAGAGAAATTTGGAGGATTATAGAGAAATTAAAGGTGTACTTTTTTGTCTCGTTTGATTTTGTGACGTTCGCGATCCCACCAGCTATACTACCAGTCAATAGCACAGTGAGTTCGTCCGAGATAATTGCGCAATGAAAACTTCAATCCCACCCGACGTCACTTGCGGAAATGGTAGCGACTAGTAATTTACTGGTATACAACTAATTACTTTCGGAATGCTGCCACCACTGAGTTTGCGAACAAAAACTCAGAAATAGAAAGATATTATGTACAAAAATTTACAGAAATGTACAACGTGGAAAGTATATATGAAATACCTTCATTCAAACTCCCAGAGCTGACGGCTCTGAAACATTACACATTGACTTAGCCCGTTGCAACCCACAACATATCTACGCCAACCTCTGGCATCGAAGAAGAGTCAATATTTCGGTTCGGCGTCCGACACAAGCCTCCCCGTCTGAAAATCTCGCCTGAGCGTCTCTCCCGAGGCTCTGAAACCTTTACCTGAAGCCATACACACGACATCACATAGTTCCCATTGTTGTTCACGTCCCTTCATTGTCGCGCATGGCGAACTACAATTGTTCACTTTCCAGCCTCTTGTTATTCTGGCTGACTCCATTGTTAATAAAATAAAATTTTGTTCCAGCAAATGTTTGAGNAACAACGATCGAATGTTATGATACGGGACGTACATTTTGCAGAACGGAATAGACGATGATTTAGGCCCGGACCCTGCCGAGGCAGAAATGACGGGATACAGCACATTACGCCGGCATAAGAACGTATTTACACAAATTTGGATTGACCACGATGGAGACTGGTTCAGTTGGGAGAAGAAACAAGAGACCATAGTCCTGGAACCTGCCCGCTGTGTGGACTAGAGAGAGCAAATTACATGGACAAAATTAATACAGAAATAATAATAATTAATATTAATAATAATTAATATTTCTGTATTAATTTTGTCCATGTAATTTGCTCTCTCTAGTCCACACAGCGGGCAGGTTCCAGGACTATGGTCTCTTGTTTCTTCTCCCAACTGAACCAGTCTCCATCGTGGTCAATCCAAATTTGTGTAAATACGTTCTTATGCCGGCGTAATGTGCTGTATCCCGTCATTTCTGCCTCGGCAGGGTCCGGGCCTAAATCATCGTCTATTCCGTTCTGCAAAATGTACGTCCCGTATCATAACATTCGATCGTTGTTTCAGTTTTGTAGATATGTTCCATCGGATATGCCATGATGTGCTTCTGTTTCCTGCCGTTATGCAGAATATTTTTCTTTACTATCACTTTTCCTCTATTTTTAATTTCTTACCTTTTTTCTAGTTTTATTATAGTATCCAGGTTTGTGTTCATAAATCTATCAGTATTATACCCACTACCACATTCAATACCTCGCCGGATACTGTGCAATACACTCCGCTTGTCCTAGTATTCCCCAGAAACTGGCCCAGAGCCTCGCATCCATGTTGTCGTAGGGGCCATCACTCCATTATATAGCGGAAATAATGCCGTCTAATATTTAATTTAGTCATTACAATTTCATCGGCGAATAACGATGTTTACTTTACTTTTATTTTAATATATCTTATGAGTCCCACAAAAAGTCCTGAATCCATTTTTATGTCTAGATACACATTCTCTGTCTTAAATTGAATTTTCCTCCCGTGTAGTTACGAAAACGGGTTTCTCTTTTCCATGTTCGAAGACCATCGTGTACGAAGAATTATTTTTTTACGATGATTGGCATTTTATCTTAATGTTATAATAAAGCATATGTATCATGTGATTGAGTAGTTGATAAATATTGCGAAACGTATTAGTTTGTTCATATATACCTAATAATACCTAAAAATACTCTTCTGTTTTTCAATCATATAAAACACTTGAATATCTAATTCCTCTATGGTATTCCGAGAAATAGTTATGAAGTAATGTATGCAAAGAGATTCGCACCATTTAACTTCCTCGCAGCCACATAACTTCGCCAGACACCGGAATGGGGATCTCACAGAGGGGGAGAAACAACCATTAATGGCAACGCCCTCCCGTACTCTATGGTTGCATAACAATTATTAATAGATTTCACGAGTGAATTAGTTCCGTGACTGCTTTCCCATGGAGATGGTTTCCATTAAGCACGGTTTAAAATCGAATTTTAATATTTTTCTTTTGAATTCAATCAATAACACCTAATTCACCTCCGTTTGACGGTTCTCTTACTGGAGTTTCAGAGTTAGAAATTTTTGCCCACTAATTTTACTATTAACATCCATTATGTCGAGATTAATTAATTAATTAAGACTTACGATGTTTTTATGGGCGAATACACTATTTTGTTCCTTTTCAGTCTTAATTTTTGGCACACGTTCTAAGAAATAAGAAAATACATTTTCCAATATTCCTACCGATTATTATTCTATGCTTATCCACTATGTGTTCCGTAGAGGACAGGAGAAAATGTAATCAGCTGAGATTTTCTACGTCCGCACCAGTTAGGCACCTTCAGGATATTGATGATAATGTACGACGTATACTCTTCTGGATATAAATAATATAGGCAAACGACATGAGTTTGTACGCAGGCAATTTAGTTTTGAATTAAATAAAGAAAATTCACATGTCACAAATTACAAAAAAGGAAATTGTATAATAACCACATAAAAAAGTAAATGAAATTAAACAATACTACATTTCATCTCTAATGAGAGACATCGTCGGGTGAGCTAGCGAGTCACTCATGACATTTTAATGTAGTTATTACATAAATTGCTTTTTTCTAAATTGTGACATGTGAACTTCCTTGATTAATTTGACAAAACATTAAATCGTCTGCAGAAAATCTCAGTTCGTTTGTCTATATTACTTATATTCAGAATACTTCGACAATTCAACATGCCTCCACCCCGCAAACATCCACCAAAAATATATTTATGACGGATCAGACCTATCAGGAATCTGAACCACATCCAAAAGTAAAACACGAATCATATTTTTTTTAAATATTAAATTAAATTTTTACTCGCATTTTCTTTCAGCTTGGTTATAATTAATTCCGAAAGTAGGTCTGATTTGAGATGTATTATGCCTGAGAAAATCGTGAACGGATCACTTAATGATTTTCGTTATACGATTTTTTTTCAGAGATATATGAGGGGGGGGGGATGTTTCAAGCGAGACGTTTGATAATTCTTTCAGTATTTATTAATAAAAATGTATATTGTCCACAGCCTCGTGTCGCCCACGCGTTCGTTTCCCTGTAGCTTCTCTGCGCAAAAGCGAAGAATTTCCAGGCCACGGTCACTGCAACGCCGCGCCGGGCAGATGGCCTGGCAATCCGCTTTGCGTCCCGTTATACTCGTTTGTTGCCCTTAACCCATCCATCCTCCTCCTCCTCCTCTTGAGGATGATTGCCATGGGCGTCGCCGGTGCGGCATACCGAGGTAAAGGCTTTGGGTGTCATTGTTGACACAACAATAGAGGTTTTTGCTTATTTTCTGCGATTATTACGAGAGATAATGTGTAGCCATCTTTAGCGCTACCTGATGGAGTAATTTTTTTTGCAGTAGCGAGAAAGAAATTGAGGTTAATGCTCATGATTAAATACCAGGCTGTGTGATCTTCAGAAATGATACAATAATATCATGTAATTATTTTCTTCACTATTGTTTCGCATAATTACTATCGTAAATTTAATATAATTATTAGGTTTAGTATCCAGTTGTAGCATTACTTTCAGTAAAAATATAAACAATCATAGTAAAAGCTATAAAATGAAATTCGTAGCATTGAACATACAATTCTTTTACATTTAATGGCTCTCAACCTCAATTGATAATGCATTTCTGACTTTGAATAATTAAAAAGTCAAGTATGACAAGTTATCTACCAAACTTTCATGGCCTATAGCCTCAGAAATTGCAATACAAAATATAGTTGCATGTTGCAACCGATGAAATTATATTTGAAATTATATCAATTCGTTCTATTTAAGCAACCACTTCTAACTTCCTTTTCGTTCGAAATAGAGATGCGATATACCGATCTTTCTTTCGAAATGAAATTTTCCAGAGATTAAATGTTAACAGAAGAAATCCGTATACAATTATAACCCATTTACTAATTTAAAAAAACATACTTACATTAGGATAGGCTATTTTCACCCTTTTTTATTAGTCTCCACTTATATTTCAATAACTCCACACTGCTTAACAACAATTTTTTTTTTTGAGAAATGTGAACCTTGTAAAATTCCACAACAAAAATAAAGCACTAGTTATAAATCTTTTTAATTATTTCTAATTTGAGGGAAAATATCAAAACGGTTAAAAAAAGGAAGTTCGAAGTGCGTTTTTTGTTTTTAATGAAAACCTTCGATTCCCCCAAAAATTGGAGTAGGGTGTAAAAGTACTTAAACAACAAGTCTTTTGACTTCATTTTCGTTCAAATCGTGACTACACAAAAAAAATGAAAATAAAAGTAGGCCGTATCAACCTGTTGTTTATCACTTTCCGTTCTGAAATCTCCCTTCGAAGGTGCATAACGGAACACTGGTCTGCGATTTCTCGGGGAATCCGATTGGATATTCAGTGCAGGAAAGGAAGAGGAAATAAATCTCTCAATGCCACTGTCACGGGTCGTTCTCAAATCTCGTATGTTAATCATGGCGACCTTAAAGCCTCACTGCCCACGCTGAATCCACGCGTTCACCCACTTGCTCAGCGACGCGTTCGACCTTCCCAATTTCCTCCCACGGATCATCGTCCAGTTACTTTCCCGTCCTACGTCCACACCCACCGTGATTCTTATTCGCACTCAAAGATAACAAAACACAAAATGCTTCGGGACAGATTGAGAAATCTGTGGACCCAAGGCGATCTCATTTTCCATAAAATTACGTTCCCTCTATCTGTTTTGCTTCCACTTATAAAGAGATTAACTCCAATTACGAGTGAGAAGAATCAATTTTTTTTATTTGTCCCCCAGCATTTTACAGTCTTCGATTTTACAGTCTTCCACAACATCGATATTTCTGTCAAACAGCGTAGACAAAATAATTTTTACGTCACTTTTTTTTTTTTCATGTAAGTTAATATTTATACTCTGTTGCGAAATGACGTCAACACACGGTCAGGTGGGAGATGGATAAAGGAAGATGTGAAACGGACAGGGATAGGATGGGACGCATCTCGCTCATGTGTACGTCGCCACAACTTCACCGCGCACTCTGACGTCATTTCACCACAGAAAAATTGCACTGTACGTAATATTCCTTTATATTCCGAAGAAATAATGAAACTTTTTCCTGCAAAGGGAGTACTATCATTCTCTCACAACCCATACACTCATATAACTCCCGAAGTGACAAATTCGTTTGAAATGGCTGATTTTGAAACGTTTTAATAATAAAAGCAAAGATGATTTATTTTTGATCATATAATCAATGAATTGAATTATTTCATCCGAACGAGGGTTATTCCTAAATATTTTTTGAAGTGATTCTGTAATCCTCATTCCACAGATAATGCGTACAATTCAATGAAATAATTATTGTGAATTATTCAATATCATTTAATAAATCATAACTTCAGCGTCATTAAGGATGTGGCTAAACGTTAAGATAACTAGTACAGAAGTATTTTGAAAAGAATATGCTCTTATCAGATGCGTTCTGAAGCATTTGTTGGGTGTCCCAGGGAGCTTAAGTTCATGAGAGCTTTAAATCAAATGATCAGATGCTATTTTGGGTCTCAACTCGGTTTCCAATGGACCTTTACTCAGTTTTTCTCGATCCATGTCACAGTTTCTCGGATATAATATTCCGTCTCGTACAGAGTTGTATCCCTATATCCACGCTGCCAGCATACCGATGAGGCTCTTCGTAACACTCGACTAGAGGTTATCAGATAGATAATATTTTATTCTAATTGTTAAATAAATTAACAATTATTGGAAAATAAATGTTATAAAATAAGTTTTTAGATTCCATAAAGTCGATTCCAGATGTTTGTTCTAATGCCTCCAGAAGGGGTGGGGGTTGCCAAAAGCACGCAATTATTTCGAACAGTTTCAATTTTTAAACTGATATCCTGCATTTTGGGTTCTGAAATAAAATGGTTCTATCTTGAATTCTTGTTTGCACTCTAAAAGCATTAATGGAATATATCGAGAGCAAAATCCTCATACTTACTTTGTAAATATAAATGTACAAATTAAACTCGAAAAAAGTATATTAAGTCGTAATTAACACAATGTAATATTTAGAATCCTTTAAAATGCATTTGTAGGATAATTTGACGTCTCTTTTCATCTTTATAAACAAAGATAAGTAAGTATTTGTTATATGGAGGACAGCTGTTTTCCTTTCGTCTAATTTTCTAGGGGTTACTGGGCAAAAATAAAAAATTTAATAAAAATATTATTTCAAGAATATTACATAATTAATTAAGTAATAAATATGTACTTTGAAGGGATACCTTCTTACATACTCACTCCATTTGGTAATGTACTGTTATTTAATAACTTATTTAAACTGTTATTTTATGAGCACTTTTTAATTGTAACTGTTGTTCTTGATAACAATTATGGCTCATCAATACCCCTGACGAAAGTCAATACTATGTTAATCCTGACAAAATACATAACAATTTTTAAAGCTTTCTCTTTACTTCAATGTTCAAAAGATACTCACTGTAAGTACGGCTTTCTATTTGAGACACCTGAATACTTGTTTGTGTTAATTGACGAACAGGGTGCACAGAGGGCAACTGAATTGCACTAGCAACCAAGATCCTTGCAGAGTTGAACTCGTCATAAGTAAATTTCAGTTAGACTTTATGTATTAAGGACTCGAGGTTAGATCGCGGTGTAAATTACCGGGATTATTTTCTTCTTAAACTAGGAGAAATCCAGCAATACCACAGCCATCTAAAGTACTCCAAGTGGGGTTGGCTATATTCGAATAGTATTCAGAATGGTGAAAAGTTATTCAGATAATACATAATACGCGAGTAACAATTTCATATATTTCTATTGTTTTCTTGGGAATTGCATTAATAATTGCAGGCGATATGATTAATACCTATTGAAATGTAAAAGCGATCTACTACAATCTCGCCTTCAAGAGAAATAGTTTTGAAATTTAGCCAAAAATTTTACTTCTTTATATATGTGAAGAATTTCTCTTTTTATGTCGCTTAGCACTGTGGGAGTTAAGAGACGCTCCATTGAATGTGCTACTAGACGGAAAGCAGAATTCGTGCCCAGCTATGATGAATTTGCTCCTGACTGTACAGTGACTGATGCAGTAAAATGCTATTAGATTTCTCGATCTCCGAAACAGCAAGTTCACCGCCTCTTTCTCGTCTATCTTCCAGCTTCATTCATTAATCTTTCTTTCTTCTAAACGTTAGACTCACGCTCTCGTGCGCGAATTACTCATGCGGAAAACAACCTGAAGATTACTTCGATATCTTCGCTCACAAATGGGATTTTCCTCGGAACTACGAATATTTTAGGACGCTCTTTCTCATTCAGAATTCCTCCAGAGGGAATCCCTTTGATACAGTTCGTATCTTTCCAGGAACGGAGATATTCTCTATTTATAAACGTAGCATACCTCAGGCGCTTACAGATCTCTAACGTGTTTGATCTCGTGAAAAAAACATTCTCTTTTGTTTGCTTTTTCATGCACGTGTATTTATGAATTACAAAGATGTGAAAGAAAATTTTGTGGTTGGGCAAAATATTTTTCAAGAATAAAATATTAAAATGATTCCTCAGGCGGCATGGTTTGGCAGAGGAAAAATGATGCAAGTAAAAAGAGTGACAGTATATTTTATTTCAGACGTTAAGAAATGTAAATCATGTAAGATCCATGAACATTTTATTGATATAGGTATGCCATATGCGAGAAAAAGATAAGCAGATGTTAGATATGAATTATTGTGTCTGTTCATCAAAATAAAAGTAATAAATACAATAATAATTAATTTCCACATGTTTAATAATGTTTTTGTATCTCCTGTGACTTTATTTATACAATTACGTGTAATGATTTTGTAAGTTGTACTGTCTATAAGCGTTATATTTGCTCAACATATTCCGAACACGAAACTAGTGACATTACCTCTGTCTGCACAAGTCAAGACATCTGCAAGAAAAGGATCTACAATAAGATATGTCTCAGTGGTCGAGAGGAATTGTTTTTAGTGTCGATTTTCAGACAAAATTGAATGTTTCGAACAAATATTTGTAATTTAATGACGATACATTTTATAAAACGTTTGAGGCTAAATTGTATTAGTTTCATGTATTATAGCTGATAATTCTTTCCTAAATTTTTACGTACAGTCTTGAGCATTACGCATTATACATATTCTCCTATCTTGATCTTAGGATCTCCCGAAACAGTTCCAATAAGATAATGTTTAATTTAAAAAAATATCGTGCTCAAAAATAAAATTTTTAGGTAGAAAATTTATCTGATAAAGTTTATGCTTTGTTTCAATATTCACTTTCATGTGTAGTTTATTTCAAAAAATTAACTGCTCTATACTTATCGATCATTAACTTACCACCAAAAGCATTGTTTTTAATCCCAAACATTTGTTTAGTAAATGTTAAGGAACAACGTCTTTGTGCCAACAATTTTACAAATAATCTGTCAGTGGATCGATAATGGCAGAAGGATCTATCCATTCTTTTAATTCCAGAAGCATTACCTTAAGTAAAGGAATACTACAGTCTCTATGATTCTTTTTTACTGTTTTTTGTGTTTATTATTATTTTTGTATTGTTGTTATGTTTTCAGATACAAGTATTTTGTTAATTCTTTACTAACACTGAGGAAAATCTAAACGTTGGTTGGAACGTCGTGTATGTTTATAGTATAGTAAACAAGTCTACTTCAAAGGTCGTTAAAAGTTGATTATTCTAAAATAACAATATTAATTTTTATAAGATATTTTAATCTCTGGACAAATCACGGACGTTCCTGATGGAAATATTTATTGTAGGAAAGTTCACAGTATCTACGCTAATCTACATTGGATACGGCTTATGCTTATTTTGGTACCAAGTTCTTCTTTATTAGGAGCGGCTTGTTAATATAAGGAAAGTAAGAACATTAATAGCTACCTAGGTCTGCTCGAGCTTTTCAATCACGTTTGCCCTGGAGGACATTTACATAGAAACAACTTCCTATGACCTATTTCCTCACTTCTCGAGTTACACGCACTTCCAGAATCGACGATGTTGCTCACGCACGAAGTGAACACGCGTGTGGTGAGATTGGTAGATGAATTTGGAATGTTCATCAAAACTAGATCCATCGATAAATTTGTCCCGAATTTTGTTTCCATATTTAAATATATTGTAGTAAACCTTATCTATAATGTTGAACATTATTATTAATTAAAAAAATAAATTAATTCATACATGTAATTTCACATTTATTCCCGGTTCCATATTCTTCAATATTTCTATTATTCTCATAACTTAACCAAAATGTGCTGGTTATATTTTTCAACAAGCTCTTTCTGCGAATTATTCTCTGACCCGGTGCAGACGACATGCACAGCAGGCAATCTTGACAATAAAACGAATGCCTATTGGCATCCTTCAACTTCCATCTTCTTATCCTCTATAACAATTACCCAATTTTGCTCTGTACCTCCGTTCCAGTGATTAGCTAATTAGCTCGAGTTAATTATTCAGTCATTTCTCCCTTCGTGCTATAGTTTACAGATATACGTCACAGCAGTAACATAATATCTCCAAGAATTATTTTCATGTATTTCTTTTTATGTTATATCGTTTTTCATGTTTTTCCCTGTATGTAATTTCGTGTTTATCGTCTTTTGTAATTTTACTGTTGTATAGAAAAGAAAAGAAATTATGAGAATTAGAAAAAACAAATATGGACTGCCCAATTCAACAAACAAACAAAAAATGTAAATTTCAAATTACTCTTTTCATTTAGGTTAATCCTTTCAAAATGTTGACTAAGAAAATATCACAAATTTTCTTATATTATTTCTTATCTTGAAAGTTGTTTGGCTAATCAAGAAAAATTAACAAATTTGAGAACGTCCTTGATAGTACAATTACTGATGAGCAAAACTTTTTGTAGGCAGCGGTAGAGTCAGTCCACACATAGTTTTCGTTTTTCTTCTCTTTCCCCTTTCTTTCTGCAATCTATGAATGAAGAGTCTTGATTATCAACTTACAATAAACAAAATGAAACGAATATTTTAATATAGATTGTATTTTACCCTTCTCATAAAACATATTTAAATTCATTATTTGCTTTATAGTTTCCACGAATAAATATAATTTACTAAAAATAATCATTTCTTTTCTTGCGATACCCGTCGTTTTCTTTTCTTTTGAATAATAGAATCTTTTACTGGAAGAGTTTGTATGTTTGATTAAATGTCGACTCGACAAATACATTGTAATAAGAATATATTGTGATAATAATATCCATGTTACAAATAGTCACCAAAGCCAACTCCCACGAACTTGACTCCCATGATTACAAGGAAACCTGGTCGACGGTTAGAACCTAGCAACGGGACTTGTTGATTTAGAAACTAGAATATGTCTACTGAGCGCTTCACTACGAGTGACATCAATCTACCGCTCTTCCTCACGGGAATGACATCGCGTTCTAGTACGTGTTCTCAATGCCCACGTAAACTATCAACTTTTAAAATCAGTACTAAGTTCAACCCGGCGTCAGAACTATTTACTCGCCGAATTATTATTCGAGCCAAGTGTTATTATTCAGTGACTTTCTCAGATTTCCACGGATTTTATGTATGTACTGTATGTGAATAACCTACATTGATTTATGTCCTATCAGGAATTGGTTATAAACTCATTTAACTGTTTCACTCATCACTAGGAGACCTATGACAGAATGACCAAGTATATTATTTCATGTATCTTGTAATGTACGTTTCTCTTTCTCAGTCTGCGCACATTAAATGACCTGTGCCATTTAAATTGAATCTACGTGTACATAATTTCTTATAGTGTATTTAGTATTACCTTCTCTTATCTAATAATATTTTGTGGGGAATTCATACCAAAACACACTTGCTACATTTAAGTGTTAATACCAATCAAGCCCTTACAATGATGAATAACTCCCCGACACTTATCCTATCCTTTGTGGGGAGTGAGGCGAAGCATAATGGGGAGAAACCTTGGCTGATGGCCAATGACCTGAGTTCAAAATCCCGGTGAGGTCAAACACGTTTCTACATATGTATTCCCGTTCAGACTGGAACCCATTCCTATTCTGCTTCTCAATGATAGCGAGTATATTCTGGGAATGAAATCGACGAGAGCACGAAGCAGGTCACATCACCTCCTCCTGCTGCCGAGGTCGAAACATCACATGACTTTATACACTGCGAACTCCTTGGGGATTTTGTGGCCTATTTCGATGACATGCAGAGGGTGGCTCAGAACAGGAGGGAGGGGGTCTTTGTAGGGGAAGAGTTGTAACTTCCACTGATTGTTCAATGGGACGATGACAAAGATCCTGCCGAATGTACGGGAACAGGGAAGGGCTGGTAAGGCTTCACTTGACTTGAAATAATTAAAATAAAAACTAAACACAAAATACGATAAAACACCTAAACGAGACAACCTTCATGAGAAAATTAAAAATTTTAAAATCATTGTCAAAAGGACTTTGTCGTGGTTGGACATTGTGTTACACATATCCTGTAGAGGCTATTATTTTGAGTCTATTATTGCACAGAATTTATCTTATTACGTGTTACTTAGTCAAACATCTAAATGAAATAAGGTGACGTAACAGAGAAGACGATTGCTTTCACCTCCCCTTGGTGAAGACAGGCATGAATCGGATCGCTAAGAAAAAGAAGACAAATAGAGACTTTTGCTCATATTGTAGAATGACAATGTTTGGAAGAGGAAATTCATGTTAGGTGAGCGTTGTCGAACTTCTCTTAGGTCATTTTCTATACCGTTTCGATCGATCGGGTAGACTCGGAATGGGGTTTAGCAAAATGTTGCTCGTGGAATAAAACTATTTATTATTTGTAATCCTATATTTTGATTATCATCTACGAATTGACATTATATATTGCCGGAAAAATGAAATAGAATATTTCGTTTACTTTAAAAAGTATTTTTAATGCTTGGTATTCCAATCAAATGTTTTCATATTGTATAATGTATGACGGGCTAATTCCTAACACAATTTTCTATTTTCCCGTAACGGAAGTGCCTCGTCAAATATTTATTATGACATCATAGATTTATAACAAAGTTACGTTTGTTGAAAAATATTCTTTAACCGGCGGGCCTAAAAAATTGTTTCGTGGACCGCCAGTTGGACAGCGCTGTGGTAGATAATAATAAAGTAAATAAATAAATAATAGAAAGAACGAAATAAGAGAGAGACAATTGCGGCTAAATAACCCGGGTAATGGCCAAACGGTTAAGAAAATAGATAAATACGCAATGGAAAAAAAGAATGAAAACATAAATCTTCACTTAGGAAATACGTTCAGGTACTTTCTAATCACCGAGTTTTCCTTAAGTAATTTAGTGTGTCTTTATGAATTTCCACTTCTCATGTTCTCATCCACGTTTGTTCACATACATCACATCAGATGAGGTTATATCGTGCAGATGTAATGAAACCCAATATACAGTACGTTATGGTCTCTAAATATAACATGAACATAGCACGAGATAAGAAATTCGCCAGATATTAAGTTACGCGACAGGAGATAGATAGATATCCATTCACGTTTTATGAATGAATCCACCATCTTTGTTTACATCTATCGTAACGAATAAATTTCTCTCGGAATATCAGTAAGTTTTAAACAATTTCCCCGGAGGTATCTATTAACTTTATGAATTCATAATATCCAACTTTCTCTCTTGTTATGAATGCAAATTCACATTTTTTCAAAGAAAACTCAAGGTTACTATCACCAATGAAGAGCTTATGACTGCAAAAATGTTATAATTGGATAATTCAAAGACATCTGCCACAAATAAAAAAAGTTCGGATCAACTAATATAAGCGTTGTTTATGAACGACGAAGTTGAAAATTTGCAAATCACATAGCTAGGAGGGAGCACTGAATTTGTTAATTAATTTTAATAAAAAAAGCCAACTTTTTAGTATTAAAAATTATCTGTACTTGATCATTTGTTAACTAATTTTACCACACTGTTTATACATTGGCGAGTTAACAATACTAAATAAACAATTAAATAGTACGAGTACATTCTTCTTTTGTTAAACCCTTTCCATTTTTAGAGAGTCTTCCCCCCTTCCCCCTCAAACCTCAACCCATAACCTTTTGAAAATTTTCTCCGCAGATTCTTGCTTGCAGGTGCCTTCGTTTTACTTGTACTACTCTCTCGGATACGAAAACAGACGCGCAGATCGTCGCGTCCTCATCTCTTACGAGGAAATGGAGCATTGGAGCTGAAGGCAAGGTCTTCGTGCGAAAAGTATTGCGTGGTGCACGCGAGTCGTCACTGCGCCATCGCCTGTCACGAACCTCCGTCTGCGGTCGCGACGTCCCCCCGCCGCCGCCGCCGCCGCCGCCGCCGCCAAACACCACCCCGCCCCACCGTTCGTCCTATACCATCACCCCCGCTGCCCACGTCACCACTGTCGTCGATGGAGCCCTCCATCGAACTTTCTGTAAACACGAACATTTAAGGGTGGTTACCTCCCCCGAACAGATATCTGTGTCCTTGCTATGTGGAGAGAGAATTGAAAATACGAGAACACGACTTCCCTCGCGGGTAGCAGTGCGATTTTTGTTGGATTTACTTATGCGATACAGAAATTTAAGCAAATATTTGCATATAATTAAGATGAGCCAACATGTGTAGTTGACAGGGATATTACGAGGGGATAGTGGAGCATGAGTTATTCGAGTGTGATATAAATAATGAGGATAGAAGATGGTGGATAATACGAATGATAAAAACAGGGAAGTTTACACAAGGGACTGAACTGCCGTGCTGAAGGGACGACGAGAATGCGACATATTACAGTACTACATAGTGATTTTTAATCTGAAGATTGTATCGTCATTGTAGCCTTGAGCCCAGGAGTAGGGTGGACTGTGAGATCTGTAAATAAATAAACAATCCTTCTTAAACCTATAGTGATTTCTATTAATAATGCGTTACACATGTTTCTCTTCGAAATGGTGACTTTTGTCAGTTGCAAAAAACATATTCTTACTAACTTACTTCTATGGACTTTACTCTTAGATATTGTCAAATCACTATGTTAAAATGTATGTTCCTCCCAATGACCTATTTGTTCGAACTTTTATGAAACACAAGGGCTCTAATGACCTTGACGTTCACGAACCCTAAAGCCCCAAGAAAAAAATTAACTTTTATGAAACACGATATGAATTCACTTAATATTAAGAAACTGACATTGTCACATGCTCTACGATCGCAACTTGCACTCTTCTTATTTCAAACTAAAGAAAATACCTTTCAGCATTCATTCTTATCTCTGTATGTTCGTTGACAATAATAATGGAGTATTGATAACAGAACTCTAAGTATTCAGAATATACTAGATGTTCCTTTCTTCCTCTTCTGGTGCCGACAGAGAATAGGTCTTTCCTTCTGAGAATTAACTGTAACAAGTTCAAATATCGAACAAGTCATTTTACACATTTTTACGAAGTTTTATAAAAATCCATCAAATGGTATAGATTTGCATAGCGGACAAACTACTTAGAGTGCCAATTCTTATCTCTTTATGTTCGATGACAATAATAAGAATTTTATATTAATACAACTATAAAATTGAAGAGAAGGGAAAAAACAAAGGGAAATTAAAACTATACCAAGTAACGCCTCCAAAAGCCATGATTTTTTATTTTGTATACACCCGCAGAAATATTATTTTCATTCTTTTTTACGTATTATAATTGAATAGTGATAAAATTACCTTATCGCCGCGAACACTTAATTTTAAATGTCAATAATTAAGAATGAAATATATCATTTCTACCATCATTATCATCATCATAATGCTGCGGAATATGATCATGGTACGTATACTGAACACATAAATGTGTTGTCAATATCTTTTTGGAGACTACGGAGTTTCGTTGCAAAAACTGTTCTGTTGACGCCATTAAAAAAATTGCTTATTGATCAGTTTCGTGAGTTTTGAGAGGTGGAAGACTTGGTATGTAGTACAATTGCTTATACCTCTGAACGTAAAGTGGAATTAAACGAAGAATGGTCATATGTAAAAATGAAATTAACAGGATATATGTATTCCTTGTCAAAAATATTGAAGTTTATGTATGTATTATTTATAAATGAATTAATGGACAAATGTAATTAGACATGTAATAATGCATATGTGTATAAATATATACGGATAATAATACGTAGTACACAAATTTCAATTCATTACTCCCACTTATTGCTTAGAACATTTGCTACAGAAATTATTTTGTCTCGTGAGTCGCTTCATTCAACTTTATAAACCCATACGCAAATTTTACATTTCATTCAAACTTCCAATGAATCATATGCTGAGACCAAAGGACATTACCTCAGCTTCTATTTCTACTTTTTACGAATCGCGATGATCGATAGATGCAATACGTCGACTTCTTTGACACGATTTGAGAAAGTTCACATTCTCCCCGTTCCGAGCGCTTTGCTACAGTTGCCTACAGTGCTAGCAGTGGCAAAGAGGTTAACTACTTTAAGTTTTTATGACGCCTCACTAAGGCGCAAAATACAAAAATCGAAGTATTGAAGAACACTATTTCTTGTCCTTTACACTGTGAATATCTGTCTACAGTAATAAATTGTTTCCGAAAATAAAATTTCGGAGCGACGTTTCGAGTTATAGAAAAAGTAAAAGAAATTTCTTACCTTCTCCGTGAGCGCGATGAGACGGGAAGTGGTTCTAAATTAGGCGCGCCGGAAGTCGCGTGTAGGGTTGCAGAGGCGTCCTAATGAACATCACTCCAAGCCCTTACAAAGCGAGGTGCAGAGGCGCCTGGTTGTCGTATAAATGGTGGGGTGCGAGTGGTAGGTCGGAATGGGGAACGGGGAAAATGTCTCTTCATGGCGCGACACCGAGGAATGTTTTCTTTCGGAGTCGTCTCTTATGAGAGGTCTGAGGTGGGGTCCTGCCCTAGGAAAAGTTGAAATCATAAAAAAAGAAGACGAGATGGTGTCTCATGTTGCACACCATGAGGGACATTTTGACTTGCAGTTGGGTGAATGGTTAATTAATATGAATTTTANGTATAAATGGTGGGGTGCGAGTGGTAGGTCGGAATGGGGAACGGGGAAAATGTCTCTTCATGGCGCGACACCGAGGAATGTTTTCTTTCGGAGTCGTCTCTTATGAGAGGTCTGAGGTGGGGTCCTGCCCTAGGAAAAGTTGAAATCATAAAAAAAGGAGACGAGATGGTGTCTCATGTTGCACACCATGAGGGACATTTTGACTTGCAGTTGGGTGAATGGTTAATTAATATGAATTTTTAAAAAAAGTAATTTGTTTTACATTGCATTTCAACAAATAAATAAAATTACTAAGTTCTTAAAAATATTCTCATTCACAGTTCTACATTTTCTTATAATTGTTTAATACCGTTATGTTGGTTGGAATCATATTTAAACACTTTTTTTTGTATTATATATCTGTTCTCGAAAACTTGAATATATAGTAACTAGGAGATGTGACAGTCTTCATAAAGATGTAATACTCATACATATTAACTTATAATATTGTAATTCTTAATAACAAAGATTCTCACAGTGTAAACGTCAAATAATCATACTTTGTAGTACCTGTTCATTTACCATCCTAACCTCCAATTATTTTTTATCACAACTACTGATAAATCTGGCAAATAAGCAATTATAAAATTATTAAGACAACGACCACAATAAACTTTGTGGAGTAGATCGCAATAAACTTTGTACTTGACTCCAAGATGCAGGAAAATGCTTTCATCAATTGGTTCAACTTACACAAGAAATGCTGGAGAAACAAAACTAAGTATATCGGGATGTATTTCCAACTGAGCATTTGTAATGAACCATATGTTCAGTTTCAGAGAGAATATAGGGGCCCCAGGGCAGATTTCATATTTGAGACTCCCACCTGCCCCATGTTCCAAATTTTCCATCTTGACCCCAAATAAGTACACCTACTTACAAAATATTTCTATACTTTTTAGGAGGGTAATGCACTTAACTGCTTAAAAAATAAAGATTAATATATTTAGTGAATTAATTAATAATATAATATTTAAATAATATACAGTTTTGTCCATTACACGAACAAGTAAAAAGTTTCTCCAATTACTGTAATTTAACAATCATGAACAATAATTATAACAAAATATTTATCACCAATTAACAATCAATGTCTCTATGGGGCCCTTCCACTGAACCCATAACACGAATATCCTGGATTTAGGACACATATTTACATTTTTATTGAATTGTTGCTTGAAATTTAATCATTTTTTCATAATTGCATGTCCCATACAGATCCCATCTCCCCATTTCCTCTGTGTGCGTAGATTATGAAATATTGCAGTGCTTTTTATGTCACTGGTAGCCCATCACATGACGAACATGTGGTGGAACAATTTTTATTTTAGTGTAAGTACTATGGTATGAAGATATTCTGAAAATTAATTCATTTTACACTCTCAAAAGATATTTAAAAAATCAATAAAAATATGGACTTTATCATACAGGAATGCAATTTTTTAATTTTTTTCTCACATTGAGAACGGGTCCCTCTTGTTCATCACCCACTTTATTTACATACAAATTACTAGTGCTATTAAAAGATTTTCTTATAAATAAGATTTTTATGATTTTGATTTTTTTCTTTTGCAAACTATAGACTTGGACTCATTTGTTTATTATTTGAAAAGTTATTTCTTTGAACAGAACAATACTTGATACAATGTTAATACTTTTTCCTGCTTGCAAATTCATGCACCATTTCAAGCGAGTGTTCAATACGTTTTAATTATAATTGTCAACTGCTACATGGATGGCATGAATTAAAAATAAGTGATTAGACACTATAACAAATTCAAGAAAAATCGAGATCTATCCGAAGTTCCCGCCCTCCTGAGTTCAGACTGGTTCAGACTTTCACCGGTATGTAGTGCAATATTTCGATAGTAGATGGCAGCACTAGAATCTAGCATTCAAAATTCTTTATGTATAGAACAACGATTTCGGAATATGGGCTTTAGGGTTCGTCAACGGCAAGGTCATTACAGTCCTTAATTTCGGAATATATACTCTCTGTACTCAAAGAATTGAAACTTTGTTTTCCCATAGATACTTCAATTCTAAATTCTAATTTTTGTTCCTTATCTATTGAACTGCATATGCATGCTTGTTATTAGACAGAGATGGATGCTGTGTCATCGTGTAGTACTTTGCATCAGTGGCAGACTCATTGTGGTGAAGGGGGGGGGGGCAAGAGGGCTATAGCCCCCTCCCATTGGACCTGAACTTTCAACAGATAATATTGAAATTGATAAAATGTATCTTAATACTTTAATATGTATTTGCCATTTTAAATCATTAATAAATTTGGTCACTACTTAATGAATTATTAATTACCTATTTGATGTATTATATTAAAATACAAAATAAATATAATACTTATAATAATATTTACAATAATATTTATAAAATTTAGTCCCCCCTTGATTACGGTCTAGATCAGCCACTGCTTTGCATCACCAATCATTTTTATTTAAATGTTTTTGACGTTAATCGATGTGGAAACGCGTAAATAGTGAGACACGCAAGGGGAGTGAGAACGCGGCATAAAATCCGAATATTACGCCAGAACACAGCGTGCTCCAGCGGCGTTAATATGCGACGTGATAAAAAATATTATATGAAACAAAGTTGTATGGATTTTTGTCTACTTTCATTCTGTAAATAAATAATTTAGTTCCAAAACCTACAAAAATAGACTAAATTTTTTCCTTTATCGATTTATTCTAAATTCTTAGTTATGTGGCAGAAATATCTCTATGCAAACGTGAAATTCTGTTTAAGCGATCAAAGATACACATGAATCTGAATCAGTCAAAATATGTTTTTTTCAAAATTTTCCAGGTAGAGCCTTTTCTTAGATCCCAAGTGCCCAGGGGCGCAACAACGGAAGGAGGTTAAGGGGGCTGAAGCACCCCTCCCCACTCAAGTATCAATTTAAGATTTGTTTTGTAAGACGAAAAAAAATTAACTGTGCCAAATCGAAGCCACATGGAGCATAATTTTTTGATCAAAATTGATTTATAGACGTACATGAAAGGAATGCAAACTCTTCGACTTTGAGTGAACTATTATCCTCAGAAATTTGTGATGAACCCAAGTCCCAGCCACGAAAAGCGAAAATGAAAGGTCAACTAACTAGCAACTCCCATTCTGGAGACGTTCTTCTCAATCTTCCTCTCAGGGGTCAACACTTCCTTCATGCGGGCGTGTTTACATAACTTTTACGCGTCGATGCGACATCAAGTATATTTCTCATTCACCCAAATACATTATAGTACCCTCGGTAGTGGTTTTTCTCTCTTTCATGTATAGTTTATTGAGCCAATTCTCTTCAGAAATTTTTCATAATACGTTTATGGTAGTAGTAGAGCTACAGCATATATTTATCATATATTCTGGGTTAAATATAACTAAATACTCAATTCAATTATTTTATGATAGTTCTTGTGGCGTTTGTATGAAAGATTATGTTAGTTATGTTATTACTTACGCGGTATATTCGTTATAAAAAATCTATGAAGATACGTAATTAAATAGTGTACTTAATCTGCTCTATCCTTGAATAATATATCTGAGAATATTTAAAACTATTTTAAAAAAACACGATTTAACCGCCGTTTCAAAAGAAACTTCAGCTGCAATCTGTGGGCTACACCAAATTTCATGTTTCCAGAGAACGATGTGTCATCAAAATGACAGAATACGATAGTCCCCTCGAGAATTGAAAATAAGCCTAGGCAGCTGTCGACTTCACGGCGCCGTAGTTGGGTCATAGGCGCAGAAGCCCACATGTGCAAAGGGATATCCAGCAAAGTAGGAAGGTCCAGCAAAGTGATCATGTTCGCAGAGAGTGGCGATAATATTCCGCCAACTGGGCTGCCTCAATTCACTGAGTGTGGAGTATTTGATCTTTTCATAAAGGTAATCTGTGTAGTAAAAATTACTAACCATATGAAACAGAAATAACTATGAAACTGCTATTGACCGATTATTTATAAAATCTATTACAATTATTAGTGTGACGTGGACGATAGAAGAGTGAAAAAAAGAAGAAGAAAACAATCACACTTGGAAGCACGAGATCTGTTTATTGTTGAAGACGCACCGGAAGAAAAATGTGATCAAACATATACCGGACAATTGGTGGGTTCTAATATAATTTAATCAATATCCAGGTCCGTTGACTAAAGAATTATATCAAAGTCTCTAGTCTAGAGACTAAAAGTGATTATTGTACAGTAACCTTTATAATCTTATTTTTTAAAAACTTTTACAAAATTACTATATAAAAAGATTAATTTAGTACGTCAATTAATGGATTTTTTTTCGATTCTGATCGCGATTCGAATTTTTTTGCCTCGATTCCAAATTCGTTTCCGATTCCTGAAAACTCAATTATTTCAGAATAATGGTCAATGGCAAATTGTCAAATGTGGCGAGCGAATAAACGTTTGGTCACCGCTGGATTACGATTTCGCAGAAGGAAGCCTTTACAAACAAACGGGCGGAAAAAAAAACTTTTATCACTAATAATCGATGCGTAATATTTATTCGAGGAAATAAGTTTTTTTTAAATAGTGTATTTGGATCCTTTGTCCCGAATGATACTCATTCAATACGTCACACAGTGTACAACACGATAAGAATGATTGATTTAGTAAAAACTGGATCATAGAATCTGCTTTTATTTATTATGTTTTCTATAAGTTGCTATATTTTTTTCTTCTAGAAAGCGCGTTTTCTTACTAAGGAAGTACTTTTCACTCCTCAATATATTTAAATTGTCTTTTATATTCATATCGACTGACTTTTTCGATCGCGTATTATGATAAGGCTTCGGATCTTCAGGTTTTTACTAATTGTTTTCATTTATATCCTATTGATCCCATTATTGAAGCAATGTTCGCACTCCTCATGCCCCACCCCCCCGATAAATAAATCCTATGTGCGCCCCTTCATGTACCTGGACTAAACAATTAAGGAACACAAAAGATCGAAGGACAACGAAATGGCAATTCACCAATGGGATCAACATATTGTCAAAATATATCGTTAGGTGTAGTTAAGATTTCCTAGTGACATAGGAGTGAGACAGTTACCCTCCCTCCTCATATTATTGGACATAAATCATTAAAATTATTTTTCGATTTTACACCAAGAAGCTAGTACTCATAATAGCTATTAAAATATCTCATATGTCGGGAATGACGATCAACGTATTTAATCGACTAGTTAATAAAGAATCCAATGAGAGAGAGCTGAACGTTTAAGTATGAGTTCCAAACTTCTTCGTTTCGCGTACCTTTTCTGACCTATTTCGCTATAATAGTATCCCTAACACGTACTCTTCATTCTTTCTATATTGTTCAGCCTCTACATAGGCCTAAGTTATACCTTATGGTTCAAATAAGATAAAAGTTGGTACGATGTATGTAACATGTCTTCAGGGTTGTCGATGACCGATTGATGTTCCTAAATAGTTTTCGTCCTGGGAACAGCGGTCCTTAGTAGAACACTAATATATTTCATGGACATCCCTTCATTGTGTAGTTTGTACAAATTTGAGAAGAGCGAAAAAGAAACATTGTCATGATTAATTTTTCCGTCCAAATGATTCAATACACCTAAATTAGAGTTGATACACCTGTAACTCACCATTTTGCATTTAATTACAGGAAATCCCATTTCTGATAGGGAGAGTTGGCTATATTCTATAATATCTGTTGAGATGTATAACCATTTTAAAACTTTTACATTTTAAATACAATGAAAATTGGGAGGGTCGTATTTACATTTAAAACTAGGAAGCAATACTAGGGATCATCCCGGTAAAACCTTAAGTGATTGAGTAAACCCAGCAAAACCTCTATCAGGATGGCGGCTTAGTGCCGAACATGGGTTAAAAGCAGCAGTAACAGTACAATATAATTATGAATATACAAATAGAAAAAATATAGTGATTATAACAAGGATATCAAAACAAATTATTACATAATGACAATATTTACAAATTACATATTATAATATGATTATATCTTATTAGATACATATTACACTGTATTTACAAATTATATATTACATAAGATCATATGAAGCTATAGTACTGAAAGAATGAAAGAGAGAGAATGTAAATGTAAAGAAGAGAAATAATAAAAGGAGTATAAAGAAGGAAGAAAGAAAGAAAGAAAGCATACAAAGGAAGGAAAAAGAATAGACAGAGAATGTGGGAATACTAAAAGGCATTGTTTTTCACTGTAAGACGTCGCTTGAAAGAAGAGAAAGTTGATAGAGATTTTAGTTGAGCAGGAAGTTTATTCCAAGAACGTGTTGTGTGTACTGTGAAGGATTTACTATAAAGAGTTGTGCCATGCTGAGGAATAGATAGGAGATGTGAGCCTCGCGCGCGATCCAGTTTCAAAAATTTAAAACGTTTTGCTAAAACTGTCAAATGTCCATTTTTAATTATTTTATAAAGAAGAGATAGGCAATGCAGCGTTCGACGTTCCTCGAGTGTGAGTGTTCTGGATTTTTTGAAAAATTCTGTCACATGGTCATACTTCCTGAGATCAAAAATGAAACAAATACATGAGTTCTGAGCTACTTGTAATTTACGTTTCTTTTTTTCCGTCAAGCCAGTGAAAAGAAAGTCGCAGTAATCGAAGTGCGGCATGACAAGAGACTTAACAAGCATTTGCTTTACTCCTGTTGGTAAAAGATCACGTAGCCGTTTTAAAGAGTGGATTGTTGGAGTAAGGGGCTTCTTCCAAAAGAAGGTCAGATTTATATTGTATATAGCGGTCTGTTTTACAGACAGTAATTCTCTCTGCCATGTCGATTAAAAGATTGGGTTAATACACTTGCTTTATCAACATATTACCTGAAAATCATACGTGCTTCTATACTGTGTTTTCTTCAACTACGAATAAACTATTAGCATTTTTTTCTTTCTACTGTTGTATTCAAAATGCTGTGCGAATCTTTACTTCCTTTGGGTTTCTATTTCTGGTTAATATTAACTAGTAAACAACATAAGCAAAAAGCAGTGATAATTCGAGAGAGTAACTTCTTATAACAGTAATTTTTCGGCATATCAGTGACATTAGCACGTATAACACATTGCCGATCCTTTTCGAATCCTTTTGCAAAACATGATTCATTGTTTCTATGATTGTACTGTAGTTATACTTCATATTTGGTAAATAAGTACCCATAACCATAAGCATTCATGAGCAAGTGTATTTTAGTCTAGGGTCAGTAACGAATAAATATGTATGTTCACTCCTTGTAGCTCATTTACAAGATTTACAAAATCGATACCGTATCTACAACCGATACGATAACCGAGTAACTAAGGTTTAATGCTCCTGTTCTCGATAAGTAGCGTGAACAAAATACGTATATCTAAACCTCGGCTTCCGAGGCCAATGCCGATATATACTAGGTTGTCCGCGACAAACCACGTCTTACTAGTCAAAACTACCAACATATCGGCCAAACTTCTGTGGTCTGGAGAATTGTCTCGGGAACACTGATATTGTATAAAATATAGTCTCTAATACTAAACAGCGAGAAGTAACTATAATATGTTAGGGCTTATTATTACCTATCTTTGTTGTGTAAAGCTCTTTGAAAATAATTAAAGAGAAAAATAAAATGTTATATTGGCATAGTAAAATAAGTATTCACAAATTCTTTACCTTTTGAGCGAAATTGCTCCGCGTGTTTCCGACAACGGATCGGATCCTGGAAATAAATCACTGAATCAATTCGTTGGCATGTTTCTGCTGTACTTCACGAAAATTTTTATCTCTACTAATTCCCAAGGTTGCACCCTAAGAATTATGACATTTAGTGCTGGTTCAGAAATAGTTACTGTGTCATTATTTGCCAAAAAAAACTTNTGGCATGTTTCTGCTGTACTTCCATATTATGTTATTCCACGAAAATTTTTATCTCTACTAATTCCCAAGGTTGCACCCTAAGAATTATGACATTTAGTGCTGGTTCAGAAATAGTTACTGAGTCATTATTTGCCAAAGAAAACTTCAAGGTGGGGATATAACTATCTATAATTTTGCATTTCATTCTAAAAAAGACGGCATAAAAGCGAATGCACATAACATTATTCGACATAACATTACTGAATCGACCTTGAGTTAGATCTATTTTTTAATCATTCTAATAAGTGGAAATTAGAAAATTTAATTTGGTTTAATACATAGAAAAAAATCCTGTTCACCAGATAAATAATTAGCTCGGGATTTAGCGCCAATTTGCTTGAAAACATCTAACTCCTACAAAAGATTTCAATCCATCCAAATCGTCCTGTTTCACGGACCACGACATTAACAAATATCTTTTGAGGGTCCTCGAAAAGTCAAATATATGAGAGAACATACGGTTTTTGCCTACTCAGTGAGGAGAATTTTTAGCTACTCATTTTGACAACTGATTGATTGAATTTCCCTGCAACTAATTTTGTTACATATTTACATCCACCAGTATGCATTATTTCATTAATGTTAATCATAATTTCATTAGTGCTTTAATCAAGTGATATTTGCTACAGTTTAAATGACACTTCAAATTTCAATCAACAATGTCAACTACATTTTTCTTCATCCTACTGTATTAAAATGAAAGTTAATAAGATTTTTATTTTCTTTTTGTCGGGAGTTTTCCAACACTTTACTTGTTTTGTATGTGTGTCGTGGAAATAAAGTATTTCACTCTCGATTATCTCCCTCAGCGAAGACACTTGTGCCGTGTCATTGAAGACTGTTTAACACAGTGTCTGCAGAATGGCAAGGATTATTTCAAATATTCAATGAAGACGTAACTGCATTTAAGTTTCTTGTATTTTACACAATCCTTTCTTTTTTTAATAAAAATATGTTTAAACATATTCACTGGTCTTTATTTATTTTATTGATCAGTTTTACTTTTGACGTTACAGAATGTAATATAAATACAATATAAATTTATAAAATGATGGTTATCATATGAGGTTCCTGGAATAAATTTATAATGAAATTAATGATATGTGCATGACGTGGAGAATGTATATAGCAGGATGTTACTTTACTTTCTCGGTACAGTCTTAAGTCATTTGAAGATTTTGTATTGAGATAAGTAAAGAAAGTGTAAAATGGTTAGACGTCTCGATGTATCTTGACATTACGCATCATGGTGCTCCGGTTATTTGAAGTAAAGTTTTGTTTCGGAATTCTTGGGTGAGATTAAAGTTGGAAGGGGAGGCAGCGAAACAAGCTGGGGAGGCATAGGTTAGAACAGGTCTGATGGTATAGTGGAATTGAATAAATGTGTTTTAGCTTACAGGAACGATTCAGTAAAGGGTAAAGGCTGATGAGTTTGTCTTGAGCCTTATAGCACAAGTATCTGGTTTGGAACCGCCATGTCATTCTGCAATCGAGATAGAAAACTTAGGATAAACTAAAATATATGTGAGGCACCAAGATTATGTAGTTTGTATATGAGTCCGGAATACCTTATACTATCGAACGCTCTAAAGATGTCGAGAAATACAGCAGTTGTATGATGACGGCAATGGAAAGAAATCGTGTCATGTTTGGTGAGGTAGGGTACAGGATGGTGCGTGGAAAGATTATGGGAAACATTAACCATTGCGAAGAACTGTTTTAGTGGGATGGGAGACCCTTTTTTGTTAGCTTGGTTCATTTTGTGCAGTACTTGATTCTCTTCTCAAAGTAAGTGGAAATATTCTAAAATTATCTATTATGTTATTTCTAGAAAAATTTTCATTTTTGTCAGGATTGCTTTGATTTTCAATTCATCACTCATATGGCGTAGACGTGCTAAATGTCATCGTATTTCCATTCATTTTTGACCGTTTATTCGACTACACCCGATGGCTTCAAGTTAGGATATGAATAATTTGTTTTGGAAATTGGGCTGTCCTTTGTACAAATACAATTGATCAATTCTTTTGGTAGTTTTCAGATGACTACTTATTGATTACTTCTCTCTGAAAAATCGTACAAGCTATTTTTTAAGCAAATGTTTATATGATTATTCTATTATATTGTTTTGAGATTCATAAACAACACACACTAAATAACAAACTAAACTGAAACTGATAAAATTGAATTATCTATTGATGACGTAAATCTGATTTCCGAGCGGTAGGTTCCGATGCTCCGTCTATGGGGACGTTAATAGTACTCTCAGATTATTATTTTCTTTTTCTCATTCTCCTTACGTTACTGAAATATGAATAGGTCTCGTGATCAAGTAGGAAAATAAGGAATTTGACGTAACAATTATGCACTGGTCTCCTGATTCATCCGTTTTTGTATGAACGGGTTGAAATTTGCATATTATATTTATTTGTACAACGAGTTGAAATAAAATAATTATATTTCATCCTAATGTCCAATCCCTTTCAAACAAATTGACAGACATTGAAATTCTGGTACACGAAAGTCGATTCGATTTGCTATGCCTCACAGAGCATTGGCTTTCAACTAACAACATCAACGATACTGCTATTTCTAATTATTATTTAGCAAGTTCTTACTGTCGGCAAAATTTTAAAGGCAAAAATCCCCACGGAGGTACGTGTATCTACGTTCGTAATGATATTTTATCTTCTCCACTGACAGGCTACGAGAACTTCTGCGTAGATAGTGTGTTCGAAATTTCTGCAGTTGAACTGACCGACACCGGTATTGTTGTTTTGTGTATTTATAGACCTCCTCAATCAGATCTTGACATATTTTTTCGGAACTTCGAAAATGTTTTAGAACATATCGCACATAAATCTACTAAATCTATCGTTATATGTGGTGATTTCAATATCGATTTCTTGAGTACATCCGACTCTGTACATTCACCAGTTAATCGATTCAAGAATCTTATCGACTCCTTCAACCTTATTACTACGATAAACGACTCATAAATATTAAATCCACTATTAAATATTTTTAATAGTTCTTTATCGGAAGGGGTGTTTCCCAATATATTTAAGAGAGCTAAAGTGAAACCTTTACACAAGAAAGGAAACAAACTTAATATTGGAAATTACCGACCAATATCTCTACTACCCACTTTCTCAAAAATCCTAGAAAAATTATTCTATAAGCGTCTTCTAGATTTTTTATCAAAATATAACATTCTCTCTGACGATCAACACGGTTTTAGGAAATCCTTTTCCACTACAAGCGCCATATTTTCCTTCTTAAACGACGTTACCACATCTCTTGACCGTGGAGAAAATCCTCAGGGTTTTTTTCTTGACTTATCCAAAGCATTCGATGTCATCGATCACGGAATTCTCCTCTCCAAATTACATTCATTAGGCATTCGTGGACTTCCACATCAATGGCTAACTTCTTATTTAAACAGGTCGAAATATCCTATACTATATTCCTATACTAAAAATAAAATACTTGAGCGTTGTCTTTCAGAAACAAAGCCACTTACTTGCGGAGTACCCCAAGGATCAATTCTCGGCCCTATACTCTTTTTATTGTATGTGAACGACATGTCATCATCCACATCAGATTGCAAAATGGTTCTTTTTGCTGATGACACTAATTTACTATGTAAACACGCCAATGCTCAAAAAGTTTTGTCTAACCTTTCGACTTGGTTCCATGCAAATCGTCTCATTGTAAACACTGACAAAACAGTGTCTATGTCATTTCACAATAGTATCACAAAATCTTTACCCCAGGTTTCTCTTTCTTTAAACGGAACACAATTAAAAACTGTTACAAATACAAAATTCTTAGGTCTCCATATTCAAGACAACCTCAAATGGAATTGTCACATTGACAATCTTAATTCCCAATTAAGCAAATTGTGTTACGCATTCCGAATCTTAGTTAACGCAGTTAGTCCACGTATTTCCCGTTGCGTATATTTTGCAAACGTTTACTCCCATTTACGTTACGGCATTACCTTCTGGGGTAATTCCGGTCAGAGTATTCAAACTTTCAGAATTCAGAAGAGGATAGTTCGGATAATTTGTAAATCTCACCCCCGAAACTCTTGTAAACCTTTATTCAAGGAATTAAATATCTTAACACTTCCCTGCATGTATATTTATGAAACGGTCGTGTTTGTTAAGACCGAATTACTGAAGCACCACCCTTGCTTTATACGAAACATTCTCTTTCACGAACACAATACTCGCAATAGGAATAATATTCATCGCCCTAGAGTGTCAACCACTCTTTGCCAAGAAGGACCGCATCATTCGGGAATCGTTCTATATAATTCCCTACCCAAGAATATAAAAGATATTATGAAATTGAATATCTTAAAATCCGCGGTTAAAAACTACCTCCTGCACCAGTGCTTCTACACTGTAAAAGAATTTATTGATTTTAA
>NNCF01127066.1:164602-181603 GCA_002313205.1 Laupala kohalensis | reverse complement strand
TTTCAACTCTTATGATTTTTAAACACTATACTCAGAATAATCTATACTTCGATAATAACTTGTACATGTAAATTTACAAACATATTTGCGTTAAATTACAAACATATTGTCATTCTATTAGTATTGTAACTCATAGCTAACGTTTTATCTTATCTAGGAATTTTTGTTGAAATTTTTGAATCCGCCTCTGCCTTAGGGCCCTTGATCGGAATTGAGTNCCGGAGAGTTAATTAGTTTATTGTCCTCCACGTGGTCATACGCAGTTTGTACTGTTTTTTGACAATAATTTTTTTATTATTATTATTATTATATGTACTGTCGACGATTAGCAAAACATGTTCTAGACCATTCAGTAGATGAACTTGTAATTTAAAGAAATTATCCTCTTTTTTTCTACGAAATCGCATCCGAATGTCACTTCATCGCAATGTTGTTTTACGGAACACCTAAATGTTTTGTCTCCAAAGAAACTTAGTATACTGTACATCCTCTCCTCTAAAAACTGCAACTCAGCAAACATGGACAACTCTTTCGAAATCTCCTCTTGTTTTCGATGTGTGTACACAAGGAAGCATAGTCCATTGCATGTCATGCATTTACGACCAGCCGGTTCGTTACTGCAAACAGCAGCGAGCGGAGATGTGGTGCCGTGTGGTGAAGCCGTGTTCGCGTACAGTTCGGTTCTGCCTTCGCGCGTCGCTAACGGTTCTTACGAAGGAGCCAGCAGCGCGGCAGTGGCACTCTGATCGTTCCGTCCCGATTGCCTTGTCGGCCTAAGGCACGCCTGCGAGACGCGGCGACGAGGAGCAGGACCCACACGGGTGGTTTTCCGCCCAATTACTACGACAGGGGGTCTCAAATAAGGAAATTGGATTTTCCCTGCAGAAAAGAGACACAACACTTCCGACATTCGCAGGTTAGGCGAGGCTGGAATGATCCTCTAACGAGGGGCAGATCAACGACTTTTTTTTGTTGGAGGGGAGGGTACTAACGGTTGGTCGGAGTTCTCCCTGGAAAAATCTTCTTTAAATTGCGCTCCAAGACATTCCGATACATAAATAATTTATGTGCATGAATGTCTTAAATGTACATATTTTAAGTAATAAAAAATTCAGTAAACCTTTTTTTTTTAATGTGGTCAATTTACAGACATATTTGTATATTATTGTGTACATTACTATTATATTTCTATATTCTTAGAATGGTTATAGCTAAACATTTATTTTCTTATATGGCACTCGCAAGGACCAGGCATTCGCCACTTCGGTTGTGTTGTATTGTGTTGAGTGATCAGAATAGAATGGGGAGCAGGTAACACGCGGATCCCAATCCTCCACGTCTTGGAGAAAGAACGGTCGCTTAACCCAACAGGGTCCCGGAATTTCCGAATTAGTGCGCGCAGTCTTCCGCACTTGCAAAATCTCGGAACGTCCGTCCGTCCGTCCGTTGACGTCCCAGTGCGCGCATAGTTTTAGGTCCTTGGTAGGAATAATTGATGGGACGTTCTTTTGCATGCGTCTGGAGAGTAAATTAGTTTTTTGTCCTCCAATTGGTCATACGTAGAATGTACCTGCTTTTTTGGTAAGGAATTTAAGCGAATACTGAGAGATCCATAATACCCAGTATGTTTGGCTGAACTGGTTCTTACCATGGACCGCGTGTTGAAAACATGTATATGTACACCAATCGGATTATAACAGACTCCATTTTTTCTCAATTCGTCTGTTAAATATTACCGAATTTTCGATAATAGCTAATCACCCTGCTAGCCTCTCAGCAGATTGGAGAGGGAAATATATTTTGGAAGAAGAGAACTAAGTTATGTGTTGTTGAGTTTGTGACAACATAATTATGTTATAAAGAACAAGAGTTCCGACGCAAAAAGAAAGTTTCAGATGCATTAAGAAACTTCGGTATAATACAAGTCACATTAGTAGTAAATATTTCCAGGTAGTTTCAAGATAAGAGCGACTTACGAAGTAACAAAATACGGACTATAAAATGCGATGGTGAACTATATTATTTAGTGCCAGCAGAACTACCCGGCTTTGCCCAAGGTTTGAAAAGAAACTTGAAACAATAATTACTGGACACTAAAATTTTTAAAACAATTCACAAATAAAACAGCTAAGATACAAAACATTACATCAACATTCAAAGAAAAATTGGTAAAAAAAATGATTTACTTTATCCTACAGTTAATTTTGTCCTTCAATATTAATATTCTAAATTAATTTGTTAGTTTCCATATTTCTCTACTTTCGTGTTAAAACAATAAATATTACTAAGAAAACCTACGAATATACACGCAGTTTTCAGTATTGTATGCTAATGTGTACGTACTTACGAATTATTTTTAAATCCAGACAGAAAGAAAATACACTCTACACAGAATGCTTAAAACAAAGAGCATAGTTAAGACATCTGAATTCTTTGGTTTTCATTTCACTTGTGGGGTGTGTACTTGAAAACAATGTTCTTCACAGTCTTTATATAATTTTGCTTGCACGGTTAGGTCACGCATAGCTACATGTAACGCAATCGGACTCTGGCGGACACATTAATAATCCTCGTAATCAATAGTCAAACGAGTGAAGACGCACATCTACTGATTATCAGCCAATTTTAATTGTTCTTCTGCCCTTGTAATTCATCAATATTAACCATACTTTGATTTTTTGTTGCAATACCCCTTATGAAGGGTCCTTTGAAACCAAATAATTTCATATATTAATTATTACGATTTCCATGCAACAGACATTCAAAATAATTCACTTTTATTGGTACAGTGATGTTTCCTTTATCTCCGTCAACGTCGCTAAAGAGTGCCGGATGTAAAGCAAATTCATTGCAACGCAAATCCATTTTTGCAATTCGGTATACTCTCTTTTATTCCACTGAATTATTGTTATCCTTCGGGGTAGTATCACATTCAAAACTGCGTCAAGACAACATTGACGAAAACAATATAATTTAACAATAAACTGAATTCAATGAAAGGATCATTAGCATCCCTCATTCTTGGGCTACTGCAGAATTGCGGTAGAAACTTGTATGCGAAATTTATATCGGCAAATAATCGATACTCATTAACAACTTGATACATCCCTGCTCAGAACTAGTTTTAACCTCGCCTAATGAATTTTTCTCCTCATTTCCAACGTCCATTAATACATTATGACTCACATAAACGCAGTAGTGAGAAGTGGACATCTGTTCCCAATTATCTTGTGCCTTCTAGCACACCGCATGAGCTAGTGAGCGATACTCTGAATAACAGGTGCTTTTCGTCTCAGGTTACGTGAAATAGATCGATCACTCGAATATTTAAAACCATTCATTCTAGACTAGCGGTTCTCGCACGTAGTCTCACAGACCCTTTGAAAACACTATTAAAATTCGCGGTAAAATAAATTTTGAGATACTCCAAATGAAGAAATGTGTTTCGTTTTTATATCATTTACATATTTATCAGAGGTACTTATCACGAATGCAAAATCATAATTATCGCAACTTCCACAAGCAGTTACAATAAGTATTCTTATTTGTTGAATTTTAGTACGTCCCTAGTCACTTATATTATGTGTGTATTTAAGCCACCAATTCATAGAAGATACGTTATAATATATCATAACAATCTATAAGTACTGTAATATAATACAAAATAATGAAGACTTTCAATGTGTGAAAATACGGTTAATAGTTTTCGTTATTGATTCAGAGCGTGATTCTGCATCTTTCATTGTACTTACTAAAAAGTGTTTCCCTTAGAATTAATTGTTTATGGTTACGATAGTAGTATTTAAATACTCTCCGTTAATTTCAATATTATCATTTTAAATGACGTATTACATTAAAAGTTATTTTATTCTCGATCACGTTTTTTTTTCATACCTCAAAGAATTTATTTTCTCTCGCCACTTGTTTTGGGAACGTTTGACGACAATTGGCTAAAAGTTTTTGTGTGTGTACTTGAAGTATAACCTAAGGTATCATGTGCTACACGTTCTGTTTTGCGCGTATATACGTAGGTGTACATAGAGAAAGTACTAACTTTTTAACTAATTGTAACTAAGGACCAACTAAGGTCAACTAAGGACAACGATAACGAGTGTTAGTAAGGCTCAGTTCTGTGTGAGTTTATTTACTAATCACATTGTGAATTTTTGGGGGAACATCGTCTAGATAGAATGTAGATATCTATATCCGAGTATTACAACTGCGGTTGTCAGCCGCAGAGGGTGAACTTTTCAAACGCCACAGCTATATGAACTGAGACATAGAATTGAAAAGCTACAATTTATCTTGCCCCACCGTTAATTGAACCAGGAATGACTTGGTGAGGAGCGAGCACGCTGACACCGTAGCCACGGAGGAGCGGTTTTTAACTTATTATACATGGTTCTTTACTGATAAGTCTGTAACTTCCGGGTAGGGGTAGTGCCAATGGCTAAGCTTGTCCCCTCCCTGAAAAATAATGTAGTCCCAGCCCTGTAAATTGCTGTTATAGACAATATCGCTTGCTACCGCTGTACGACTAGTTGAGCATGACGTTCCTGCAAGTCGTATCGTATAATAGAGGTGGAAGTTGCATAAAGGAAATAAAATTCGATCATGCATTTTTATAACAGCATTTAACATTTGAGAAAAGTAAAACGACTAAAGTATGACCAGTATTTTAATTTTGTAAAGTTAATTCTCATATAAATAAGTTTTTTTTGCTTTTAATCTAAGCATGACTAAACATTTTCTCTATTAAAGGAAAACAGTATCAACACCACACTACTTTTAATTAATTTAATTTCAGATGAATTCATGAAAGATAAGTACGCAATGTAACGCTGCAGTCGGTACAGCGCGATTTCTCACGAGGAGTCTGATTTGGTATTTAATGTATAATGCTTTATGGACCTCTTTTGACGATATATCTCTAGTGTTGGATGAAATATTTCAATTATAAGCAAGCCACGGCTCAATAATTTCCACATTGAACAGTTGTCAATCACAGATTCACAAGTCAGTGATTTTCATATCCAGCACTAATTTACTAACCAGCAAATAATCTCAAAGTTTTGAAATCGGTAAATCGTAAGAACTATGTTATAATTCAAAAGTCATACTGACAGATCTGTCTTATTTATGAATCTGGAAAAATATTAAAGTTATTCTCTGATCCATAGCTGACAATGAGATCAACATATCATTTAGTCATTGATGTAAAAAAAGGTAAATAAATTTTTGAGCTGTTATAAAATGATATAAGAAAATAAAAGTTGTATTTGTGTTGAAGTTTCAATGGAAATCAATAAAACGTTAGATATAATATCACTTGATAGCTGAGTGACTGAAATCCAAGAAAACACAAAATAAGGTAGAAAAACATTTGAAAGATCACGTTAAGTCATTAAATTCGTTTCAATTTATTAAAAGTTTTAAAAATGTTTAATTACTGCAAAACAGTGGCAAGTGTATGTGGAAAAAATCTCGATTGCCGATGTTAGAACTTAAATGTGTCTCTGTGAGAGCTAAACATTCGGAGCTCAACATAGTAGAAAATGGTTTTACAAAGTATTTACTTTATCCACTAACATTCTAATACAGTAGAACCCCGATTAACCGTTTCTCGATTAACCGTGTACGCGATTAATCGTGGTGCTCTCTATTCCGTCGAGAAAAAAGAAAGAATTTCAACTACAATTTCTAGTGTAGAGAAAATTAGTTAGTTGTCCTTCACGTCGTCATACGCAGTTAGTACTGCTTTTTTGGTAATAAATGTATTATCATATATAAATCCTACTACTTCCTACTATTTCCACCGTTGTATGTAGGTTCCTCGAAACTTAAGAGACAGAGACCCTCAGGTACCAATAAAATATTGACTTCCAGGACGTAATGAATTCAAGAAGTATTAGAAACGAAGTAAGGAAAATCATTTCAAACCTCAAGAAACGAAGACTCATTACCTCATATTTCAACCTTTGATAACGTGACATTCTACACATATATGTATGAATGATTATGTACATAATTCATTAAATAAAGTGTCTCGATTAACCATGGTTTTCATTTATCCGTGCAACCCCTCCCCCCATTACCCCGGATAATCGAGGTTCTACATATCTTGAAGGTTGTTGTCATAGGATCAGGGTTGAAAGAAAAAAAAAGTTTGTTTCTAACGTATTATTTTTCCAGTATGAAATGTTGATAACCAGATATTGTAATATATAGTATGTTGAAGGAAATACTGTCTTTTATAATTTCTTATACTATTTTACTGATTTCTTCTTTTCAAAACCTTTTTCTTATATTCAAAGTCAGAATTTTGAACCAAAACTACTGTATAAGGTCGTCGTAAAAATTATAGGCCGTTGAGTTCACATTGGCAATAATCTTTTGTTTTTTATTAGAGGCCGCTGGATAAAATTTAAAAAATACTGTGTTCATACAATTTTTTCTCAACTCTCGCTCCGCATTGAATCCGACATTTAATTTTTGATATCGTCTTAATGTTTGTAATCAGTGACACTCAAAATCCCCAAGACCTAAGCCATAATTGTAAAATACTTTTTCTCATTTTGGCTATCTAGTGCAAAGACATTTGGACTTACTGCGCATTGTAGCGTTTGCAACGCAGTGGCTTAATTAAAAATCCTTGAACAGTTGCGAGTGTAAGAAGCTTTGCTGTGTGAAAATAAAGCAAAATGGGCTTATCATTTAAGTGTCCTGAGGATATGATTATTTATATATAACAAATAAAAATTTGTCTTAAATTCAAAAGTTTTGTTATCTACATGAATGCTCGTTAGCACAATTTATTTTTAGACATTAAAAAATCAATATTATTGTTATGACTATGAACCTCAAAAGAGCAGCAATGGAGTGGCACTTCTCGTGCTTGTACAAAAGTTACAAAAATGAAAAAAAAAAAATGAAAATCTATATAATTAAATAAATGAATATTTATTTTCCACAAATTTTTGTGTTCAAGATCTTCCCAAGAAGTAGTTGTCAAGCGAGTGTAGATAAAAGGAAGGTTTTTGCGAGAGCTTTAACTCCCGAGTGTGCTGCAGGTTGCAATGACCTACTTGTACGGAGGAATGTCACCCAACAAGTGACTGTCGGACGACGCGAAGTGCATTTATGTGCATCGTGCTCAATACAACTCTGCATGGGTTGATGTGTATATGGGATTCGTCCCTAGATTGTTGATAAAAATTACGAAATTTCATAATTATGAATCGGAGGAACGGATGAAGAAATAATAGTCCAGAAAGTAATATGCGTTCTTAAGTAAAATCCCTGAATAAATATTTGAAAATTCTTAAGTTTTTTTATAAAGGCTGGAAAATTAGTAATCCGCAATAAATTAATTTTGATCTGTTGCTCTTTTATGGTAGGACTGAAATTGTAAGTCTAGTTTTTAAAAGAGTTATTTACACATAGTTTTACACATTTTTAGGATAGATGGCGATGTAGTCGTTAAAACAAATATAGGAACTAAAATTTTCGGTAAATCAGCAGAAATACACATCACATTGAAAAAAAACCCGGAAAATTCATGTACAATATTATAAAGATGCTTCAATTAATACTAAACTGAACCCCTTCATCACCTCCAAGGAGTGTATCGGTTAATTTTAAAATTCTAAATAGTCTAGTCATGTTTTTTCTCGAAAAGCCTTGTAAAGTTCTTATATTTGATCCTAAATAGTTTTAATCGTTTTAAATAGCTGATTACGATTATAGATAGAAAAAATTAAAACGACAAAAAAATCTCCAAATCACGCTCTCTTTTGGTCATTTAAGGACTTCAATGTATAGCACCCAAAAAAATTAAAGGGACAATCTAAAAGAGAACTTAGGTTCTATAATTTTCCCTCATTTATTTATCATATCTTTTTTATGTTTCTGTGGTTATTATCCATTACCTTATCCTGTTCGAACATTTCAACATTTGGATTAATCAATCAATTTATTTCCAATAATACGCTACGTAGCGAAAGCTAATACTCAAAAGAACTCTTCAAACATGAAGAGACTACGGATTATGTTCAAAGAAATTTCTACAATAATGCATAATAAAAAAGAAGTCCCATAATGTGTATTTTTTTCAGTGTCTAAACAATTCTTAGGGTATTTGGAACACTATGCTTGTGATTTATGATCGAAGTTATAATCTACAATATCGATTCTATTATGATCGATTCTATAGATCGATATGTTAGGTATGTTACGAGAAAAATATCCCTCGATTGAAAAAAAAACTCGAAGGAGTGCAATACGACACAGTCATATAGAAAAAAAAACACACAAAGGAGCACCTCACCAATTCGTTCAACACGTGTTCTCCTGTTGTGTAACACACCACCAATCAATTCTCAACAGCACTTCATAACATTGTCGACTGGCGTAACGTGTTACATTTTCACAGCTGTTCACGATGTTACCACATATAGAGCGCGTTACTACGTTACGAAACTCATCTGATTCTGATTATTTGATGGCAATAGTTCCGAAGTGTACATCTTATTCCTTGAAACCTACTGGTTGTTTTGTTAAACTGAAGATTTTCTTGACTCTTTTTTATCCTTTAAGCAAAAACGGACACATTCTTCAATCTATCACAGATTAAACATCCAATACATACAAGTGATGGAAAAGTTAAATTTATTACAAAATATTATAAAATATCTAAAGCAAGCCTTGAATTAGTAAAGAAATTCAACAATTATGACCTTGAAGATTTTTTTAGAAGGGTGGTTCCTCTTACCATCTTCCAGTAGGAAACTTTTCATAACTCAAAAATACCATACTCTAAAATAGTGTGATGATATGATTTAGCTTTATAAGTGTGTAAATAAGTAATAAAACATTTGAGTTCGCATCTAAAATTTAAATAATATTCCTCCGCTCTATCCCTCGCGCTTCCTAGTCGAGACAAAGAGTGACCTACTTGCATATCCCCAACCTATTTCGTGCAAAGTTTCAATCAACGACGAAATGTACATCCTTTTAATGCATCGAGACGTCATTAAAGCTATCTTCATGTTCATCTCAGGCAAATGAGGAACTTTTTAGCGAAAAGAAAGACTGCATAACTGTATTCCCGTGAGCTCGATACAGAGCACTCGTTAACTCGTCAGCAAAGATGTTGTCTCAAATAAGATCAGCAGATGGAGGTGACTTTAATTAATTACTCCCAAATTTTCATAATATGGTTCAAAGTTCTTTTGAAAATCTGAATATAATATTTTTTTGTTTATAACTAAATCAATTGGATGTAAAAAAGAAATCAATGTACTGTAAAAGGTCACAGGAATCAATAATATTGTCATCTAATATTTTGGTGAACTGAACTACTCAAATGTTTTATCTCTTTAATGAATTTTTACTTCAAGATCATACATTAAAGATGGAATTGTCTGAAATCTGGAATTATTTTCATGCAAGAGCAAATAATTATTTCAATAAGCTTATTAAAATATTTTAATAGGCTGGTAATTTGATTGATTAACCACTCTTTAAAATAAATATCACACACCTTTTATGGAGTTAATTTTCACGCGTGTTCTTATTCATCCACATAACGAAATATGAATCGCTTCCAATACATCAGAATTGTTTGTAAAATTATTATTTTGCAGTTAATTAAAATTTGAAAAAGTTTTGTTGAGAACAACGTTTTGCATCATAAGAACATTGTTAGATTCTGGGATTACAAGTATAATATTAAAACTCTTCTTTCCCTTCCTTCTTTCTCCAAGTCCCTTCTTAAAGAAAAGAAATCCTTTTCCCTTTTTATCTCAAACAATTAGATAAATTATTTTAAAGGTCCTTTTCTAGTTTCGTTTGCAATNATATATATATATATATATATATATATATATATATATATATATATATATATATATATAAATATATAAAGCAAATGAAGCTATTGTAATTGATGATTGTTACCTAAATTGTCATTTGAAATTCAGTATAATCCTTGTGTGATTAATATATAATAATGTGTCTTTAAAAGAGGTAATGTTTATTTTTACAATACTTTCATAAGTATACATTACAAAATGTGTAGTTTACCAATGATAAATTGATTGACAAATTTATATCACTATGCGTGTCCCTCATCCACGAAGATTTACTTTGCGGTGATCCTTCATATAATGTGCTAATTAATAAGAATCGCACTGATGTAAATACAAATTTAATGATCAAGAAATGTTCACAACAGACATTAAAATAATATAAATTCTCGCTGCCTCGGAATACCAATATCTATGTAGAATTAAACTTCACCCATACCCCTTTCAGAAGACATAAATTATTTTCAACTACCTGACCCGACAGACGTTGTCCTGTCCAAAACAAAACTAAAAAAAGAAGCAACCAAATTCGTTCGTATCGTCAGTTATGATCGAGAGTGCATACAAAAATTATGATTTTTCCACTTTGTCTGAATTTTTCGACTTTCCTTTGTAATTGTCCCGAATTCTTTTTCTGAAAACTTTTCGAGAACCATAACGAACAAAATAAAAAATTACGCATATCCATCCTTCGAATCGTGAGTTATGGTCTTAAGTTCATACATAAATCCCATAAAAAAGCACTTTGTTTTTCCCAAATTTTCCAATTTTCTGAGCAACTTTTCCCATTTTCCTTTCCTTAAAAACCTTATTCTGACTATTATGAACATTTAAAAAATCGGTCCAGCAGTTCTCAAGTGATTCGCCTACCAACGAACACCATTTAATTGTTATTTACATGGATTAAGCTTTTATCTATACCCCTTTTAAAAGATATGACTTATTTTCAATTATCGTGAACTATTTCGCGTGTTAAGTTGAGTGGAAATTTTTGCTCCGATATTAAGTCCGTTTATATAGTAGAAAATTAAAATGTTTACTAGAAATGAATTGGGGAAAGTATTCACCTTGCTAGTTATGTAGAGGTGTACTACGTGCAAACCTTACGACCTACTGAAAAGACGACGTGATTTCTATGTCAAACTGAATATTAATGGTGTAAAACATTTAATATTAGTTTTACCATATGATAGTTTACAAATGTAATTTATTATAATTCGAAATTTCAACGTTTCGAATGAGAACCCTTACCAAGATGTAATTCATAGTAAGCCAAACAAATAACGCCTCAAAACATTACATCTTATGAATTACACATGATAAGAGTCCTTATTTGAAAGGATCGAAACGATGATGGTTTCAACACTATGGTGGCTAGTAATTTCGAATTATGATCAATTACTTTTAAATAATTCATTTCGATGTTTTAGATTTTCATTGGCCATTTATTAATATTTTTATTATTTTCGAGATATGTAAATGAACTTCTGTTATAAGTTTTCTTGTGTCGTCGTAAATGTTGACTTTCTTGCTTGGTTTCCTGTACTTTAAATACTCCGTCACAGCAACCGCTAAAAGACTTGATCAATTCATTTTTATCAATCTCTATGATAAAATTTCAGCGCCTCTGTCTTAAGTCCTTTCCCACGTAGAGAGTTGTAACGACGTCGTTACAACGCCGTCAAAGTCGTGAAGACGTTGTCCACGCGAACGCATGTAACATCGATTTAACGTCGGAGGCGGCGTCTTCACAACGTCTACGGACTGCAACTGATTTAACTACTTTTTAGTACAATGTAACTTTCTTCCATTTATCTATATGAAAGAGAAAATTAGCATATCTCATGTCATTTTGATAATTACAAGAATATTCCGTCGGTTGTCGAAATTTTCAAACTAGTATAATTTATTTTCGCAACTTCCTGTCCAACAATTTTCAAGTATTAAGCTTTATTCAGAAGAACGATATTGAAAATCGTGATAGTCCAAGCAATCGAAATGAAACGCACTTTCGAGTCATAGATGTGTTTCGTTTTGAAGAGAAAGCTGAAAAATTCTGGAACATTGGGGGAAATTGTGAATTATGTTAACCAGTGAGTTAGTTTCATAAATATTTTATTAACAATTTTTGAAATACTTTTAGCGCCGCGAGTTTTATATTTTCGCGATGCAATCGTATTCCAAGTATTAAAGAAGATGAAATGCGTACTTGGATCAAAGGAAGCGCTCCGCGAAAGAGTCATGGAAATAACTTACTTGAAAATGCGAGTCACGATTGATATCCACTTCAACAGCAATTAAGGTACTTCCTGAGTTTCCAAGTGACTACCCACTCTCCTGCCTCTTGGTTTCCCACACGCTGTCCTAGCCCCTGTTGTAGCCCTTGACGTCACCGGAAGCGCGAAATAGAGGGGTGGGCGGGACTTTGGAGAGTATTCCTTCGTGACGACACCACTGATGTATAATGACTGGTTGATAACAAACGTGGACCAATTTGGTACCAAAATCCGAATAATTCAGTCTAATCTTCTTTGTTCGAACATAGTGTTCTTGATGTTTACCAATATTTTTTATATGCTAATATTAGGGATATATTTACGCATAATAACGGATGTACAAAAGAAATACAAGTTTTCCTATATTAAATTTTTTTGGTAACTACTAAATACATTTTCAGTAATATTTAGGGCAATAGTTAAAAACTTACGACCTTTTATGGACGAATAATATTTTTATTTTTGGTAAGAACTACGTTTCGACGTGGATTTACGCCGTCATCATGTGATCAAGTAATAACAAATTATAACAATAAACATAGCAAGAGGACAAATGAACATGATATAAACAGAAATTTAATCACAAAATGTGTTTACAGAAAAGCAGAAACACAAACATGTTGTAATATTATATTGTATAAACCAGATAGTTTTTCAGTGTCTGTGCGTAAATTCAAACTCCTGTGTGAATTTTTTATAAATATCATTTCTGATATGCAACGTTTGTAATAATTAACTTCTTTGTCCAAAATTAAAATAAATTTATGTTTTATTTCATCTAATAATCGATCCAAACTTAAAATTGTTAACTCAAATCAATTATAATAAAAATAATAATTTAATTTAAAAAACATTATTTTCCTTTTCTATTTGATATTATAAGGTACTCGTAGTAACAACTCCCTTGTTTGTCCAGTTAACTATACTAATTTGCAAGTGAATTTATGAGACATAAAAAGTAACCATTACTTAACGGGTCACGTAACCCTGAGGGGAAGGTCAATTTCTTAATCCCTATTTAAAGAGACATGTTAAGATGTAAGTACGACCAAGTATGTAAATGAGTGGAGGACAAAAGGTCTCAAAATATTTTCGAGTTTATTTGTGAGGTGGTGTGCATCGGGTATAACATATTTAGTGTAAATTATATATTTACATATTGGTATTATATATTACACATTCATTCAATTTAAATAAAGAAAATATTTTCATAATAAGCTTCATGACCCCCTGACTTATATGTTTCAAAGGCATCACCATACAAGATGCAAGTTGAGACGAAGAGGCTCAAGTAAAAACGAACGAGTATTCAAAATATTTTAAGTGATAAAACGAAAGGAAGTGCAGAATAATTAAAATACTCCTCCGATATGAGAGTGCAGGTGCGGTGTAATACTGGGCCTAACCGTAAGATGGCACGACACAGTAAGGCACTACGAGCACAGTAACAACTACCTGATGGTTTTCAGACGCCCTCGTTCACTAACTTATTGCAGAAAGAGAACCATAGATTGAGACATCATTATTTATTTCGATGCATAATTGAAGGAGTTATTGTTGACTAGAACTTTATTGCTAACAAAATACCCTGTTTATTAGACACTTCTTCCGCAAACGCAATGGATGTGGGGGTATTTTGAAAATATTATGACAGATGTTCAATATGCGGTGATCTATGCCGGAATTATTCAGGCTAGTTCCATAATGAAAACACGTGGATGTTTTGATAATATTACAATATGCTAAAAAATCGTTTCGGCTTTTTTCGACGAGGCAACCACAGGCCTGTTCTGTCTTTGTTAGCGTGTCTATAAAATGTTCGCATCTGTATAACTTCAAAAGATGACTCAAACCGAACTTGTTTGGAATTTTAAACAGTTGAATATGTCTGGATTTTAGAAATAATTGAAATACTTATCTCTTATTGTGAACGTGAAATGTATGTAACTCATATTGCGAAATTTAGGAGTCTGCAGTATTTAAAAATAACGCGGTATTTAACCTCGACTGGTATTTAACTTTATGGTTGTAGACAGACGAGTTCACACGATTTAATCACAACATATTCGTTTCAGAAGAAAACCACGGACTTTTAGCTTTATTTTTTATTTTTTTGGCTTTCTTCCTTTCCTTCTTTTACCCAGTTCCACAACTCTGAGTCATTATCCGGGACATTGTTCTCTCTTTATTTCTCCTCTCTATTTTCTCTTCTTGTTCTAAGTTGTTCATAGTTTCGTAAGAATTAATTTCAACCTTGGAATTGTATTAGTTTACCACTTTGCAATGAGTTGACTCATTCTGGTCATTCTGAGGAGGCGAGCGTGATCTCTTTGATCTTATTAGACGAGTCCCAGTTGTATTCTTCAATAATTTCTCTTACACTCATCATTTCCGTAAAAAGTTATTTCGATTTTTTGTAGTTTTTCTTATGTTTTATGATTATTTGAAATTTTTAGGCTAAAGATCCTTTTTTCCTTTAATATATTTATTAATATTCCCCGTTCTGCATAATTGTAGAAAAAATCAAACAATATATGCAGCACAGTTTCATCTCCATCATAAGTACACTCTTCACATTTCACGATACACATTTTGCCTAGAAACAAACATTTTCTCGTCTCTTATACAAGAATTGGAAGAAATGAATACAGGGCACAAATAATGATTACACATCGATACTATCAAACCAACATAAATTAACAGAATTTTCTCTAGATATCATAGGAGACTTGAGAGCAATCGAAGCAACGCGTAATTTATAATATACCTAGAAGATAAAACGAAAATAACAATCACCTCATTTGGTGAAAAGAATCTACGATGGTTACAATTTTTTGTAGGATCTGGATTACACACATGAAGTTTGCTTAAGCGACACTGAATGTCCCGCAATACAGGAGCGCTTGAAAAATCGTCCCTTTTCAAGCAGAAGTCGTAGTTGGGTGTGACAACGATACGATGCCGAGACGATGAGGCCACCAAAGACAGCTGCTTGTCTCCCGAGTTCAGCGAGAAGCACGCATGCCAGGAATGAAGACTGAGAGAGATCGTGTTTGTGACCCTGGAGGAGGAACACAAAAAGGAAAAGTATGTAACCGGAAGTGAGAAAAAAGATACAGTTTTGTAATTGGATGTGGGAAATCTTTTTATAAAATCCATCAGTTATTTCAATACGAACTCAATGAAGTACAATCTCGAATCATGACTGATTTTAATTGCTATGATTTATTTTTGGAAAAATAAATAGCTAAAAGTGAGTATTTTTTAAATAACGTCTTTAAGAAATATTAAACCTCCCACTACCTTTGGACCCTTGAATTGATGAGATGGTACCTTGATTGCTTCCAGAGAGTAAATAGGTTCATTGCGTAGTCACACGCAGTTTTGAGAATCAATTTATACAAGTGAATCACGAATTATCTCCAGATCAGTTATATGCAAATACATATAAAAGGAATTAATGAACAAAATAGCGTTTTATCAACGGTTACAATAAAAAAAGGTTAAAGTCTCACTTATGTTTTCTAAAACCTTCTCTTACACGATGAGGTACCTAAACAAAAACAAAGAGAAGCTCAGAACAGAATTACACTCACTGAAGAAACGCATGAATAAAGATCAAAGGGAGAACTAGACACAAAGTCCTTCTGAGCAACAGCCCTTGAAGATTTACCCAAGTGTGACATTGCAGTCACCGCTTGGAGCCTATCGTCTGCTCCTTAACATTGTATATCTTGTATACTGCTGTTCCAGTTTATTTACACACACGGTAAAACAGTTGTGAACATTTTGCATGCGAATGTCGCTGAACGTTAGCTAGGAGCGGTAGAAAACGATTCAGAATCCCTAATTTCTTGGACCGGAATCCTTATATGTCTAATCAAAGTGCATTCCATGGAGTGTCCATAGAATCATAATAAAAAAGGACGATGAATTGATCTCAATTTTTGAAGAAATCAAGGGTTCTTGCATATACAGAGTCAAGTATGGCAACATGAGATGGAACATGAGAGCAGATAAAAATGAAAGCGTACATACGAAGCGAACAAAACACTACTGCTAATGATATAGCTTACTGATGGGTCCGCTAAAGTTGAGTAGGATATTGGTGAGGGAGCTGTGCATAAGACCATGATAATTAAGTTTACCTAGATTCATCTGTAGATAGCTGACAGCTTAGACAGACACATTCGGGTGTCCAAAATTCAAGAATGTTGAAGACAACCTGGTTAAGAAAAAGCGAAATAAACACATATATCTTTTTAAAGTTACGACAGCCGTTATTGCGAAAACAGAATTGGTAATTTAATTTTACATAAGAACTAGGAGACCGGGAAACGTCAGGCAATAAACTATAAAATATTCTAAAATCTATCATAATTTTTAATTACTCGTCATAGGAGAACCAATGTCTTCTATATCCTGATTTGTAGAAGAAATATAGGAAATTGGCCAGTTTAAGTAAACATAAGTAAAGTAAACGCAAATATTATCCTCAAATAAAAAAAGTGAACTAAAAATCAATGTGAAAATGTGAATTAAAAAATGTGAATAAAAGATATTATGAAATTGAATCTGTTCAAATCCGCGGTTAAAAACTACCTCCTGCACCAGTGCTTCTAGAATGTAAAAAAATTTATTGATTTTAATAAAAGTTAAATTCGTCTTGTACTTTATCACGCCATTGCTGTAGTACTTTTTAAACAATTTCAAAAACTATTTTCTTGCATGATTGTGTTGTCTTATGGTTCATATTAATTTAGTTTTATGTGTACTCAACTTTGGCACGGTTGTGTACATAAATTCTGTAGCCCCATCCTGGTCCGGGTTTTTCTCCGTTTTTCCTTCTGGTAGAGGCG
>NNCF01127066.1:136531-164448 GCA_002313205.1 Laupala kohalensis | reverse complement strand
AAAAAAAATTTGAATCCGCCTCTGCCTTAGGGTCCTTGATCGGAATTGATGGGATGGTCCCTTGCTTGCTTCCGGAGAGTAAATTAGTTTTTTTTCCTCCTCGTGGTGATATGCAGTTTGTACTGCTTTTTGACGATAAATTTATTATTATTATTATTATTATTAATGCGTTCTTGTAATGCGCATTATTATTATTAATGCGTTCTTGAGCCTTTCTGCGAACGACAAACTGGGAATGCTAGGTCTCACTAGGACACATATCCATTGTTTTCGTATCTCATGCCCACAAGCGTTTCAAAGAAATCCAAGAGACCTCGAGCCTATTTTATTATTTCGTAAAATAATAATATGTTTACTACTTTCATATGGATTTAGTGGTAACCTGGTGAAGAAATATTAAGATTTTATTAGGTTAACGTGAAGAAAACAATGTAAATCAGTGCTGTCCAACTGCGGAAACTTTTTTTATGGCCCGCGATATCTAGCACATTTTCCATCAAACATTAGGGGCCACAACTTTCAGTTATAAATCTATACTCTCAGAATTAATATTTGATTTGATACGTGACGTGTCCGGTGAGATTGAAGCTTATTTACTTGGAGTGAAAGGAGGTAGGAGTTCGGTGGAAGGTTATTGTTAGTAGGAGGGTCGCTTAGCTGGGTTTACCAACAACTTGGCCCACTTGGAGGGGTTAGTAGAAGTTGTTAGTAAGAGGAGGTTCGCTTTTCAGCTTTATAAACTGGGACATTGATGTGAAAAGATACAATTTTTTTCTGGCCCCATCGGGAATGGAATCCGGGATGACTTAGTGATGAACTAGAATGCTACCACCTGTGCCACGGAGGGGCACATTACAAAATGAAAATATATAATAATAGAAAATACTCATTGAAACTAAAAAATGTACCATTTAATTTGTCCAGCTTGAAACATTTTAAATTTGTTGATGAGAATTAAAATAACACTCATCAGCATAATACGGCGCATTAGTTTTATTTATCGGGCAACATTTTGCCAAATTCAATTCCGTTCCGGTCCGAATGATCGAAAAAGAATAGAAAATGGCCCGCGGCCTAAGAGAAGTTGGACAGCACATATCTAAATGTTGATCAGGGGAAACAGGTAGATTAAATAAAACTGACTTGTTTTTACAGCAATATGTTATAAAAATACTGGACATATTTTGCGTGAGGAATGAAACATGCTTTCTTTTTCCGGACAGACAGAAACCAATTTGACGTAGGGGCAATTTTATCTACTTCGCTGAAGTTTCTGATGTTTTACATACTCCACGTTGTTTGTGTAACATAGTTGAGTTTTTATTTGCGACTCGAGGTGAATTGTTGAACATGAGTTGAAGTTTATAAGAGTACATGTTGAACGACGTACTATGCAACTCAACGATTCCAATGTTTAGTTACGTACGAACCAATATTTGCAATCTCTTCATGATTTGTAGTGCCCAGTCATTCTGAAAACATCGGTTTATCACGCAATAAGCGTCGGATGCGTGAAATTTCATTTCACAACGACCAGTTTCTGTACAGAGAGTTGACGTTACGCTTGACGTCATCTATTCCTCATTCGTTTCTTGAAGCAAAAAATGGACCATGTAAAAGGAGCTTTAACCTGCACCAGCGATGCATGGAAGTGGCACCGTCGGCGGTAGCACTTGTGGCGCACAAGACATGAGGGTGGCTGGCGTCTGCGTGTGGAGTTTATTTACGCCACGCGACGTTGCCGCTGTCCTGGAAAACACATGGGTCGTTGGCGGTTCCTCTTCCCTCCAGCCTCCGTCTCCGACGCTGCCACCAGGCGTCTGCTCCGGCCCAATGCCAAGGCGACGGACTATAGACCGCGGTCGGATGACGCATCGCAGACCGCCGCAGACACAGATGCCCCACGTCCTCAGAGCAGGGGCTTCGTGGAAGAGATCGGAGAGCGTCGAGCAGGGTTTCCTCTGACTTGTCTTCCGCAAAGTAGTTTTATTTTCTATGGTGTTATGTGCGACTCACCGGCGCGCGCAAGGGTATGGCTGATATGACAGCTGTGATACCGAAACTCGCGCAAATTGTAAGTCGGGATGAAAACAAAAATATATTTTCAGAAATTAAGTAAATGATTTTAAGATCCTGCTCCTAAAATCTTGAATAGAAAGAAATATTTTTAAAAAATTCATTATTTATCAAAAAACTTCCAGTTTTGAAGGCACTCACTGTCTACAATGTTATAACAGCTTTTTTAAACTTTGATGGGATATATCCGCAACTCACCTTTATTTCATTATATTGAAGTGATTCGCTATAGCCAAACTACAACAATGTGAAGTTATTGTTTCATTCTCAATACATCACGGAATACGTCGTAATAAACGATTTTAGAAAAAATTAATTGGATTCATATGCATAGTAGCCCAAGAAAAATATTGAAGGGATATTTTAGAAGGAAAAGCTAGAGAACATGGGTTAAACCACCATCATACTCTATTTCGTGATGAATATAGTTAATTGGTTAAAACGTAATGAATTAAGGTTTATTACCTTGGCCTACGTATTAATAACTACACGTGAAGAGAAATATATTAACTCGAGTTCTCAGGAAGAACATAGCCTGAGGCTACACTGAAAATACACGAGCAGTTTTCCGTTACATGGAACACTCGACCGCATTCCGTTAAAAAAAAAAAAAATTGTTTCCTCATTAGGAAATCCTCGGGTCACTATTAGGAGTTCAGTTTTTGTTGGTGCCCAGTCACTAGTTGCCTTGAAAGAGTAACTTGTATTTCTGTCTGTATCCATTAAAATTTGTTAAAAATAAGATATGTTTCCGTGAACCATACTTCCCACTTTACAGTGCTTTCAAAACGATATACTAATAACTGAAGGCAACACTTGTAAATGAGCTTGACCATAGAAACGAATATTGACATGATCGATCGATTGAAATAGCTTTCAATAATTTTCGACGAAGTTGTAGTGAGTTATAGAACTTGTTAAACTGGTTCCGAGAGAATTGGGAAATAGTGTGTTAATTGGGTTTATAGACTACTTGTTTACATTTTCAGGTGACCAATTACGATCTTTAACATGATTTAATAACAAATAACGAAGGGGAGGTGTGAAACATCCCGTAGAAAATTGTGGTTACTATACAAATGATCTATTTAATACTTTGTCTTTGTAGTCATACTACTATATAAAGAAAAATTTGAAATTTCGAAAGGGATAAACGTAAAACTTCAGGTCAAGGGAACAGTACTTATTGTTAGAGAAAACACTAATGGTTCAAGGTTTGTATTGTACTTTGGTAATGAAATATTAGCTAAATTTTTAAAAAAATATTATGAAAATAACAATATATAAGCTTTGAGTCGATTCTCGGTAAACACACCATTCTTCATTTTCCTAGTNCACAGACACATTTACAAACATGTGACATTGGACATTATAGCCAAAATTTGAAAATAGTTTCTCCTGGAGGCACAATTATCGGGAGGTAAAGTTCGGATGACATCTGGAAGTTTTACGATCGATAACAATACTGTCCTCATATATTCTGTATAATTAAAAAGTAAAAAAACCTAGAAGAAATGAAAAAAACTGTAAGTGACGGAAGAAATCAGCAAAAAGAGCTCCAAATTAGAATACATTAACTGTTTAAAATAATTTAACTCAAGGAGTTATTCTTTCAAATCTAAGAATAAAAGGTGAAAAATATTGTTTTAGAAAAATATGTTACTTTAATAAGAATCAAAGTTTGTCAAGTCTGATCTGATATTTATTTTACAATTCTGTGAGTGAGGAATGTTCTTTTCAGCTTCTTTCATTTCTTAAAAACAACTACCAACCAATTCCCATTAATCCCCCCAAGGCGACTTACATCTAGTAAGTACGTGTTTGGCAAACACGGGGCCCTGAGCTGAGTCTGGCATTACTTCCACTTACTTGTAAAAGGCTCCTTCCTTTCTCTTTCCTGACCTTCCTTGATCACCTCTTGTTCTTTTTGATCCCGACGCTATTAGAGCTAGGGTATCTTTCATTTTCCTCATTTTTTGTCCCCCCCCTAATTTTTTGTCCTCAATGTTTTGATGTATGTTTTGAGATATGTTTTGATATATTGTAATTCAGGAGGGTTTTTAGTGGGTATGGTTGAGTCATTCGGCGAGTCCCACACGCGGGGAGAGTCATGTTGGCTCTCCCTAGTGCGTAACTGTATTTTCCCTATCTGTACAGAATTTTAGGGCTCTAATGACCGCGATGTTGACGAGCCGTAAAGCCCCACACACACAAAAATCCCATTAATATACATTATTGGATAAATGATGGATGTAAATTAAAAACACCCCTCTTTAATGAATAAAATCTTATGTAAAATAATTTTCATCCTATACCAGGACGAAAAGATGCGTACTATTTAACACTAGTTAAACTTAGCGGGTCAAGTTGAAATGGAGAACTTAAGAGGATTACATGTGTTCGGGACAAAATTTCTTTACTTCAAGTACAATATCAAAAACATGGAGAGAAACCTGATATTGTTATTAATTTAGCATATATAATTATTTACAAATTTTATAAGTAATTATCTCGAAGAAATAAATTAACATAAAATTATAATCTAGAAAAATTCATTTATTATATGTAACAAAGTTGCAACGTACGTGGTATATTTTTAAGAAATCATTTTCTTTCATTTCCCCACCTAGGAGAAACCTATTCTCCAGGCCGGTTTTTATCACGTTATTTTTTTGCGGTATTTTCCACGTTGGCAGAAATATTCCAACCCTTAATATAAAAATTTAGCACCATTTATTTCGTCCCAATTTGATACGACTTAGATTCACTGTAATAACATATAGTGAATACGTATTGGATGTGTATGAATGCGATCAATGGAAATGAAGCTACCTTTGGTTGTGTAGTGAGATGCTGTTTCAATCACATTTTTTGTTAAAACTTAATTTGGTATTACGATATTTATGGGTGAGATGTCAAAGCTCAATTCCCCACCACCACTACTGGGTGCGCCTCATGAATACTAGGAATTCATAAGAAATATTTTTACATTGTCGTTCATACGTTTCCGGCAAAGATTCTGATAAATCTGGATTCTCCTATATATCTTTCANAAAAAAAAAAAAAAAAAAGTAAAATCGCAAAGAAAAAAATGATATACTGGATTTATATGATGTCTTAATTAACTCTCAAAACTATTTTTTCTTCTGGGATGGAGGATGTATTATCATTATTTTTTATTACAGAGTACATTTTCAAAGTATGGAGAAAACAATCACTTGGTATGTTCTTCCACAAGAGGCGTACACAATAGTCTAAATCTGAATTAAATTTATAAACAATATAACTGGTTTGAAACCTTGTTGATTTTAGAATACCATATGATATTACGAGTTACCATAGTCGTTTCCCTCCTGTATTGAGACGAATTTTCATTCATCTAACAAAATGTACTAGAAATTCATAAGTATTTAGTTCAACTCGAAAATTTTTNCTGTATTGAGACGAATTTTCATTCATCTAACAAAATGTACTAGAAATTCATAAGTATTTAGTTCAACTCGAAAAATTTTTTTCTTATGTACCTTGCTTGTATACATGTAATCAGAGGGTAAGTAAGCATAAAGCAAGTGCTGTATTTGAGAACAAATTGGACAGTGCAGGGAAGCGGGTATCTGAGAAGGCAGCGAAGCGTTTATGATGGGCGCCGCTGCGTGACCGTGGAGCGGTCAGCGCCTCAAGGGAGAAGCTGCTGCTATTGCTTGCCTGTCTGTGGCTCAGCTGCTCTCAGTGGCCGCTACGAAGGTCAGAAGCAGGTCATTTTCGAGACTCGAAAAGGTTGACGAGATCATAATTTTTTCTCCTTTTTTACTATTACGTTTTGTTTTTACAAACTGGACCAAACTATTATGCTTCGTATGTTGGTAAAAAATACGTCATATTTCAACAAAATCTTAAAACTTTGTCACCTTTAATAAAAAAATGACTACAAATGAACAAAAAATACGTTACAATTGAGCAATTCAATGAAATCTAAAAATTATGACTCCTTCAAATCAAATCACTATCTCAATTTTATTTTAAACTCACAACTTCCGACTACCCTGGGAAAGAAGTTTGCATCATCTACTGTCAGATGGCGTCGCAATTTTCCTTCCCTGATTAGGTACTCGGAAGTTGTGAGATCAAAACCGCATTCGATAAGGGGGATGTACACGGGGCTAGTTTCAACGTAGCTTCATGACGCCGATAGCGCAATAGCCGGCTAGTAGCTGTTTATTCGGTGTTTTTCGAAGAGGCATTGGCTGGTGACATCTAGAAGTCTACTCGGGCGAGTGGTGGGGTTTAACGAATCGAATAACAGTGCGTCAATTACATTACCCTCTAGCTATGTAAATATTGATTTAAAAAAATTTCGATCGTGTATAACTAAGAAGCCATGGATGCCTACCGTGAAATTACAATTTAATTACTTTTTATAATATTGTTGTAATAAAATATTAAACATAAAATAATTGTGACATGAGATGAGGCTGCTAGAATATTTTGCAATTACTGTCCAGGAAGTTTTGTAAAATGAGAAAAATTTGTGAAATAGTTTAATTAATTTTTTATATAAAGCTTTACATTCTGATGTGAATGATTTGGCCAGGAAAGAGAACAGGTTAATTTTTTAAAGCAATATTTACGTAGCTAAAGAGCAGTGTAAATGACGTGTTGGTTTTGCCGTGTCGCTCTTCGATTCGTCAAAAACCTTGGGAATCCTCAAAACCGCTACCGTTTTCAAGGCGGTCTTGCTAACGAACTCACCCATAACTCTCCTCCCTCTACCATCCCGAAGTCCGACTTTTCGGTGTTTACGCGAGGCTACATAGCGGCGTCGTGAAACTGCGTTGAAACTAAACCTGTGTACATGCGCCTCTACGTAAGTACATGGAAACCGGGTAAGTGCTTCCGACATAGGGAAGCCGCCTGAGGTCACTTATCACCTCTATGGGGTGTGACACAGGTTCACAGGCCAGATGGGTGGTGTGGGAGTCGTGGTAGGTGGTTCAGTGGCAGCACACCTATTGCCGAAGCAGGAGATCGAGGGGTTGAGTGACCGTAGACGATGCATTGTTTAACTTTTTTCATATGTTCGTGGGTTTCGTTTCAAAAATTTTGACCAATATTTTCAATTTTATTACTGTTATTCTCAAATTTTTTACATTAGTAATAGTCAGTATTCATTAGAATAACATTAGGGTTACGTAAAAGTGTGTATTGCACACGTTGCTGTTGAATTCTGTGAGAAAGAACAATTCTCAAGGTTTTTTGTTCATTACGATCACATCTATTTTACAATACAATTTTACAATATACTTATAACGCAAAAAATGTGCCAAAAGAGGCAATATTCAAAACGATAAATGTTGAATTGATTGCGATAATAATTATAATAATGACAATACAAGGAGCAGAAAGGTTGTGTCAAGATATATATGGACAGCAAAAAAAACTTGTCATTGACATTTATCCTAACACGGAGTCGAAAAGAAATATATCCATAGCATAAAAAATAAATAAACTTATTATTATTAATTATTTCGACTAACAGAAAGCTATTGATTCAATGCCTCACCCAAAGTTAATTCAGATTCGCAAAATTTATCGGATTAATCCAACAATAATCAATTTCACGGAAAAAATAATAAAAAATTGGATGATCAAAGTAGAACATGTCTCTATCTCTACCTCTAACACGATATGATTAAATGAAATGAAATTTGCAGCAGTGATAGCAGCTCAGTGATAGCATCCTTATTCCTTGCATTCTTCAGAACAGGATAACAAGGGTCGATCCCGAGTTGAGCCAGTCTTGGTGTGATTTGCGGATAGGTTTTCCCCACCTACTCCAGGTAAATGTCTATCCGGAACCTGAAAATACATGATTTCTCATGCTAAATCCCTTCATCTAAACCATGTGATGAAGCAAGAACACAGTCAGTATGACATGAACCCGTGAAAAATAAATTTATGCTTGTTGAATCTGTCCTGATCGTTATTTATCTACCCTACTTTATTTTTCCTTAAGCACGCTTAGGGAAAAATAAAAATATATCCACAATTCCAGAGTGCCACTCATCAAAAAGTCAAAATTTGACTTTTCCTTCGAATTGCAGTCTTGTTCCTACAGGTAACAAGTGGATAACTAGATGCACATATTTCCTTGTCTGCTCCCTCGTAACTGGAATTTGATGATACTATCGTATGGTTTCGGTATATTTTTTAAGGCTACGTCCAACATGATATTAACCAGCATAAAGAATGACGAAAAAGGGAGATGGATAATGAAAGAATGAATGAAACATTTAATTATACTCGCTAACATCGACGAGAATTAGACGCCACCGTCTTCAGCAATAGGATATTGTATCCTTGGCACTTATGTCTTCATGACAATAACTTGATGCTGCTAAAATACAGAGATCGAGATATTTATCATTTTAAATCATTTAAAATGTTTGAAATCTATTTTATCATTTTAAAACTATGTTTGCTTATTAGGAAATTCTAAACCCTCACTCCAGATTTTTGACATTTCAATTGATTATTGAGTGAATTTCATGACGTTAATTACAATTTAACAAATTGTAATTCCACAAATACTTTTTTTTCTTCATCTGAACTGATACATTTTCGAATAGTTTTCGAACACTTTTATTTATTACGTTGCACGACCCGGACATTTGTCAAACGATTGCACTTTTAATTATGTATTTAAAGGCGGAAATATTATTTTACGGAAACCCAACCGCTTTATTGCAACATGATCCCTTTGCGAAACGAATCCGCAGAAAACTTCGTAGTTCCGTGGGGTTGTTAACCCTTTTTCCGCTACTCGATTCGAAGAAGGGACTTTTCCTTTTCTTCTCACGTGGTGATACATCTGTTATGCGTACATCGGATTATAAATAGAGGGCAAGGAGGAGGGGGGGTTCCCTCCCACGATAAGTGACACAGTTTTTATGAATTTTTGCTATGATGAAAATTACCTAGATAAAACTTACAATAGAAAAAATTATCTCTAACGTGTACATCATTAATTAAAAAAATAAATGACTTGTAATTGAAATAATGGAAGTTTATTAGAGCAAATAATTAATGATGAAAATGTTTTGCCGGCAGTCTCATGCAATGCGTAATAATAACATTACACGATTCACAAATGATCGGGAAAATGGTTGATTACGATGTATTACCCTTGACCCGAAGATTTTTCCATTGAAAACTTTTGGGTGTTTCCGCAATATAATTTTTCTTTGTCCGCGCTTTTGGTAAATCATATGCCTGATTTTCGACATCCAACACAATATATTTCGTCCTCTCTTCTAATACCACTGAATTAGATTCATTTCATTCGTTACACTTTTAGATGGAACGCCGAAACGTCATTTGAATTACCGTTGAAACTATATTGAGAAAATCTTAAACAGTGAATACGTTTGTTCGGAAGAACTCTAAAAGTAAAAATAAGGCTAAAAACACGACGTATTTACAAATTTTCAAAGTTATTTATGAACACTGCAATTTAGGTTAATGCGTTACTTATGTTTAGGAATGTCTAAATTTGAATTTCAAGAAGTTAATTTTTAAAAGTTTTCCGTTGGAGGGGCCCGCATACCCCAGTAATTTTCTTTATAGGTCCCTCCTAAAATCAAATCCTGGATCCACCCCTGAACGATGTGCGCCAGTTTTACCTACAACACATACGTAGTATCCCATCACTGCGAGTAATCCCCTGTCAGCAATTAATTATAGATTATAGTGAATTGAATATATAATGTGTAAGGCTATAGTACTAACAATGATCTTTTCTTTGCAATAAACTAATATTGAGTTCAATTGACCCTAATAATTAGTGAACGATCAAGATTCATTCGAATGAAATATCCATTCTGAACTAAGCATCGAAAATTTATTGTTTTATGAAATAATTTACTTCGGAAAGTCAATATGGAATTTAAAAAATGGTTATCGGAATAAAATTAATGAATGAATGACATTATGCCAGTTAATCACAGGTTGAATTCTTATAGTAAATCACAAATGTATTCTACTGCTGTTCAAATTTAAAGAAATTTTATCTACGTAAACAGTTAACCAATTTTCTCAATAATTGCGAGTCCACACAATCTTTCCGACACTGGGATCATTCAACATAAAATGATGGATATTAAAAGAAATAATATCCTTCATTTGCTTAAATAAATTAAGAAAATATGTATCGAAATTTTCACAAATTCGCGATATGTCAAACAATTTTTTCAAGATATTTTTGAATTTTTCTTAAATTATATGATTTTTTAAATACACAAATCTCATCAATTAAGTACATATTTGGCATTGTAATACAGTAATAGAAGAATCCGATGAGAAGCGATGAACACCCCAATCTCCTTTTCACTACCTCCTGCACCAGTGCTTCTACACTGTAAAAGAATTTATTGATTTTAATAAAAGTTAAATCCGTCTTGTGCTTTATCACGCCATTGCTGTAGCACTTTTTAAATAACTTATAACAATTTCAAAAACTATTTTCTTGCATGATTGTGTTGCCGTATGGCTCATATTAATTTAGTTTTATGTGTACTCAACTTTGGCACGGTTGTGTACATAAATTCTGTAGCCCCATCCTGGCCCGGGTTTTTCTCCGTTTTTCCTTCGGGTAGAGGCGGATTTCTTATACAGGTTCTCTAGGCTTTGTCTAGGGGCGTGTTTATTGTAACAATAAATCGTGAATTTAGTGTTTTTTCAACTCTTATGATTTTTAAACACTATACTCAGAATAATCTATAGTTCGATAATAACTTGTACATGTAAATTTACAAACATATTTGCGTTAAATTACAAACATATTGACATTATATATGTATTATAACTCGCAGCTAACTTTTTATCTTATCTAGGAAGTTTTGCTGAAATTTTTGAATCCGCCTCTGCCTTAGGGCCCTTGATCGGAATTGATGGGATGGTCCCTTGCTTGCTTCCGGAGAGTAAATTAGTTTATTGTTCTCCACGTGGTCATACGCAGTTTGTGCTGTTTTTTGACAATAAATTTATTATTATTTCAAGATGATGCGCCAAGTTTTATTTTGGTCTCCAGCATCTGGTCAGTCCCTCTCGGTCCGGAAGCTACCTCTGCCGTCCGCATGAGGAACAAAGAGCAACGTCATTCATGGAAGCGTCGGGCGTTGTACCAGATGCTCCAAGTCATTGATCTTGCCTCACGCGGCGGCTGGGCGTCTCGCTTCAGGCTTCTTTCCTTGAGGCCCTCCAAAAGGATGGCGGAGTTGGTGTCGAGAAGAAACAGGGCTGGGGGTGGTGTGGTGCTCAAAGAAAGATGCACTATTAGTGCCTGCTGGAATGAGTAGAATCAGATAAGGAATCCTAACGGGACTGAAGTCAATTGATTTGATTACCTTTCCATATGTCTGTTTACTAATTGATTTAACTGACAGGGTCCAGTACTCGACAATTGAATGCATTTTTTATTTTAAAAAATATTTTAATCTAGAGACTTTTTCAATCGCGTTAATTTTTCGAAATGAATAAAACAAAAATAAAAAACTATGTTGGAAATGTTGGAAAAACAATGTGAAAAAACAACTTTTATTAGCTCTGAATATTACGTATATCATTTCATTGTTTATTTGATTTTATTTAATCGACTCTCTTCGGGTTTTAACTCCGGACTCCCACTGCCGGGTTTTACCCCCAGCCGCGTTTTGGGTCATCGCCCCATCCAGACACCAAGTGCGCATGTCTCCCAGGCATCGGTAACAATGAGTCGTTCTTATTTGCTATCCAATGTTGTTATGTGGGGCAATCTCGGGGGGATTCCCCGTTTTTGCGTCATACAGTATGCAAGGAATAAATAAAACTATAATAAAAATTATTACACCGTGAAGTCCTTGACCCAAATGTGCACATAGTTACATTTTTATTAATAAACTAGCTGATTTTCCGGGTTTTTACTTTGGTCATAGGCGACAATATGTAACGGAGCATTTTGCATAACATATGCCTAAAAACTAATTACACTAAAAATGATTTATTTGTTTATCCCTTGAGCGCAGTAATTGTTGTATTGCCAAACAAATTTGCACACCATTAATAATTTTAAATTTATTTTAACAAAAATCTGAACCTTGCAATCTTTTGCTCTACCTCTTATTGCGCTCTAAAGCTTTTAAAACAAAAGGAGGTGGGGGGGGAGGAATTTCCATTCGTGAGTGCCGGTTAAAAATTAAAAATGGCTTGCTATCTCCTACATGCGTTTCCACACAATTTTCAGGTATGAGAGGTTGCTGTTGCTAGACACATCAAAACATAACGACAGTAATACCTGTTGTTACCTATAGAGTAGTTTTTTTAAACAACGAATGAAAAATTTGACGTGAAACAATTCAGACCTATAGCCTATATTTTAAGTTGAATGATTCCGCTTCATGTGAAAGAAAAAATGAAATCTATAACTCATAGTTTTCAAGATCGAATACAAATATAACCTAATTTCTTTTAATAATAATAATAATAATAAAATTTTTGTCATTAGGCCAGTTGCAGCAATAGGCAACGTCGAAGAGACTAATACTAGATACAATTAAAGATACTGCAAATACGTAGTTTAAAAACTATTATTTACAAAATTGCAGACGTGATTCTGTACTCATATATTTATCTAAGGCAGACCAAACTAATAATCATACAAGGAACAAATCAAAATACGTATATAACATGATAAAATATTTATATTAGGTGATAACTTTACATTTAAGAAATTCATCTAGACAATAGAAAATGTCAACTACTAACGTTTTCATACTACTAACTACTACTAACATATCTACAGTTCATTTTTGAAGATATTAATAGAAGCGGTCTGCAATGATAATGGAAGTTTTTGACCAATTACCTCATAACTATTGAGTGACTTCCAGACTATGTGATATGGTATATAAACATTGTTGAGCTCAAGTGTTGTGTGAGAGTACATTTTTCTATAAGGTAAGTAAGCCTATTTCTTGTATAGATTAAAACATAATATGTGCACATTGTAAAAGTTTACTACAGTTAAAACTTCTAAATCCAGAAACAATGGTCTACAGTGATATAAGGTAAATAAGATGATCCACTTATAACCTCAAAAGCTTTCTTGTGTAAAATTAAAATACTTTTTACATGAGAATCGACCCATAAAATAATACTATATAGAACAATATTCTGAAAAAATGAAAAATATGCTGATCTTAAGTATTTTGCAGGAACATAGTTCTTTAGACTTCTCAACAAGTAAATCACCTTATACAGTTCACCACGTATACATTTAATATGATACTCCCATGTTAATTTAGTTTCAATGAATAGACCTAAAAATTATCCACTAACTGGATTATCTGGAGGTAAATTGTCTCTTAGGCTGAAATATAGATGCTATGTTTTTTGTCGTTAAATGTAAACCTATTTTATTTGAATCCGCGTGGTGTTTGATACTGTAAGATTTGGTCCGTGCGATTTTTTTTAGTATTAAGGAGTTTATGAAAGTAGTGTCATCAGCAAATAAGATCCTGTGTGTTCCTAAGAAAGATGGAAAATCATTAATTATAGCAAGGAAGAAAAACGGACCAAGAATAGACAGGGCGCGTCCAGGATTTATTTATGGGGGAGGGGGACTTGGGGAATAGGTGCGATAGGATATAAATGAAAACAATGGGTTAAAAACCTAAAGTCCTGTAAAAACATGAGATCGAAAAGATCAGTCGATGTAGAGATGTAGAACGTCAAAGATTTAAACAATTTAAATGCATATAGGAACTAGTTGATTACCCGGCGTTTTCCCCAGCGAGTTTTCTTAGACTCTTCTTTTACTAAGGAAAATATGACTTTATATATTTAACATAGAAATCTCTTAGATTGCGGTGAACCTCACCGCCAGGTAACAGATTAATCATGTTACGTCGAATGAAAATNTTAAAAAATATATATATATATTTTACTCAGGAAATCTATCTATATTGTAAGTTCAAAATACTTTTACTTAATAATTTTTCAAATTATTAAGACCTTAATAATTTTTCAAATTATTAAGACCTTCCTAATTTTTCAACATCATCGTAATACAAATTTAATACAAAACTTGACTGTTTTCACTACACCATCTCGCGGGAACCGCGTCGGTCGAATTTTCGCTTCAGAGGCATGACGCGGTTGCACCATTTCATTAAAACTCATGTAAAATCTAAACTATCTGTAAAAATTTTACGATTTACATTCGTTTTTTATCTTTGTTAGATACACAAAACAAATACTCCATTAAATTTGATGATGTTTGTGTTTTATTCCTTCTTAAATTACTCTCTTAAATTGGAGTATCTTAACAATTCTATTTTTAATAACGTTTTGTCGATAATTTATGTCATTTGTTGTAGACAGACATTCGCTGTCGCAGACGTTTTTGTAGAACTCTTTGAGGCCATTAATAGTTTTCACCTATCTCTAACCAGACAGCGTAAGTAGTTATAACTCTTTTCTTTTCGATTTTATTGACATTTATCGTCAAAAACCATTTCTTTCTTATCACATATTTTAAAAATAAAAGTCAGCCTGTGTTCATCCTGGACATCTAAACTATCTCCTTGCTAAATTTCATGACGATCAGTTCAGTGGTTTAGTCGTGATTAAATAGCAAAGAGACAGACACACTTTCGCGTTATGCATTTATATATTAGTATGGATGGATGGTTCTTGGTAAGAAAAAGCTCTTTCTTAAAAAATAGTAACTTATAGAAAAAATTATAAATAAAAGAAGATTCAGTATATGATCAAGTTTTCAATAAATCACATCTTTCTAATCGGACTCTAGACTATGTGACGTATTGTAGACTATATGTGACTATCAGTCGTCACAAAGGAACCAAATATATTCCTAAAAACCAAATACCTCGAATGAATATTACACATTAATTGTTGTTATTTAGCAACGCTAGACAAATAATTTTCATCAGTTTGTTCGTTATGACTTCCTTCTACCAATTCGTAGTCAAGCGGTGACCAAAAGTTTATTCACTCGCCACATTTGACAATTCGTTATTGACCATTATTCTGAAATAATATAGCTTTCAAGGATCGGAAGCGAGTTTGGAATCGAGACCAGAATCGAATAAAAAATCCATCATATTCATCAATATTTCAATTAATTGATCTAATTAAATCTTTTTGTATGGTAATTTTGTAAAATTTTGATAAAAACTAGAAAATTACTGAACAATAATCACCATTAGTCTCTAGACTAGAGACTCTGGTACAACACTCTGGGCAACAGACTTGGAGGTTGATTAAAGTACATTGGAACTCACCAATTGTCCGGTTTTTGTTGGATCACATTTTTCTCTCGGCGCATCTTCATCATCAGACTTCCTGGTTCCAAGCGCTTCACTCCCATCAACACTATTATTGCTTTATTTTCTCTAAAATAATCGGTTAATAACCGTTTCATAGTTAATTCTATTGTTAGTCGTCTTTACTGCACGAAAAGAACACTCCGCACTCGGTGATTCAGGAGTATGATAGCCACTACTGTCTTTCTGCGAACATGATCTCTTTGCCGAGTCTTCCCCTTTCCATACGTGTGTGAAAATATCACATTCCACACGTGGGCTACTTCGCCTATGACCTAGCCATGGCGCCGTGAAGTCGACAACTGCCTTTCAGTCGTCGTTGGGACTTATCATATTCAGGCGTTTTGATGACACTCTCGGTCTCTGGACGAAACATAAAATTGGTATGGCACACAGATTGCAGTGTATGTTTCAGTTAAATGGTGTTTTTTAAGTTTTAAATATTCTCAGAGACATTACTAAGGAGTACGGCATATCAGGTACTCTTGAATATCTTTATAGATTTTTATCACGAATTTTGATGGGATTTTTCGCATTAGTATATAATATAATCTTTCATAATAAAGCAACAAGAACTACCAATAATTGAAGTATTTAGTTATATTTCCTAGAATGATATGCTGTCTAGCAGTACAGCAGCATGGAAACATAAACATATGAAGAACCTCTTATAGTAGAAAATCGGGTAGTGAATTTTACATGCGAGAGAGTGATTATCCGAGGGGAACCCCGACGAGGATATGAAAATGTTATAATGTATTTGGATGAATGAGAAATATTCTTGATGTCACCTCAAAGCGTAAAAATAATGCAAACACATCCGCGTGAAGGAAGTGTTGACCCCTGCAAGGAAGGTTAAGAAGGACGTCTCGGGAATGGTAGCTGATAGTAAGCTGATCTTTCTGTTTACGTAGCGAAATCTACAGAGACTGGTAGAGCGAGGAATTCGTGGCTGGAATCTGGGTTCGTCAAAAATTTCTGAAGTTAATAGTTTACTCGAAGTCGGAGAATTTACATAACCTTCATATATGTCTATAAATCAATTTTAATCATAAAATTATCCTCTATGTAGTTTCGATTTAGTATAGTTATTTTTCTGTTTTCGTTTTACAGAATAATTCTTAAATAGATACTTGAGGGTGGGGGAGTTTCAGCACCTTTAGCCCCACCCCGTGGGTGCGTCCCTGAGAATAGATCCCTGTGGTACTTCTGTCCCCATTACCAGCAATAGTTTTCTTTATTGATACGTTCTGCCGTTTTCTAAATAGGACTTAAAAGTTTTATGCCTGTAAATAGAAAACATAAAAATTCTATTTTGTAAAAGTACAAAATGATCTACACAATCAAAAGCCCTAATAATCACAGAAGTCACAGATGTCATAGCTATTCATTTTTCTTCAAAAAAAATCATTTTAGTCCGGAAGTCAACGGTATGAAATGTGGATCTCAGTATTCTGAAACCAAACCGATTTATCTATAATGTTTTGGCTTTTAAAATGATTAGGTAATTGAAAATATTTAAGTGTTTAAAATTTGTTGGCAGATAGTGGAATAAGTGAGATTGGTCTGTAACTCGAGGGGGCTCCTTTTCACCTTTTTTTATAAACAGGTACAACTCTAGATAACTTCAATTATCTTCTTTTGGGATGTTTCAAGTAAACACATCTTTGAAGAATAATTTAATTGATATACTACACAGTCAATTATTTTCTTAACTAAATTTCAAGAAACATAATAAATATCAACAATCAACATTTTTATTACAATATTTAGAACTATTTCATATTAAGTATACGTACAATAGTAATACAGTTCTGATGTCATGGTTAGAATATGCGGCAATATAGAGCAACGTTGCTATTGAATACATGTCTTCTGCGAACACTTCGTAGCTACTCTCACATCAGCTTTGAATTTCCCACAACACAAGTTCGTATATATGGTAACCTCTCCTTGTGTCTACATCTCCAAAAATGTATATCTCACATCTCTTATGCAATTTCTTCTTAAGTAAATTATTAATTCGATGAAATATCTTAACGCTTGGAAGAGTCGAGTTATGTTCGTGGAAGACCGATCACTAGACTGTCTGAAGAATATCAGGTTCTTACCACGAGATCGCTCGAAGAAATAAAACACACAAAAGTTTTTACTACGATTTAATCACGTCGTAGTCGTGTTGGAAGTTGCATTACAAAATGAGCTCTCGAATGCTCTCGCTATTCTCTTTTATATTCATCGATTACCAAACAAAGAATTTCCATACAGCAACAGCCCATTCCTAAATTTCAGAAATACAAAATGACAGATAACCATTTCCGATGGATTCGCTATCGATGACACATTTGTCGCTCACGACTGAAACCAGAGCTGCCCCTTCTCGCTACGGACGCCCTTACGCAATCCGTCTCGTCATGCGCCTGGTGTTAAAACAGATGACAGCTCGCATTGTGAAGGATTCCACTGGGTTACTTAATATGGATGTACTGTCGAATATGGATGGAATTGCCAACTGAAGATCACAGAGAATCGCTATATTGTTCTCAATTAAAAAAAAAATTAAACGAGGTTTTCATTTCACAATTATTAGAGAAACTTTGATTTAATTATTGTTGTAGGAGATGAGGGTACTTGCACCACTATTTATGCCAGTGACTGCTCATGCTTTTGGAGTGAATTCATTCGAGCGTTATATTATTTATACTTCTTTATACATTATATTATTTAATATCAACACCTCTGAAAGGCCGAGCGGAAAGTAACTAATTAACACAAAGCGTTATCTTTGAAGATTGCAGATGGTGCTGAATGCCACGGGTGAATGCAGCAAGTGATCTTGATGGACGGGAGGGGGGAGAGGGCGAAACTTTGTTAATTTCTCCTAGCTTTCCGACAGTTTCGTCAAACAAGGAATCATCAGTTTTATTCATAGTGGAAATAAAATAAATTTATGGCAGCAGAAGTATTTATTTTGTTTTCAGTCTTATACTTGCATTTGCGTGGTTCTGAAATGTACTTTTGCATTCAGTAACATTGCGCTACATATAAAAATTCTTTACCATACGGAACGAAATGCTACGGAAACGATAAGTAGTGGCAAGTAATGTGAATCCCAGTGATGTTAACTAGGAACAGGGATCTAGATATTGAAAATTATATGAAAAAAATATTCATCAAGTTGAATGCGCTCCTTTATGTATTTTACAGAGTCAAATTACTGTAGCGGGGGGCGGGGCGATCGTCCCATCACCCCCCTCCCCCCTGGATCCTGCTGAAAGGGATACTGAAACTTCCGCACAGGGGTGCCTTGAGTATAGGGAAGTGGAGAGGATCGATAGAATACTCTGATCAAGTCCCTACCCTATTAGAGTGTCCCTATCGAAGATAGCCGAACCAAATACTGTGTCACCCAGCTACGCTTCCCTTTACTTGTTCCAAAAATTATAAATATCGAAATTTTATCTAGAATAGAAAGTGTCCCAGAAGGTTCACATTGATCTAGATGTACCAACAAGATATTTTGCGTTAACGATTAGAAGAAAAAAATTCTTCTATTGGAGGTACGACAAAGAAATAGTGAATTGAATTTCCCTACTAATTCTCGATTGCTATTACTGGATTCCTGAATACTGCACGAGTGTCCATAAACTAATTTAATGAAATAAATTTAAAGAAATGTAATGATGGTTGGAATGAAATAGCAGGAGACGCATTCCATACAATTCTATTCTAGTGTAAAAAAAGTTGAAACCTTACTTCTAAATTTTTAATGTTTCAAATTTTAAAAACTTAATTCATAAATTAATTTTAAAATGTGATCTTTCTCATCGGTTTTTATTTGTCTCGACAGTTTTTGCAAACGTCGCTAATTCAAAGAATCTCCGATTTTGCCTCTAGAATTCTCTACGCACTAAACCTTTCGGAATCCACCTCGCAAACGTGTTGTGGGAGTAGGGCAGTGCGCTACCGCTGCCGCCCCAGCGGATCGTTCCGTGACGAGGGCGGCGGCCGAGCTTCGTCGCTACGCCTCGCCACGCTGCACAGTGGCACATGTTTCCATTCTTGTTGGACAATTCTTCTATGATATATATGACACGAAGCATCAGATACCGAAGACGTAACGTCAAAATTAAAAACTATTTTCATTTGAGATTCAATTTGTGAAGAATCAGATAAAATGAGCCCGAAGAAAGTATTATTTCTTGAGCATGGGGTAGACTTATCAACAAGAACTAACAGATGTTAACTTTAAAGCTGTTTTATATTTTAAATTCGTAGTTCAGGTGTATATTTCACTTATTTATTTGCTAAAAATAGCAAATTAAGTTGTTTATCAGATGAAATGGTTTAAGCCTGACATGAAAATAATACGTGAAATTTTCTAGTGTTATCCAAACTTGCTGAGCAAATTTAAATTGATTGACCTTTTAAAATTTTGTTTGAATGTGAATAATGATGAAATAATATGTTCACTTAAAAAAAATTCAAATGTTGTTAGAAAAATGTCCTATTAAAAAAACTAGTAAAAGGATTTCGTGAAAAATAATCGTATTTTTTATGAAGATATATATTCTGAAATGCTCAGAAGGGCAGGAGGAGTAACCCGACTGGACAAAGTACGAAATGAGTATGTCAGAGGATCGTTTAAGGTAGCACCCATTGTCGAGAAAGTAAAAGAAAGACGACTCCGCTGGTTTGGCCATATCCTGAGACGCGAAGACGATCACGCTGTGAAAAAGGCATTAAAGATCCCCGACCGACCACGATGAAGAATACGACCGACCGCCACCTGGTCGTCAAGTATGCAGAAAGAGGTCCAGTGCGAAAACACTTACAGACAGACAGTGAGCATACAGACAAGCCAAAATAGAACTCTCTGGCGCAGACGTACAAGCAAACCCGACCCCAGATGAACTGGGAAGAGCGTTGGACAAAGAGGAGATATATCCTGATTTGTTCCTCTAGAAGCTACCATCGAGAGGACATTTTTGCATGTTTTGAAACTTTTCAAAGTTTTCAAGGGATGTGCACTCTAGCTGGTGCACGTAATATATAAAAATGTTCAACAAGTATTTTATATTTCATTTAATAATAAAATAACTCATGGAGAGTATGTGTGGGAATGGTAGAAGGTATGGGAATGATATTATTGTTTTGAGAGGTGTGAGAAGGTGCTCTACACTCAAGAACACTTAAGCGATAGCACCAGGTTCGCTGCCCAACAATCTCTATGTTCTGCCCGACGTGTTAATAGCTTATTTCTTTTTTGCTGCTAAATAATTAGGAAAATATGCAACATGTTTATTAAGTTATTCCTCTCGTAAATTCACATCTTTAATGCCGGCACTTCAATTGGCGTTTCGTATTTGTGTATTTGTCAACAAGGCCAAGTGTAGATGAGCTATATGTCTTTATTCGATGTATTTTCTCTACTGTGGCAAATATGCAAATACGCGAACACCCGTATCTGTCCTCTTGTCAGTTTTTAGTCGCACATCAAAGTACTCATAAAAGGCAAATATTTGCGAGAACCGTCCATATTTGGTTTGCCGTGTTTCGTCCAGTAGAACGCGCGTGATCGAGATATGTTGATATTCTGGTTCTTTAACCTGTATTTTGACTTTTCTTACTCTGCAATTTTTTACATATGGACTGGAACATTTATTTGGGCTAGGAAAACGAAACAGTAAAAATATTTCTTGAATTATATCAAATACATCCCATCCATCATTGGTATAAGAAAACACATGCGGCATTGTGTTATGTGCGTATTCGGGTTATGTGAGGATGGCGTATTTGTGATATTTGTGAGTTCGTCAAATACTTAGCCAAATACAGTGAATACGCTACACAAAAACCGCAACGCCAAGTGAAGTGCCAGCAAAATAAACTAATATATCTTGATTGCTCAGAGCACATTCCTCTGATAATTAATAAATATTTATCTCCAAAATTACATTTCATTGTGTTTTCTACTCTCGAATGGATGGAACTCGACCAATATACAGAGTACTTAAAGTGGCAAAAGTGGGAAGAAAATTAGTTTGAAGAACAAGGCGTGGATACGAGAATAATGACAAAACCGATTGACGAAGAAGAGATCGTAAACAGTAAACTCAGGATAGGGAACGACGGCAAATGTTACGTCAGCCATGAACGTCACCGTCCGTCAGGCGTTTCCGTAAAATTACAGAAAAACCTCTTTAATCTAGCATTCTATAATCTGGTGTCTTCCGCAAAGGCCGTTAATTTAAAAATATACTGTTTTCAATTCATTTTAATACTGTGTCCTCGACGTTTACCGTAATTCCTGATCGAAATACGCCATTGCTTTGTAGAAGATAATGGTATAGGCATTTTTTTCCACTTGAATGATTAACTTACGATCTAATACAGATATTATGACAAATCTGTTTAAAAATTTCGGTCGTTCATCGCGTAATGTTTTCGAAAGAAAACTCTGTAGTCCAGAAAACACTCTAATTCGGCAAGCCGTAGGTTCCAAGGGCGTCTGTTTTAGGAGATTCTACTCTATTCTTTTAAGATATTCAATATTGCAATTCCTTTCTTTGGTGTAGCTAGAAAGGATGTTCATCCTATTGTGCACTGTACCTCTCCAGCGTGTCACGCTAGCCACACCTCGACGCCGTGCTGCAGACACGGCTGCCGCTCACCAAGGAACGTCTAGCCGTCGCTTTCAATCATCACAGAACATTGAGTACTATACCGCTTGTGAGATCAGAACTGCGTTCAAGCAATGATCGGAGGTGGCATTTTGTCCCACTCTTCAATCACACGTGTTTCCTGTTAGTTATATACTGTCAACCAGAGTGACTATTCAATATATTCCTTCTACAATGATGGGGTTATCAATATATATGAATGCATCCTACTATTATTTTTTCTGAAAAAAAATAATACTTTTACGACAGTCAATGTTATTTTAAAACCTTAAAATACCTTCCTTCTGACGCAGATATAAAAGTGAACCTAATTTTTTAAGGAATTTATTGCCTCCTTCCCTAGGACTTCATTTCCCCCTATAATTCATTTACCACTAGATTAATTTCAGGAATAGTGGTATTGTTTCGTACATTCCTCAACTAGCACTTCACTTCGCACTCAACTTCCTCGAAATCACGGCAGAGAAAAAAATATTTGTTACTTCAATTTAGTGAATTCTCAAAATGTCCTTTATTAGGAAGTGATAGATAAAAGCAATAGGTCGCAATAAAAGACAAAGTGTCACAATTACCGGGAGCCGAGACCCATACGCCTCTATTATTATTGTTATTATTATTATTGTTATTATTATTATTATAGATAAAAAGCATTGAATCATTAAATTAGCATCAACTTTCATTTTAACGGGAATTAAAAAGCGTAATGCCAACGTCAGTGATATAAACCTCAAACTCATGGGGAAGCTATGGTCTCGACCACGTTCCAAAAGCATTGCTAAATACCAGAATTGCAACCCGTAATTTTCTCTTGAGAAAAATTAGTGACCATATTAACAATGTATGAACAATTATAGTCTAAATTATGAGATAGTCATCAAAGAAAGCAGGTTACAAAATTAAGAAAATATCTTCGAGATTGCTGGAAACATAATGCAAGCGAATAGCGTGGCTGCGCGATCGGTGAATTTCCCACAGATATGGAGGAAACGTCGTGTAACACTTGAATAGTCAAGGATACATTTATAAATCCAGTCAGTGGCAAAACACTCCATTCCTTCCCCATCAAGATTGTATCTATTAGGGTGGCCTATGCCTTCCCACTTTGAGTATCTGTTGGGTTCTTTTTTAATGTAGTACTGAAGTACTGAAGTCCATGAGTATTTTCTTTCAGATTGTTAGGATTCCAATTCAATGTATTTTTTTTGAGCAAAATTCAATACATCTATATAAAAATTAAATGCTGTTCGTTGGTAAGCGCATCACTTGAGAACGGCTGGACCGATTTGGCTAATTTTTTTAATGTTCGTAATAGTTAGAATAAGGATTTTAGGGAAAGAAGAATTGAAAAAGTTGTCCGAAAAATTGGAAAATTCGGAAAGAACTGAAAGTGCTTTTTTCTATGAGATTCTTGTATGAACGCAATATCATAATTCACTTTTCGAACTATGGCTATGCGTAATTCTTTTTTTTTTTGTTTTGTTCGTTATGGTCCTAGAAAAGTTTTCAGGAAAAAAAAATCAGGACTATTACAAAGGATAGTCGGAAAATTCGGACAAACTACAAAATCATAGTTTCCCACTGACGTTTTTCTGAATGTACTCCTCAAATTGAATATCCATGGCCACAATCGTTAATAAAGACAATGATCCCTCACAAATACGTTCTTTCTCATTTTCACTTTGTTTACACATTTAAAATAGCTGTTCACAAATTTACAAAACTATCCCAAACAAATTTATTGAAATTTGGACAGGACAACGTCTGTCGGGTCACCTAGTTTTTAATAATGTCTTTTATGTATGGAGTCAAGCTTAGAGGCGCAAATCAGCGAACGTCGCAAGCTTGCAATTTCAAAATAATTTCGATCTTCTAGCTTCACACGATTCTGTGGGAACTAACTCATTACTAAGTTACTGCAGTAGATCTGAGCATTATTCATGGGAAGTGCCTATTTACTCTGGCATCAGAATTCATAAATGACGTAACTAGTCATTATATGGACATGAAACTAAACAATTGTAGACAGTATGACACGTTACTTGATATCTGACCCCAACAATTAACATAAAACTTGTTTTTCTTCGGTTCATTAACTGTGGAATGCTTCCGCTTTTTTATCTCAACCGACTCTTTTTACTTGGTATCATTAAACAATCTTAGGCTGATTACTCCCCGAGTGATCATTTGCTGCGGGATGGTATCTCGAGGAATGTAACGAGCAGAACTCACTATTACACATATCTTGACTTCTTATTGAAACAATTTTTGGTGAAGGGTCTCATAATCAATCGCGGATCGAAGAAGGGGGGCGGGCACAGGGATCGCGTGCCTCATTCAAAAATTTATTTTTGGTATTCAACAATTTATTTAAATATTAGTGCTTTCGTCCTCACGTTTAACACCACTAAATTAGTATAATTTCATAAGTGTTATTGTTTAAGATGGAATGCCGAAACGTTTTCGATTTTATTTGAACTACCGTTAAAATTATATTGAGTAAATCTGAAGCAGTGAATAAGCTTGTTAGCAGGAACGCCCGAAGCAAAAATTTCGAAAACGTAATATTTTGAGTTTATTTATGAAAACTGCAATTTAAGGTGATGCAATATAAACTTTATACATATGAGTTAATTAGAAAAAAAATTTCTATCGAGGGATCCGCACACTCTGGATTGTTTCTTCATGGACCCCTCCCAACATTGAATCCTTGATCTGCCCCTGTTAATAATTTTCTAAATCTATCTCAGAGCTGCATTTTAAATTGGAATATAACATCAATTTTCTTTTGTTGTTTATTATTATGCTATATTAAATACATTATTAATTGTTGACAATATTTTCGCATAACACACGAGTATACCACTTTCTTTCGAGAAGTAACTTAATTTTTGTTTCATATACATGAATTTTTTATGACTCTTGGAAGATATAGAGCTTATCTTATTATATAAATAGCATATATTTTGCTATTCCACAATCTAACACATTATTTGAAAATGGTATGATTTCATATAACTGCAAGAGCGATGGTATGTTAAGAAATTTGAGTATATGATCGAGTGGATTTTAGGATAGAATCCGTGATTTTAGAAAGGTAACCCTTGAGTTACTATTTCTCACAAAAAATAACCAGAAGCAAGATACAGCTGCGTAAGCGGAAACTAAAACCCGTTACGGAAATACATTTCCACAGATGTGTAAATTACAAACAAGACTTAAATGAAGGAAAATGACACTGTTTGTTATTTGGTAATGGGAAACGTGACCAGAGGCAGGTACCAGTAAAATACGAGTAACATTCTACAAAAAGATGGGTGGATTTTCGAAAATATCCGTCTGCATTCTTGGGTGGTGACAGCTCTCGTAGGAAATTTTACATTAACACCGTATATTCTATTTCAGAGGTTTGAAAGCGGGTGACAGTGTTTTAATTAAATTAATTAAGTTCATTTGGTTTCAATGGAGAAAAAAACAAGTAACTAAAAATTTTTACTGGACATGGTTGGATTTTTTTTGAAGAGGACCTAAGGTATTGAAGGTTTTGTGATCCTACATATGTCGAACTGCCGTTAATAAAAACATCTTGAATTATAAAGGACCTCAATATATGTTCATTGGTATCTGACTGACAAAAAACTAATATATTACAGCAAGAATAAATACAGCAAAAGAAGCATTNAAATACAGCAACAGAAGCACTCCATTAGTTTCGGCCAATTATTAGTTTATATTAATCCCTGAAACACGGTTGTATGTTCATGTCTTATACCGATCTGTGTTACTTCCTATATTACTCTACTCTTCCCCCCGCTACAAAGAATCAATTAATGTTTAGAAGAAATAAAATCTAACACGAATTACGTAAAAAAAATAGTGCGGAAGTCCTCATGGACCAACCCTGGAGAACACGTGTGCTAAATTTCGAAGCCATGGGTCATAAGATCTCGGCGCTAGGTGAAAATAAATTTCAATAAAAACAATAGAATTATGAAAAAAGTTCTTGTGTCGTATTTCGAAGCTCTTAGCCTTTTAGTAGGATTTCTGCACTCCACAACACAGAAAAATTTACGAATTAATTCTTATAAAATTGAAATTGTTGAAGAAATTGCTATTATTTTTTGACCATTCCTGTTGGTACCTACATGTATTCGAGAGGGGAATTGCTTCGGTTATGCGACTCTTGCCTATCATTGGCAATTGTAACGTATCACGTGACCTGATTAGGTCAGCTTAAAGTCAATCACAATGAATAGTGCGATGGATTGCATATCTGAAGAGTCACTCGACTTAAGCGTAAAATTGCATGAATGACATACCTTCCTCTTACAGAATATATACGCCACCCTGTTGGTCTTACGTCGAAACCAGTAAGGGTATGTCCTTAGTGTCAGTACGCAATATAACGCCTACTCACTACATAGGTGTGAAGGGCTGAATTAGGGTACTTTTCTCCGCTTTTCATTAAAAAAGGGAAAATTCTTTGAGCAATCAACTTTACTTTTGGTGCGTAAATACACCAAGCAATTCCCCATTTTCTTCACATGAATTATTTTCTCGCGATCACTCAGAAAAGTAGTAGAGTGGATGGGGTGAACACAACATACAATAGGGTTGGTAGTGTGCTAGACCAATGTTTTTCTGCAGATGCACAGCTTGGATCTTATACTCAATCATCACTTCATAAATGCTCCCATAAAATATAATATTCTGTTTACATTTATCAAATAATAAACTCATGCCTTTTATCGAAATTTTTTCGTACAAATTCACAAGATTTTACAACCCTCCTGGTACGTGTTTTAGCCAATAATGTTAATAGGATACTAAAAAAAGGCCGAAGAGAGAAAGGTGGGATAAACGATAATTTGTTGAATAACATTACCCCATCTCAAAAAGTGTTTTGAGAGAAATACAATGTTTCTGTAAACCGAATGGATATAATTGAAGAAATTTTACAAGTACAACCAGAAGAGAACTGACTGATTAATAAATAATAATAAATTTATTGTCAAAAAACAGTACAAACTGCGTATGACCACGTGGAGGACAGTAAACTAATTTAATCACCGGAAGCAAGCAAGGGACCATCCCATCAATTCCGATCAAGGGCCCTAAGGCAGAGGCGGATTCAAAAATTCCAACAAAAATTACTAGATAAGATAAAAAGTTAGCTACGAGTTACAATACTAATAGAATGACAATATGTTTGTAATTTAACGCAAATATGTTTGTAAATTTACATGTACAAGTTATTATCGAACTATAGATTATTCTGAGTATAGTGTTTAAAAATCATAGGAGTTGAAAAAAAAAACACTAAATTCACGATTTATTGTTACAATAAACACGCCCCTAGACAAAGTCTAGAGAACCTGTATAAGAAATCCGCCCCTACCCGAAGGAAAACGGAGAAAAACCCGGGCCAGGATGGGGCANGTTGAGTACACATAAAACTAAATTAATATAAGTCATAAGACAACACAATCATGCAAGAAAATAGTTTTTGAAATTGTTATAAGTTATTTAAACAGTACTACAGCAATGGCGTGATAAAGACCGAGACGGATTTAACTTTTATTAAAATCAATAAATTCTTTTACTGTGAAGCACTGGTGCAGGAGGTAGTTTTTAACCGCGGATTTGAAGATATTCAATTTCATAATATCTTTTATATTCTTGGGTAGGGAATTATATAGAACAATTCCCGAATGATGCGGTCCTTTTTGGCAAAGAGTGGTTGACACTCTAGGGCGATGAATATTATTACTATTGCGAGTAT